>CM076569.1:358502807-358883494 GCA_034641835.2 Pinus albicaulis
AACAAATTGCCAGAGCCATGATGCAAGAGAATAATATTGCTCAAACCTTCTGGGCAAAAGCAGTGCACACAGCAATACATATCCTTAACAAAGCTCACTTAAGGCCAAGCAGTGACAAGACACCCTACGAACTGTGGCATGGAAATCCAGCCTCAATCAAACACTTCAGGATCTTTGGTAGCAAGTGTTACATAAAGAATAATGATGAAAATCTTGGAAAATTTGATGCAAGAGAAGATGAAGGGATATTTCTAGGATATGCTTCCAAAAGCAAAGGGTACAGATGCTACAACAAGACCCTTCGGAATATAGTTGAAAGTATTGATGTGAGATTTGATGAGGAAATTCCGAACAATACTAGAGATACAGACTGCTGCAGTACATCAGACAACAATGAAGAAGAAGATCAAAATGATGATGAAACAAGAAAAACATCAGAAGATGTTGGACTGAACTCAAAAACCCCCTCAAGATACACTCAAAAGAATCATCTAGAAGATCAAATCATAGGAGACAAGAGTGTAGGAGTCCAAACAAGAAGGCAGCTAACAGAACAAACTGAAGAGGTATACATGGCCATGCTGTCACAAATAGAGCCAAAGAAATTTGAAGAAGCCAGCAAGGAAAAATCTTGGGTTAATGCAATGAATGAAGAATTGGACCAAATTGAAAAGAATAATACCTGGGAACTAGTTCCTAGACCCACTGAGAAAAATGTCATAGGCTCAAAATGGGTATTCAAAAACAAGATGAATGAAGAAGGTCAAGTAATCAGGAATAAAGCTAGACTTGTCTGCAAAGGATACTCACAAATTGAAGGACTTGATTATGAAGAAACATTTGCCCCTGTAGCCAAAATGGAAGCTATCAGAATGTTCTTGGCATTTTTATGCTACCAAAATTTCAAGGTATATCAAATGGATGTAAAATTTGCTTTTCTTAACGGAGATCTAGAAGAAGAAGTATACATGGAACAACCAGAAGGCTTCTCATTGATAGACAAAGAAGACTATGTATGCAGACTGAAGAAGGCCCTATATGGACTGAAACAGGCTCCTCGTGCTTGGTACTGAAGACTGGATAAACATTTGCAAAAATAGGGTTTTAAGAGAGGTGTAGTAGACAGCAATCTATACATAAAATCCCATGAAAATGAACTCCTGGTTGTTGTTGTATATGTTGATGACATTATGTTTGGAAGCAAAAAAGATGAACTAGCAAAAGGGTTTGCTGATGACATGAAAATAGAGTTTGAAATGTCTATGATTGGAGAGCTCAGTTTTTACTTGGGACTGCAAATTCAACAAAAGAACACAGGCACCTTCATCTCTCAAGAAAAATACTTAAAAGAAATGTTGAAAAAATTCAAAATGGAGGACTCCAAACCTGTGTCAACTCCCATGACCACAAGTTGCAAACTGTGTGCTGATGATGGGTCTGCTGATATAGATAAAAAACTCTACAAACCCATGATTGGAAGTCTATTGTATCTTACTGCATCAAGACCAGACATCATGCTAGCAGTAGGTCTAGTGGCTAGATATCAAGCAACACCTAAACAAAACCATCTTCTAGCAGTAAAAAGAATATTCAGATATATACAAGGAACAACACAATATGGACTTTGGTATCCTAAAAGCAAAAACTTCACTTTATTAGCATACACAGATGCAGATTGGGCCAGCTGTGTGGATGACAGGAAGAGTACAAGTGGAGGTTCTTTCTATCTAGGAGAAAGCCTGGTGGCATGGTTAAGCAAGAAACAAACATCCATCTCTCTATCTATAGCTGAAGCGGAATATATAATAGCAGCATCATGTTGTACACAAGTCATGTGGATGAAGAAAACTCTTCAAGACATGAAGGTAAGCATTGATGAACCTATTTCAATCAAATGTGATAATACAAGTGCTATAAGTATATCCAAAAATCCTGTACTTCACTCAAAAACTAAACATATTCCAATCAAGTATCATTTCCTCCGAGAAAAAGTAGCTCAGAAGATAGTAAAGTTGGAATATGTACCAACAAAAGAACCGAGAGCAGATATATTTACTAAACCACTTGCAAGAGAACCATTCGAATACTTGAGAGATAAACTAGGGGTAGCATCTGCAGATGCTACTCTGATATTAAGAGAAAGCACAATTTCAGGGGGACAAAAAAACGAAAATATCATTCCAGGGGGAGAACAGCCAGCAAGGAAAGCATGAATCAAGTCCTCATGATCAAAGGATTAAAGTAAAAGAACACCAAGCTATTATCCTAGAACTGTATCAGTTTACAGTGTATATTCAAATTCAAAGTGTTCTCTCAACAAGTCTTTTACATCACTATGGAGCAGCATGCAGAAGAGGGCCTAAACATAACTCAGAGATATGAAATGCAAAAAGCATCCCTTTGCCATTGATTTCAAAGGGGGAGGATGAGCAAACAACAGCAAAAAGAGTAGGCAAACAGAGAAAAAGTATTGCCATCAATGCCAAAGGGGGATACTGTTGGAAATGTTGTCATTGATGGCAAAGGAGGTAACAGATGCAGAGACAGGAACAGTTGCAAAGGAGATGACAAATGAAATATCCATAAGGAAAAAGAGACAGAGAGGTAGCAGTTGAAGCAGAAGCAATACAGAGGTTTATTCATGAATTAGGGGTGTAATACAGGTTGCAGATGAATTATTGAGAAACTATTGAGCATAGACTTTGATTGAAGACTAAAACTCTGTGATAAAGACTTAATATGCTTGGGGATGAGTTGGAACATTGCTTAAAATGGCAGAAGAGGACTAGAGAGGGAGAGCCCGAGAGCTGGAGAGAGGCAGAGAACCTCTTCAGCAACAGAATAGGAGGATAATAGCCATCGAACAGAATATCTGGCTTATTACGAAACTATAAGGGTTTGTTTGAGATCTACCACCGGTATATATACACATATCTATACAGGAAGAATTGTATATGAGTTCTATATGTATTCTTGATAGAATCATCTGAGGAAATGGTCTCAGTGTAACTGTATATTAGTTGGATAAATCGGTATGGAGAATACTGGTATTTACTGGTGAAACTCCTGCGTGAATCTCCCTTAAGTTCTTGTAGAAGCTGGACTGTGTAAATCAAGCTACGAGTCTGCCTGTGTATTCAGAAAGGAAAGGGTATGATAATGTGTAGATATGTACCTTGCCATTTTGGGATAAATTGTCAATGATTGTCCAAACTGTATTGAGGTCAGCGCAAACACTGCCAGTAATTTGAAATAAGGGTTTTAATCGCCTTCTGAAAATTGACGAGAGGTGAATGAGATTTCATGACAAAGTACACATATAAGAAACATAAAATAGAACTTATAAAAGAGTGGAACTCTACGTTACCATAAAGAATATATATATATATATATTGGAGGCAGAACCATAGTTTTATCAAAGAATATATATATATAATTCAAATCATAAAGGACCAGAACCTGGAGAATGGAACCTTGACTGAGGAACAGTGAAAGTGGATTGCCGAAAACCACCCTGCCATTCTGCACTGCCTTTCAACGTTAAGTGGTATTCCTGGAGAGTGGAGTGATTCCATACGGGAATTGATGCATGTCCCAAGCAGTTTTGATTAAAATGAAATTTCACGCATTAACGATCGGCGGAAGACGCCCAACGAAATGAATAAGATCCGTTGATCTGGGCAAAGGCTATCCAATGGTGGGCGATCACAGGACTTGCGCGAGGTTTAATAGAAGAGCCCAGAAGTTAAGACAGGTATAGAGCATTCGTTTGGTTGGTCGTTTGATTGTATTGTGGGCCAGGGACGAAGATAAATATAACAAATTTGGTTGATTAACCTTAGTACAAGGTCCGGTTGAACGCCGTAATATATGGATATATTTCGTATAATAATGAAATATGTGATTGTGGGTTAATATGCCGAGAATTAAATAATATGGTTCTAATAGCCCAAACTATTGGGTTCCGTTAACACATAGATATATATAATGGACCGTCGAGATGGTGATAAAGTATATATAAAGTTATAAATGGTTGAACAGTTATATATAAAGTTTGGAGACGACTATATAAGCTAGGAAATACAATATGACATTCAAAAGCTGCTAATTATATTTATTTATCAATTTCTTCAAATTTGATAACTAAAATTTACAAGGAAAAAAAAAGAGCCATGCGGAAGTATTCTAAGGGAAACACTGACAGAGCCACATTACAGTAGAACAAACTTCTCCTTGGGGTCCAAATTCAGTGAATTGAGACATTAAAATGACCAGACTTATTTTTTTGAGTTTTCCAGCGTAGAATAAGTGCAGAGTGAAATTACCGGGTTGAAATATAATTGGGCATGAAACTTGAATGCAATTGTACACACAGATGATGAAAAAGTTGAGGCTAAACCAAGATCGTGATGTTGAATCGGGAGCTTTGTGGTAACCCCGCTGCATCAAGTGTCACTATACTCTCTTTCTACAATATATATTGTCCGGTATGTTATATGTAATTGAGAATAAACCTGAGAAGCAGTTATATATGCAGTTGGTGCACAAAAGCATAGTGAACAGGTGATTAAACACAGGGATAAAAGTATGGGTCTGACAGAGATTCACAGATATTACAGGTTTGACAGGTATACATTCACAGGTGCACACAATTACAGTAAATCAAGGTACACAGAACAATCACTCAACAAATGCAAAAAAGACAAAGCCAGTAAAACCAAAATCCAGAAAAGGAGCTGAGTGAAATTGAGTTATATAACTGAAAAATGTAAATGTTGTAATTATTTTTATTGTTTGTGATGCAAAGGCAAGTATTCTAAGGAAAAGACAAAATCCCACTGTAGCATGAAATTTTGTACAAATTATTATGATTTTAAATTGAGTTGGATAAAGAAATGAGGAGGCAGAAGACCAAGGGGTATGACCATCCATTTCGAATTCCTAGAGGAAGACAAACAGTCATCAAGAAATTCTATAAGTAATATCATTTTAATATGAAAAAATGGTGTTAGAAGTGAAAGAGAGAGCGAGAGAAGAGAATGCAGAAAAGAAGCAGTGAGGCAGAGAAGAAAGAGGAGCTGAGTAGAGAAGAAGGAGAAGCTGATAGAGAATCTGGAAAGATGCAGAGATGATAAAGGGAAATAGATGAACAGCAGAGCAGATGGAATAGAACAGAGCTAATATCCAAGGTAAATCAGCAAGTGTTTCTCTTTTCAAAGAGTGAGGGAGTTGGAGCTTCCTTGCAAGTAGTAGCTTGCAGAATTGAGGTAAGAGCCTCCTGTAGGTTGGTGCCTACAGAAAATCAGTGGTGAGAGGGAGTTGGAGCTTTCCTTTGCATCACAACAATAATAAGATGTGGTTTTCTCCCTTTATGGGTTTCCACTTATATCTGGTGTCTCTATGCATGATGTCTATTTGTTGATGTGGTTTATCTAATCTGGTTAATACTTGTCACTCACATATTAAGATTGTTGTTACATTAACAAATCTGTTTGATACTTGCTGCTCACTAATAAAGATTGTTCACATATTAAGTTGATCATGAAGTGAAGGTGTAAATAAGATTTAAGAGAAAGTTTAAAAGTCCATGTATGTGTTAAACTGATTCACCCCCCCCTCTCAGTTTACCTAAGGGTTCAACAAATCAAATGATCGTGGGTCATCAGATTTGATGGAGCAGATCGGATGATGGTCGGGTGACTCGATAATGGGTAGGCTTTGGAAGGTGGGTCTGGGGGTTTAAATGAAGTGGAGGGTTTATTTAAAATAACATGGGAACTGGGGTAAGTTTTAAAGAAAAGGCGCTTTAATATAAAGGTGGGGCCAGGGTTATATGAGGGCGGAGGGTTTAGGTTTTTAAAGCAGGGGGTCAAAAAAATATAAGGGGTTGGGATTTTAATAACTCATGGTTTATCAACGTGGGACCCAAGAGGGAAATTTTAATTCAAAACAATGTAAAAAAGGATTTTTACATTGTTTTAAATAGACAGAGGGGCATGAGTGAAGGGGGAGGGAAAAATGGGGTTTTTAACATAGGGAAGGAGATTTTAAGAAGGGGAAGAGGCTAATATGAAGGGATCTAGTTCAAACATAGGCTTTCATGGTAATGATAGTGTTGGAAAAGGTATAATGAGAGATAATGAATAATTTAAATGGAAAAATAATGAAGGCAGTGAGATTTCTGAAAATAAATGATAGTCAGGGAATGTTATTTTCAGCAGACTGTAGAAAATCCATAGTTATCTAGTGATACTGTAGAATATAGGAGACTAACAAATTGCACATCGGAATTTTTAAGGGAGCAGAAGTGAATGCAGTGAGTGAAATTTGCGAAAATGTGATGCAAAAAGGTAGGCGAGACCCTTTAAATGGCTTTTCAAAGCGGAAAGTGAAAACTTCATTAAGTTATGGTAATATGATAAAATTATGCTAGAATGATAATAAAAGGGTTTATAACGAATTCAAGGCATATCAAAGGGAAATATGGGTCCCAAACCATACCGCAAATCACATTTTGGGGGTTTTGTAGGAGACGGAAATTGTACGTGAATAGAAGTTAAAACTGCGAAGAGATGATTGCAATGAAAGATAAGGGGTCCACAATGTTTATTAAGTGTAGTAAGTTATATCATATGATATATGATATTACCAAGTTTTTTTGTGGTGCAGGTAAAAACTACGATAAAAGAAATAAATGGTAAGTTTAAAAGGAAATATGATATGGCTATTAGAGGGTGTGCGAAGCTGATTTTTAACTATAAAATTTTGATTTTATTAGTTAAAAATGGATTTTGTAAGAATTAAAGGCTGGACTTTGGGTTTTTTGGAAAATGAGGAAAGGATTGAAGAGAAATGGCAAAAAGGATGTGAAAGAATTGAATCACAAGGAGCTAGAGGCCAAGAAAAATGACAGAGAGGGCAACTTTGAAAGGAATCAAAACCAACGCTAACACTGGCTCTAATTGGGGATGATATGCCCTATGCGAGGTATCAAGAACCGTTGTTTCAATTCCTTATCCAGCTCTTATTTCTCCAACCAATGATCTGGCTCATTAACTCAAAAAACAAGCATGCCTAGCCATTGGGTAATGGAGTCATAAGCTAGATTTCAATATTTTGCAACTTATTTCAACATGACTGAAATACAGTCTAAAAGTGGAAATAAATGCTCGAGTGGTGAGATTATTTATCTTCCTACTTCTAATCAACTGAAATTCACTTGATCAAGTATATACAAACTTTCAAAAGAAATTTTTTAACAACTGATTTCCTAACATGTCTTCACATCCACTGCTGAAATGCTGAAAAGTATGAAGCTTAATCTCTAAATTTGACTCATATTTGTTGCTATGGATGAGAAGTACTCCAAGACTAATAACAAGAGAGACTTTCAGAAAACTAAACTCCTTATAATCAACAATAGGATCAGAAAACCGACATGGAGACTTACTCAAAAAAGCTTTGAGTTCAAGGATAGGCTGACACATACTTTCCTCTGATAGAACAATGCCTTGATGAAGCGATTGTTCTTAACTTTTTTTTCAAATTTCTTCTTTGACACTGTATCCCTGCAACTTAGATTCATACATTTCAAACATATGCTCATAACTATTTTTCTTATCATCAATTCTCATCAAAGGTGATAATTCCTCGACAATTTGTATGAGCTGAGCATCATATTCTTCCCCAGATTTAGATTCATAATTGTTATAGATTGGATCATCACTATACACTTTAAAACAAGGTGACATAAAAACCTGCTCTTCATCATTACGATAATTATCAAACAAAGGCTGATTTATGAAGTTTTCACTATGTTCACCTAATATCTCATCATGCTGCTCAATAATATGTTGTTTACCCTCTTCTTGAATGATAGGAGATTGAAGAAAATGATGAGAAAAAAAGGGTTTCTAAATACCTTCCTATATAACCATGTTTTCTTTACATTTATGTTGTTCACCATCACTTTCAACTTGCTTATAGAATTGATAGCAACATTCTAGAGAAAAACATTTGACTGGATAGCTATCTTTATAAAAGGAACTAAAGCATCATGAAACTCTTTCAAACAAGTGATGCTATTTTTAGGAATATTTCTGCACTAATCAAGGGTTGGACCCTCCAAAGAAAATCTAAACAACTTAATATTTACGTCTTCATGAACAAAATGCAGCCTATGAATCTAGTCATGAAAATCCCATAAAAACTTAGCTGGTGCTTCCCAATCATGTCCACTAAACATTGGAAGAGAAAATTCCCATTCACTTCTATCTTGAAAAAGATTAGGAAAACCATATATCATTGAAAAATTGCAGAAGGAATATCTTTTAGCGAGGATCGCTTCCATCAGAGTGTTGGATCTGAAAAAAGTGGAGTGGCCTTTAGATTCTTTGTCATGGAGTCACTAGGTGAAAGATCACAATCTTCTATAGTGTCTAGTCTTTTCTCTGGCTCAGAAACTAGAGTCACAATAGGTGATTTCTGATTCCTCCTTGTACAAGGAGGTATTGAAACCCATCTTCCTCTTTGTAGATTCGCCAGGTGAACTAATTTGCAGTCTTCTTCAAGTCACCAATTCTTGTTCACCATTAAGAATTTCTTATCAGCAATTCAAAACAAGAGACTCAGGAGAATACTTCGTTTCAAGGCCTTCGTATCCTGGTAGATGCACCAAAATATGTTGGCGCTGGAATCAACACTTGGACTGCATGAAGCGCCTGACCAAACACATTTTAAACTATAAATAAATTTAATGATTTTTTTATGGGATTGGAAGATGGTATAAACTTTGATTTACTGAAGAGAGATTTTGGTCAAATCCACAGTTCTACTAATGAGGGTATTGTAACTTGATGTGGTATAAAGGTGCAAGTTTGTAGTCTATGAGGAGAGGAAATAGAAATATGAGAGAAGAATTAGTAGCTCTATAAAACATAAGTCTACTAATTTAGTAGAAATTCACAAAAGTAGCAGTTTGACAATATTCCATTGAGAGAAAGCTATTTCTACTATGACAAGATTCTCACTAAAATATCATGAAGATTAAATATCATGAGTGATGCTCTTCCACTGTTATAATATAGATTTTATCATGAATTCTCACTGTGAAACTAATAAAAACCGATAGAACACATAACAAGATTAAGAGACTAATAAAAACACATAACAATATGATGATTTGAAAACTAGAACTAGAAGAAAGGAGATATGGAAATACAAGTAAAGTAGACAATACACACAACAAATTGGTAATAAGTCCTCAACATTATTATTCCATTTCATTCACAAAAAAAATTACAGTTCATATAAGTCAAAATTCTATAACCACCAACCAACCCTTTTTACATAGCATCTTATCAGATATATACAAAAATAATAAACGGTCATCTCCACAAAAGGAGTAAACCTGTTCCCAAAAGTTATTATGATCTCATGCAAGAGATGAGGCTTATCCTAAAACTTTAATACAAAGTGCTATGACATAATGAAAATAACAACATCAAGGCTAACAATTCAAAGTGGTTTTTATGATGTGGTAGTTTAGGGGAAGACTCCTCTTCTGTTCTGGTGCAACAAACTCCATAAAAAGTGTAAAAAATAGTGAAAATGGTGTGTGGTTGTTCCTTCAATGTTGCCTCATGTCTTGTAGAAATGTGATGGTGCTAAGAGTAGTGGTAGAAAACTGTTTCAGAGAAACTCTGCTGATGTTTCATTGTTCCTTTCCTTCTTTGGTGGAAAACCCTTTGTAATGGTGGAAAACCCGAATTTTTTTAGATACAATGGCAGAGGTTCATTTTATGAGAAATTACAAAGAAATCCTTTGAAAAAGTTTTAATTGATAGGGGAAACGTGGAGCAGATTTAGTGGGAGGGATTATTAAATGAATGATAAGCAGGAGGAGAAAACCCTTTAGACACATATCACAATCACAGAATAGGGTTAGAAAATTTTAAACTTAAGACACAAGCGAAAATAAATGTGATTTGAGATGGGGTGATGACGTAGCAAGGAAGTAGGGTCGATTGCAGATCGCATTTTAGAAGTTTTATTATGAAACACAAGTGTTAAATTTTGGAACTGGCGAAGTGCGATGTGTAATGAGATGGAAGGTGGGGCCCATACAATACTGCAAATTGCACATCGCAAGTTTTGATATGAGACACTAAAGTTAAACATTGAAACTAGCGAAGTGCGATGTGCGATGTGCGATGAGAGCGTAGGGTGACATGGCATAACAAACAGTGGGGTCGCCCACAAATCACACATCGAAAGTTTTGAGGGAGTGGAAGTGAACGCGGTGAGTGAATTTTGCGAACATATGATGTGAAAAGGTAGGTGGGGCCCTTTAAATGAATTTTCAAATTGGAAAGTGAAAACTTTGTTAAGTTATGGTAATATGAAAAAAAGACACCGAAATTATAATAAATGGGTTTATAACGAATTCAAGGCATATCAAAGGGAAATATGGGCCCTAGACCATACCGCAAATTTCATTTCGGGGGTTTTGTAGGAGACGACAATTGTACGTGAATAGAAGTTAAAACTGTGAAGAGTTGATTGCGATGAAAGATAATGGGTCCACAATGTTTATTAAGTGCGGTGAGTTATGTCGTATGATATATGATATTACCAAGGTTTGTTGTGGTGTGGGTAAAATCTGCGATAAAAGAAATATATGGTAAGTTTAAAAGGAAATGTGATATGGCTATTAGAGGATGTGTGGAGCTGCTTTTAAACTATGAAAATTGGATTTTATTACTTAAAAAGGGGTTTTGGAAGAAATGAAAGGCTGAACTTTGGGTTTTTGGGAAAATGAGGAAAGGAACAAAGAGAAATGGAAAAAATGGAAAAAAGGATGTGAAAGAATTGAATCATAAGGAACTAGAGACAAAGAAAAAATGACGGAGAGGGAAGCTTTGAAAGGAATCAAAACTAGTGCTAACAGCATGCATGGTGACATCGGTGATGGGTAGTGTGTTGTATATAGATAGTGGAGCCTCATTCCATATGACCGGTAACAAATAATGTTTCAACGACTTACAGGAGAAGGACCTCTAGATGCATATCGATATGGGAGATGAAGGAAGGTATAGCATGAACGACATCAATGTTATTACTTTTCAAAGGTATTATGGTTCTCCTGTCACATTATGTATGTTCTGAGTTTTAAGAATAATTTAGTTTTAGTTTCTATGTTGGAAGACTATGTCTACGATGTGATATTTAGCAAAAGGAAGAATTTTGTTAGTCACATAGCCATGGGACAAGTGAAGTAGATCAAGGTTTGAGTAAAGAACCTCTAAAAATTGGATGTATAAGAGTGTGCTACTTTGAGCATGAAAGAAGAGAAGGTACACAATTGAGACACAGGTGAATTACGATATAGGCAACTTGGCCATTTTCACCATGGATCTTTGAATATCATGTGTACATCATAAGGCATTCGGCGGGAGTTAATAACAACATGTGTACATCATAAGGAATTCGACGGGAGTTAATAAAAACCCATAACCCACAACAAAATGGGGTTGCTTAAAGGAAGAAAATAAATATTGTGGGAGCTGGACTGGCAATGTTGCATGATCACAGCCTACCATTGCACTTGTGGGTTGAATCATGCAACAAAATGACATATGTGTAGGACACAAGTCCTTAACAGATTCTTGGGATGAGTACACTAGAAGAAGCTTTTTCAGGTAAGAAACTAGATGTGGCACACATAAAGATATTTGGTTCATTGGTTTACTGTCATGTTTCCAAGGATGCAAGGAAAAATATAGAACCGATAACGAAGTTGGGAATATTTATGGGGTACACTAATACACCTCACAATTATCAGGTGTACCTTCCATCTCACAGGATGAAAATTGTTCATAGATATGTGAATTTTCATGAGAATAATTCCATTAGATGTTCCCTTGAGAGGGAGCTTCAGTTGCATGTAGATGAGGATATTTTAGCTCCAAAGAAAGAACCTTAGTATTTTATGGAGTAGCCATAAGGAGAGGATCAGAGAATGGAAGCATCCACCCATGCAGAGAAATCCAGCTATGGAAGGAAGAACATTAGAGAGGCTGACAATTCGATGCATGATGCTAGAGAGAATGTGGGGGCACCCACATCACAATGTGAGCAGAGGAGGTCAGGAGGTTGATACACTGGCTACATGTATCTGATGAGCGAGAGTGTAGAGACTGAGAAATACTCCTTTGAGGAAGTAGTGTAACAACTAGTATGGGTTGATGCCATGGTAGATGAATATAATTCCATTATCAGGAAAATTTCTTGGGAATTTTTCCCAAGGCCAGAGGAAAATTAAGTGGTAGGTTCCAGGTGGATCTACAAGGTGAAGGAAGCAGCATATGGGATTGTCGAGAAACACAATGCCAACTTTGTGGCCAATGGGTTCTCTCAGGTGGAGGGAATTGATTACGAGGAGAAATTTGCTCCAGTAGCAAGGTAATCTTCAATCAGATCAATTCTATCACTTTTAGCATATATGGGATGGAAGATAGATCCGATGGATGTGAAGATAACTTTACTCATTGGAGTAATTAAGGAAGAGGTGTACATAGAGAATCTAGATGTATTTGAGACCTTCGACAAAGAGTCACATGTGTGCAAACTCAAGCGAGCACTATATGGATTTAAAAAAGCACCATGTGCTTAGTACACCGAGGTCGACAACTATTTCATCGGGTTGGGTTTCACCAAAAGTGAAGTAGATGAAAAACTTTACCATAATGTGGTTGAAGGCAAATTATTGATTATAGTATTATATGTCGATGATTTAATTCTAATAGGTGATGAGAAGCTGATAAAGTCTTGCAAAGAGGATTTGGAAATAGAATTCAAGATGAAAGTCATGGGGCTCATGCATTATTTCCTTGGTTTGGAAATTTGGTAAGGAGATGAGGAAATGTTTGTCTGTCAGGGAAAGTATACCAACGCGATATTGAAGAAGTTTCACATGGAGAGCGACAAACCCATGGAGACTCCTCTAGTATGGAATTGGAGGAAGGAAGATGCTACTTCAAGTGAAGTGGTAGAAGCTACCATTTATAGATAGCTTGTGGGTTCACTTATGTACTTGGTGAACACACAACCGGACATGTGTTATGCAATTAACCAGCTTAGTCAAGCAATGGTTAAGCCAACCAAAATCTATTGGAAGGAAACCAAACATGTGTTGAGATACCTCAGAGGCACCACTCAGTTTGGTCTTTGGTACATACAGACAAAAGGAGTGAAGCTGCAAGGATTCACCGATGCAAATTGGGTGGGAAATCCATTAGATAGGAAGAGCACATTGGGCAGAACCTTCAATATTGGATCAGCAACAATTTCTTGGCACAAAAGGAAGAAGAGATCAGTTGCACTTAGTTCAACAGAAGTAGAGTACATGGATTCTAGTAAATAAACTTGTGAGGGTACCTGGATGAGGAAGATCCTTTTTGGGTTATTTGGTCAGGAGATGGATCCTACAGTGATTTACTGTGACAATCAGAGTTGTATCAAACTCTTTGTGAATCTAATTTTTCATGATCAATCCAAGCATATCAACATCTGATATCACTATCTCGGAGATTGCGTGAAGAGGTGGATCATGTTGCTATAGTACATTCCCACATAGGAACATGATACATATATCTTGTTTAAGACATTGTCAAGAGGAAAATTATAGTTCCATATAGGTAGGATTGGGGTATATGATAATCCCTTTCTTGCCGAGAGGGAGTGTTGAAAATGGCACCAAGAAATATTCTAATTTTATTTTCCCTTCAATTAAATTAGAAGAAAATAGCAATTCCACATCACATGACAACTTATACGAGTTAACTAAGTTATTTTGACTTAGTTGGTCCAGTTAATTCGATTCGAGGGCCTAAATTGAGTCATGTAGAGTGGTTCCTACTTTTTAGGAGCCTTGGTTGAGTTTATTTTGAGTTGTAATTAATTAATTCATTTTAATTGACTTAAATTCAGTTAAACTAGTTCCAATTGTTGGAGGAACTAGTGGGAGGTCTAGTAGTGAGTTGTCTACTTCGTTATCAACTAGTTAACTAATAAATCAACCATAAATAATCCGTGCATACAAGATCTACAAGTTACCTAGTTGATATTGGAGTTCAAGGTGCATGTACTATCAATTGTATAATCATCCACATTGAACAAGTGGTGCATGCAGTCGGAGGGAAGCCTATGATGGATTTCATATTTGTGGATGAGAAATTTCCCTAATTAATAAGGACTAATTCCCAAGGAAACAACGCAAGGAAATAGGGACTTGGGCAAGCATAAAATTGGTTAAGTATTTTCTAAGGCTTGTATAGGAATTAGTGAGATAGATAGAGATAGTGAAGAGGTTTCTTGGGCTTGAGAAAAGCATTGTAATATTCTCATATTTTCTAACTAATGAAATATACAGATAGTAGGGGTTTTTAGTTGTGGCTTTCCACATTAAATCATTGTGTAATGTGTTGATTGAATTCTTTCTCTTGTATGCTTCATGATTTCGTGATCGTTTAAATGTTTCCTCTGATGATTAGAGAAGATTCAAGTCTAATTTTTTAGTAAATTACAATTATAAATTTGTATCTAGAAGGAATTTATACAATCTAGATATTGTGGACCATTTGATATTCAAGACTGGATAAGACCACTTGCATACATGCTTGCATTTTCTTCTATTATTATAGTTCATAATATTTTCATTTTTTATATGTTAAATAATTATGTGCATTATCTTAACCATTTAACTAAATGTCTAATGATATAGATGTAACCAAAGAGAGATTTTTAGGTAGAGCTACTATGCATCTTAGATAAGAAAGTGACATTGCTTTAGAACAAAACCATTAATTAGATAAAGGTGTAGTGGAAGCACTATGAAATACATGAGGCTACATGGTAGCTAGAGGATACCATGGTGGCAGCATATCCATATTTGTTTTGATATAGAAAAGGAAAGAAGAACAATCCTATTCTGGGGCATGGGGGGGGGCGACATAATAGTCTATTTTTTACCCTTCGGGAATCATTTATCATGAAAACAAAATTTCTCTTAATTTTTATAATATTTTAAGTCATGGGGATAAATTGGAATAAACCATGATAGAAATATGTTATAAATATTTCTAGTGGTAAGCCAAAGTCCAAGGGTTAACTAGAAAATGATGAGTTTAGATTTAATGTGGGTTTTTAAGTTGTTTTTCTAGTTTTTCAAGGTAGTTCAACATGCCATGTTATTATGTTGCAAAATTATAAAAAAGTATATATATAATAAAACATACACATAGTAAAAATTACTAGAAGCACATGGATGCTATGAACTAGTGAGGGAATATAAGGCTTCTAAAAATAAAGCACAATCTCAAATGTATCTATGTGTTTTTCTCTATGGTTGAATTAGTTGAGATGCTAATATTCCTCTATTTTTTTTTAACTGGATATATATGATGGAAACAATACATAGTTTTTCTCTCCATAATTTTTGAATTATAGGAGCATTCCCAATATTTATTATTTATCTTTAAGTGGGCATATGTGAAAAATGAAACAAATCCTATTTTAATTAAATTCAATTGAATACTCTAAATATTCCTCTATTTATATTTAGGTGTGATTGATACAATTTTCCTATTGAGACACAAGTTCTTAATTTATTGGAGTTTTCTTAACTTGAATAGTTCTCTATTAGTACCCTATTTCCTATAAAGGTGGAAAATCTCTTCCCTTATTTCAATGTCCAAGTTCCTCAATAATGCTAACGGTTCCTTTATGTTATAGTCCAATATTTATCTTCTATCCACATGTTGAATTTATGCCCATATACTTTGTGTTATTTTGCTTCATTTTCACATAATACCAAGATACCATAAGTAGCCTACAATCTAATTGTTTTGAACTGTGAGAGATCCTAACTCATTGTAATTATCAATGATTTTTCTTGGCTATTAGAATGTTGAGCAATTTCGCCACCATTTGATAGAATTTTCATCCCATACATTTCATTATGTAACTTTCATGCATGGCACACTGGGTAAATGGAGGAATTCCCCTAGTTGTAAAATAAAAGGGAATTGTTGAACTTTGAGATCAAGAGAGTCTAAGAGAAAATTGGGAAAGTGGTGGTATGAGTGTTGGTGTAGATATATGACAATTGATAATTGATGTATAGTTATGATAGAACCCTATGGTGTTGTGATAAGACATTGAGGCTAAGGTGGATATTTGGTGGATTTCTTTTCACTTGTTGGTTTTTAGCTTGTCTTGGGGGTTGTATCTTCAATGGATACCTACAATTAGGTGCATGAATAGTTCATATACAATTTATTTTCATATGCAATATTATTCCTATATATAAGTACCATCATATTCTTTATCATGATGTATATATATTTTATTGTAAATTTGTTTATGGATTGTTCAAACTCGGTATTGGTAGATAACAAACAACTTCCTCAAATTATATGAAATCATGTTGCATATAGTTGTATAAATTTTGTTTAAATTATTGAAAACCCCAATATTTCTTCTCTAAATAGGTTTAGAGCCTAATGGTTAGGTCATACAAGCACAAGTAAGAAGATAGGAACCTTTCAAGGCCATGATACTAGCTTCAAGGCTAAAAATTCTAAAGTATTTTACATCAATAATTTAAATAATTTAATTAAAAAAACACATTAAATTGTTAATTGGGTATCCTATAGTCATTCTAGATTACAAATAGTAATAGACTTGACTGAAAGGCCCCATTTTCAAAATGCACCATCCTAAAAAAACTTGTTTAATAATTTCATTCAAGATATGCTCGACAATTAACTATTTTCATTGTGGGTCCCAATAATAATTACCATAGCCTACTGTTTCTATTAGTATCCATAATAAATCAAATTATTTCCATCCATGAATTTCATATTAGTCCCGACATATGACTTTAGCTAGTGTGAGCCTCAAAATTAGGAAATATCACATTATTAATTAAAACTCATTGCATGATGAAACTATTCCTGTAAACATTTGAATATATTTAACATTATGACATCATCATTAATGATTCAATATGAAACAACACCACCACCATCATATAACATAATATAAAGAAAAAAAGTCTTGGTAATCAACTCTACATATCAAAAAGTGTTACCAAGATAGATATAATACATGTTAAAATAAAATAGGCATCTTCTAACTATTCTACATTTTGGAGTTTTTGGCTAGAACGTAATGAAATAATTTTTAGTGAAATTTTGATCTTATGTTGTTTAAAATGTGTTTGTGATTTAATATATAGATTTAACACCTCAAACATCCCTCATGACACTCAGATTGTAGAGAGTTCACAACTCAAACTTGTGATTTCAACAAATCTGTGTCAGATTCTATAAATTAGACTAGAAAATATGCTAAAAAAAATTCAAAACATATAATAGGTAAACTACAACAATAAAATATAATAAGCCCCAACATATAAGAAAAACAAAACAAAAAATGCTAGAGCGAAAATTAAGGTGTTATAAAACTAAAAAAACCAAAAAATTCCTAAAATGCATAAAACCTAACCCCTAATATGATTAAAGATGAAGAGGAACCATTTAATTGTTTGATAAAAATTGTAAAATTGCAAAATTCACACCTTTTCACTTAATACTCTATTTTAAATCTTATTTATCTAATTAAAAATCAAATTAACTAGATTTAAGTTCAACAACCTTTAACCTAAATTTAAAAAAAAAAAAACATATAAATTTTCTTTTGTAAATAAAAAAACCATAACTCAAACACTACCAATAACATAACCATTTATTAGCAAACTCTCACTAACTATCTACCTTAATTATAAACATACCAAAATAAAATTCCTGATACATAAGCCCTCATCATTATTATTATCATCATGTAATTAATTTCATCCCTCTCTTCACCGTTATCATTTGAATCATTCCTTCCTACTACAAAATTATGATGAACATTATTAAGCAAATATTAAGTATTCCTCTCACTATTTCCCAAACTTCATTCCAAACATATTTCCATTTCCCATTGACTTTTGTCTCTCAAAATTGTCCTACTTTCTCTTTCACGTGAGCTTGGAAGACACCTTAAGAATTGTTCCCCTCTCTATCACGTGTGTGTTCATGGAAGGCACATTTACATTATAAATTACCAAATCTAGTGCAATCAATACATATTTACCTTCCCTGAGCCTTCCCATCGGGCAAACGTATTCCCTTGAGTATATCCAAAAGGAAATATCTTATATGGAGTTCATTGTACTAGAAATATCTCTCCAATATTTCTTTAGAGGACTTGAAAGGGAAAGTCCAATGAATTAAAGACACACATAAATACAACTTCGTTCAGGGAGAGTCGAATGAATAAAAACCATACTTTAAATATAATTTTCAATTATATAAGTTAAATTATGGGTAAATGTGAATAGATTTAATGAATGCCGGGGCAATGTTTCAAAGATTCAATTAAGTATTATGTTGCTACAAAATTTCAATGTAGAAGATGCTAGCATGATACATATAAAACATACTATGAAATATTTAAACTAATATTAGTATAATATGGAAAATATTATATTTTTTCATATATGAAAGCTAACAAAAAATGATTATTCTATGAAATTGTTTTACAAAGCACAATTGTATAAAGTACAATTGTTTCTTTAGTTATATGATAAAGTTTGCAAATTTATATTTCCTAAAAATAAAATAAAAGATTAGATTCACCTCATAAAGTAGCAACTTTTCTAGACTTGTTCAAATCACATTTACATTATATGTATATACAACAAATGGAGGTCACATTCCATAAATTTGAATTATAAATTGTTTAGTACAATGCATAATTACATAGTGTTGGTCATTTTCCCTATTACTTTCAACATGATGCTAGTTTTTCCAAGACTAATAATGTGGATTTTCTTGGTTTCTTTTGACTTGCTACCAACCATTGACCATCTCATATCTTGTCGTTTTAAAAAAGAGATGAAGCAATAATATTTATTAATGTTTCTTTGGTTTTTCTAAAATTATCATACTATGTCTAATAACTTCGAAAAATAATGGAGAAAGCAGAATCCTAATCAAGTGGAATTAGCTGGTTCTGGTTCTCCTGCTCCATCATGGTATCACACCCTTGCATGGCTGAAGTGTTTGATACCCGTCATCAGACTTATGACCATGCCCGTATAGGAACTATAATGGGAAATCTGTCGACTGGTTGTCAATATGGAACCATCTATCCTGACTATGCTATTAGTCTTACTGATCCTCATCTGCAAGATTGTTGGAAGCTAATGACTGGAGTCCAAGGACTTAGTTTGATAGATGACAGTGAATATTTGTCTGTGATAATCCAAACCTTGTTCCAATTGACTAATACTGCACATCCCAAACTAAAACAGCATGTACTCAAAGATTGTGTTACAATGGGTCTGTCCAATGCTCAAGTTGAAGGAGCTATATATAGTCTTGAATAAATTCCTAATGATTGGTATTTCCAGTATAAGTCTCTAGCTGATGCAAAGAGACCTGAGTCAAAAATGAAAAGAATTGCTATTGTTGATGGTCGTGTGAAGTTAGTTCCTCCTAAGCCAGAGATTCCAAGAACTCTGTTCAAACCCAGATGATATGTCATGCCTGTACATCAAAGTGAATCGTCTTAATCAAACAAAGTGAATGTTTCACCCATTTCTGAAGTCTTTTCTTCTGAACCTGAAATCGGTTCAAATGAATTGTACATACCTGAAAATAAACCTTTCCTTCCTGAACAGAAGATGCATCGTATTTCTTATATTTCTGCTCAACCACAAGAAGAATGGCAGTATGCAAACCATCATTTTGTCAAAGGTGGCAAATGGCCTCCAAAGACTAAATTCTGCACTACTTCTTCTATGTCAAAACATCCAACTACTAGAGCTGACTGTGCACCGTTAATAGAGCATAGTGTTAATAACACTAAAGACCTTTATGAAGTTTACCAATTGGGAAACTATTTAACTACATGATGCTCACATGCTGAAGAAGTATTAGATGATTTAGGTTCTCAATCAGAAGAAATTCTAGCTAATCTAAGACTGCTACATGAAGAACAACAAGCAGATAAGCAGCGGAAAGAAGAAAAAGCTAGAAGAAAGAAAGAAAAAGAAAGGAGAAAAAGAGAATCTAGAATCCCACGTTTCTCTATGGATACTCCAAATTACTGGGAATTTGAAGAAATTGAAGACAGTGGAATAGAATCAAGTGCTCAAGCAGCCGAAAAGGGTAAAGAAATTCCACCTGCTAAAAATATTTTCTCTGAAAAAGCTTTAGAGTCTGCCCAGACAATAAAAATTCATAAATCAAAAAGTGAATTGGCTACTCTTGAAGATGCAGCTAAAAAATTTCAATCTTTTATCTTGCCTTCCTTGCAAAAGGCCCATGTTTTCAGAGAACAAACCAAGTATCCTAGAGTAGAAGAAGATCTATTTGCAACCAGTTCTACTGGTTATGTTTTAGATTTAGAAAAATCCTCAAATCCTGCTGAATCAATTCGCATTTGGATTGGCGCATTATACCAAATGCAAGTCATTTCGAAATTAAACAATGAAGCTATTTTCTATCTTGCTGAAAAAAGAATGGCTGGCATTGTTTATGATTGGTGGATGACCCCAACTGCTGAAGAAAGAATGAATGTTTGTAATGTTGGTCTCGCCACTTTAGAACTATTGTTAAAAACTCAATTTGTTCCAGAGCCTGTTGATGAGAAGAAGCAACTCATAATAGATTTAGCTCGTATGGAGCTAAAGTATGTCAAGTTTCTCCAACAGTTTGGAAATGATTATATGAGTAAAGTCTTTAAAGCCAATCTCAGTAATGATTCAGTTCAAAAAGTGTCATTTTTGTCCAAGCTGCCAGGAAATTTATGAGACTTAATTCTTAAAGATCTGGAAGTCCAGAATAAAAGCATTGACCAAATCTATTGGATTGATCTTTTGTTTAGATGTTCCGAAAAGGTCAAATATTTATGCTGGTAGAAGAAAGCTTCTGAGTTTTCCCCTGGTTTAGATGTATGTAGATCTGTTTTACCTTGGACCCCGTTCAAGAAAAGGAGATCAAGAAAATATGGCAAATACAGACCTAAACGAGTAGCTCATCCCAAAAAACCTTTTAAAAAATACAAATATGTGAAGAAAAGGAGACAGTCACCTAAAAGTAATGCTTGTTTTATCTGTAAACAGGAAGGTCATTTTGCAAAGAAATGTCCAAAGAGCTCCTCAAACAAAATCAAATCTTGTGTGGATATTGAAGAATTTGTTGATAATTGGTCCATGGTTGATTCACAAGATGATGTTTCTGAAGTATATATTTTAACAGATGCCTCTTTGTCAGAAGTTGATGATAGTCCTGAACTATCTCAAAAGATGAATCATTGTTATGATTCAGACTGTGAAGAAGAAGAAGAAGATGAAGAATTTCATTACAGTAATGAATATACCAATGATTATACTTCTGAAACTTCTGATTTTGATGATGATATTGTTATAGATAATCAATTTGTTTCCTTTCCGCCTCCTACCCTCCCTGAATCTTATGTTTTTCCCCCACTAAATTCTTTTTGTCCATATCTCAAAAATATTTCACCATCATCTGCAATCCCTGTATCTACTCCAAAAGAGTCTTCTTTCTTGAAAAAGATTGTTAAAACTAACAATATTCTGTATATCCCTGTTGAAGTTCAAGTTCGTCAAGACTGGATTGCTGTTCATGCCTTTATAGATGCTGGTGGATCTAACAATTTGGCTCGCCCCTCTCTGTTTAAAGGCCTTTGGAAAGCTCTTAATCATATCTTGGTTTCAGAAACCATTGGCGGTTCTGTCTCTCTGACTCATTATGTTGATAATATTTCTTTAAAAGTTGGAGGGAAGATTGTAAAAATTTCAGCCGTTCAGTATTATGATACTTCAACCAGTTTATCATTCGGAATGCCTTTTCTTTCATCAGTCCTTCAAGTGACAATCAGTGAGGATAAAATGATTCTTAATATAAAGAAAAGTGCCACTTCAGTTCCACGACTTACGTTGGCTAATTCAGAGGCACAAAAACAAAATAGCCAAAAGAAAGCTGGAACTAGAAGACCTGCAAAAGATTCTAATAATTGGATTGAATTTCTCCAATTATATGAAGACAGAGCTCAAAAGAAAACCAAGCAGAAGGCACATGTAAATCCTGATTGGTCCCAAGAGCAGATACAAATATATGAAGAATTGTTAAAAAATTGCTCTGAGAATCCTCAAGTTTTTTGGACAGTTGAGAGTCCACAGCAAGAAATAATTACTCTCCATGATAATGGTGTAAAAGGTAAGCTAATTCCTTGCACCCCATCAGATGAAAAAGAAATCAGAAAGCAGATAGATGAACTTCTGCAACTTCAATTAATTGAAGCAAGTGAGTCTCATTACTCTTGCTCAGCTTTTCTAGTAAGGAATCATTCTGAGATAATTCGAGGAAAAGCTAGAATGGTAATTAATTATAAGCCTCTCAATGCTATCACTAAAAACTTTAATTACCCATTACCAAGGCAAGAGACAATAATGCAGAAGATTCAAAATAGAAAAATCTTTAACAAGTTTGATATGAAGTCAAGTTACTATTAGATTCAGATCAGAGCCGAAGATCAACACAAGACTGCTTTCACATGCCCTGCTGGATTTTTTCAATGGAAAGTAGTACCTTTCGGCTTGAAGAATGCACCTGCATTCTTTCAAAGGCGTATGGATTATATTTTTGGAAAATATGACTTCATTTGTGTATATAATGATGATATTTTGATTCATAGTGCAGATCTAGAAAGCCATCTCCAGCATCTAAAGATATTTTTAGAAGAAGTTCGACAACATGGTATTGTACTCTAAAAAAAGAAGATGGTTTTGTTTCAAAATAATATTGATTTTCAGGCATTCATGTGATTGAAGGAAAGATACAAATGCAGCCGCATGTGTTGACAAAATTGTCTGAGTTTCCAGATAAACTCTCTGACACAAAAATGATTCAACGGTTTCTTGGTATGTTGAATTATATTCATAAATATATTCCAAGGTTATCAGAGAAAACAACCCCAATTAGGCAGCATTTGCATTCAGGATGGTCCCCTGAGGCTACAGATGTGGTAAAATTGCTTAAAGAATAATGTAAGCATTTAACACAACTTAAGCCCCCTGGAACTGGATTTTTAATCTTACAGACTGATGCTTCTGATTCTTTTTGGGCAGCAGCATTATTTGAGAAGCAAGAATCAGGTGAAGAAGAATTGTGTGCATATGCATCAGGTGAGTTTTTCAACATCAGAAATGATATTTTGCAGCAGAAAAGGAAACACTTGCAATATTCAATGGGATTCAAAAATTTGAAGTTTATCTAGCTCCTGCAAGGTTTTTAATCAGAACAGATTCTATGAATTTTACACATTTTCTATCTGCTAAAATCTCTAGACAGTTAGCTAGAGGTAGATTGTTGGCATGGCAGATATGGTTCCAAATGTACGAATTTGATGTTGAATGGATTCCAGGAATTTCAAATTATCTGGCAGATTCTCTCACAAGAGACATTAATAAGATGCATACTTTCGTAGGACCCAGCAGAAGAACAGATCTGTTTGAGCTTCCAGGTAAAACACCATCAGATGATGATTTTCAAACTTTGGTTAAACGTTTTCATATTTTTGAATTAGTTCTTGAAGATGTTGCTCAACAAATCAAGAAGATCGTTGGTTTTCGAATGAGAAAAAATCAATGGATTCAATGCTGCCAAGCATGGCAGTCAAAGAATGTTGGAGTAATTTTGGGTTTAGATGAAGAATTGGTTAAGGTTTATCCTTTACCTAATATGAAGGTCAAAATATATTTCAAAACTCTGGATGATTATTGGTCTCGATTGTTTACAGATGAGATGATAGAAACTCTCAAGAGGTTGAATTATTATCAGTTGATTGGTGCATTTGATTTTTCTTTTGCCATCTATACCACTGCAAAAATGCTTGATATTGATGAGATCAATATGCATGACAAAGTTGAAAAATTTCTCATATCCCTTCAAATCCCAGGTTTATTTGAATAAATGGAAGCAGCTTATCTCCAGAGCAATAATGAATATTTTGCAAGTACAGATACTTTCCCTCAGTATGAGATATATGAACCTTTTTCTGATTGGGATATTTACAATGGTCTCTGCCGAAAAAATCCCCAGGTCAGAACAACTCAATGCATTGAAAGATCCCTATAGTATTTAAGAACTTTTTCAACTCCATGGGATTATCAAAGCATAGAAATAAGAAATCCAATAGTGCCCAATCCATTTGCACAAAATTATGGTCCAGAGAAATTTGATGAGTCAGTGCTAGCAGATAATATGGAAGAAGTCAAGAAAATTTCTTCATGGTTGAAAGAATTTAATCAGTTAAAGCTTCAAGAAAAACTTAGTTTGATAAAGGCTTTAGAACATATCCAGCATAATATTAAAGCCATCAAATTAATTATTAACCAAAAAGCACTGATTACTATTAATGTTAAACATGGTAACTGGACAATTGATGTAGTATGCCTCATCAGTTTATTACTATCCAACCGTGTTTGTTCTGCAGTTAGCTTTGATTTGGGTTGGCAAGAAATTCATGGGTTAAATCATCTCTGTAAATTCTAGATCCAATGTTGTATTGAACAATCTGTAAATATGTTCCAGATTTTCAAGTTAGAATTACTTGATGGTGTTGAGTTGGCAGTCCAATCAGATCCTAGTTTTCGGAAAAGCAGAAAAGATTCCTTTCTTGAGATTGAAGTTGATCCAATGGCTTATGTCAATAAATGGATGAAATCAGCTGACAAATATCTGTTTCCGCAACATAATATTTTTGTCACTAAAGATCTTGTCAAGTTGCATACAGGTCATTCATCTAAAGGAGAATCTTGAAAAGTAGCTAAAGGAAAAGGAGTTGCTACGGTAAAGCCATCTACAGAAAAAGGAAAAGCAAAGGAATCCACAGACCAAGGTACTCTTTTTGTCGACATCTATCAATATGCTCAAGCACAGGATGAGAGTGAGTGGGAATCCTAGTACTTGGAATGGATTTATCGGACAAGGAGTACAAATTCCTCGTCATCACCTACCGAGTACCCCAGTGATTTTGAGCCAGGTGAACAAGAGGATCGTGATCGTAGTCCAAAACGATCATGGTAAGGCATCTTTATTTTTAGTGTGTCAATTATTGTACTTGAGAATATTGAGTAGACACCGTCTGGGCCGGGAATGCCTGACAAGGACCCTCAATAGTCTCCATATTTTGTATATATAGGTGTGTTCGGTTTGTTATTGGCATCGCAGTGTGAGTGTGAGTGTGAGCGAGTCAGTATTGTAATAGCCTGTGTAGAGTTTAGAAGCTCTTTAGCTCTGCTCTGTGGCATAATCTGGTGTGTAACAGTTTGCTTGAATTAATTTGAAGCCTTCTGGGCCGCCTGTCTGAGGACAGTTTTGCCAAGAACACGTAAAGGAGATTGTAAGGCGAGTCAAGGGCCTGAGGAGTCGTTTCACGGATCTCTCACCTAGGGTGTGTGTGTGAGGTTAGCGGCAGCAAATTTTCAGATTCAAGTAAGTTACAGAGTCCACAATCTGAGGAGTCGTTTCACGGATCTCTCACCTAGGGTGTGTGTGTGAGGTTAGGGGTAGCAAGTTTTCAGATTCAAGTAAGTTACAGATTCCACAATCTAAACTGGTATCGGAGCCTTGTTTATGATTCTGTTATGGCTAATATTTTACGTACCTTTTCAAGTATTGATCGCAAAATCGTCAATGAAGTTACTTCTCGCTCTGAAGAAATTGATGTTGATCATGAAATAATTGAAAATCCTGAAAATTGGAACCCCCCATCTCTGCATGCTACAGATATTTATAAGTTGCCTGTAACTTTTCTCTTTAAATCAAAATCCTTGTTAAAAGAAGTGGAGGTGACTATCAAAATTTCTAGTCCATCTGTTCAGATTGTCTCTCTAAACTTGTTTTCCAAAGATGATATCAAAAAGTTTAGACAGTATGTTGCTGATAAAAAATATAATTATCTTCATTTTGGTGGAATTCGTATTGGTCTTGCTCCTTTGTTCCGTCATGGTATCAATACCCCTTGTATAGCTGAAGTGTTTGATACCCGCCATCAGACTTATGACCATGCCCATATAGGAACTATAATGGGAAATCTGTCGACTGGTTGTCAATATGGAACCATCTATCCTGACTATGCTATTAGTCTTACTGATCCTCATCTACAAGATTGTTGGAAGCTAATGACTGGAGTCCAAGGACTTAGTTTGATAGATGACAGTGAATATTTGTCTGTGATAATCCAAACCTCGTTCCAATTGACTAATACTACACATCCTGAACTAAAACAGCCTGTACTCAAATATTGTGTTACAGTGGGTCTGTCCAATGCTCAAGTTGAAGGAGCTATATATAGTCCTGAAGAAATTCCTAATGATTGGTATTTCCAGTATAAGTCTTTAGCTGATGAAAAGAGACCTGAGTCAAAAATGAAAAGAATTGCTATTGCTGATGGTCGTGTGAAGTTAGTTCCTCCTAAGCCAGAGATTCCAAGACCTCTGTTCAAACCCAGACGATATGTCGTGCCTGTAAATCAAAGTGAATCGTCTTCATCAAACAAAGTGAATGTTTCACCCATTTCTGAAGTCTTTTCTTCCGAACCTGAAATCGGTTCAAATGAATTGTACATACCTGAAAATAAACCTTTCCTTCCTGTACAGAAGATGCATCATATTTCTCATATTTCTGCTCAACCGCAAGAAGAATGGCAGTATGCAAACCATCATTTTTTCAAAGGTGGAAAATGGCCTCCAAAGACTAAATTATGCACTACTTCTTCTATGTCAAAACAGCCAACTACTAGAGCTGACTGTGCACCGTTAATAGAGCATAGTGTTAATAACACTAAAGACCTTGATGAAGTTTACCAATTGGGAAACTATTTAACTACATGGTGCTCACATGCTGAAGAAGTATTAGATGATTTAGGTTCTCAATCAGAAGAAATTCTAGCTAATCTAAGACTGCTTCATGAAGAACAGCAAGAAGATAAGCAACGGAAAGAAGAAAAAGCTAGAAGAAAGAAAGAAAAAGAAAGGAGAAAAAGAGAATCTAGAATTCCACGTTTCTCTATGGATACTCCAAATTACTGGGAATTTGAAGAAATTGAAGACAGTGGAATAGAATCAAGTGCTCAAGCAGCCGAAAAGGGTAAAGAAATTCCACCTGCTAAAAATATTTTCTCTGAAAAAGATTTAGAGTCTGCCCAGACAATAAAAATTCATAAATCAAAAAGTGAATTGGCTACTCTTGAAGATGCAGCTAAAAAATTTCCATCTTTTATCTTGCCTTCCTTGCAAAAGGCCCATGTTTTCAGAGAACAAACCAAGTATCCCAGAGTAGAAGAAGATATATTTGCAACCAGTTCTACTGGTTATGTTTTAGATTTAGAAAAATCCTCAAATCCTGCTGAATCAATTCGCATTTGGATTGGCGCATTATATCAAATGCAAGTCATTTCGAAATTAAACAATGAAGCTATTTTCTATCTTGCTGAAAAAAGAATGGCTGGCATTGTTTATGATTGGTGGATGACCCCGACTGCTGAAGAAAGAATGAATGTTTGTAATGCTGGTCTCGCCACTTTAGAACTATTGTTAAAAACTCAATTTGTTCCAGAACCTATTGATGAGAAGAAGCAACTCATAACATATTTAGCTCGTATGGAGCTAAAGGATGTCAAGTTTCTCCAACAGTTTGGAAATGATTATATGAGTAAAGTCTTTAAAACCAATATTAGTAATGATTCAGTTCAAAAAGTGTCATTTTTGTCAAAGCTGCCAGGAAATTTAGGAGACTTAATTCTTAAAGATCTGGAAGTCCAGAATAAAAGCATTGACCAAATCTATTGGATTGATCTTTTTTTTAGATGTTCCGAAAAGGTCAAATATTTATGCTGGCAGAAGAAAGCTTCTGAGTTTTCCCCTGGTTTAGATTTCTGTAGATCTGTTTTACCTTGGACCCCGTTCAAGAAAAGGAGATCTAGAAAATATGGCAAATACAGACCTAAAAGAGTAGCTCATCCTAGAAGACCTTTTAAAAAATACAGATATCTGAAGAAAAGGAGACAGTCACCTAAAAGTAATGCTTGTTTTATCTGTAAACAGGAAGGTCATTTTGCAAAGAAATTTCCAAAGAGCTCCTCAAACAAACTCAAAGCTTGTGTGGATATTGAATAATTTGTTGATAATTGGTCCATGGTTGATTCACAAGATGATGTTTCTGAAGTTTATATTTTAACAGATGCCTATTTGTCAGATGTTGATGACAGTCCCGAACTATCTCAAAAGATGAATCGCTGTTATGATTCAGACTGTGATGCAGAAGAAGAAGAAGAAGAAGAAGAATAATTGCATTACAGTGATGAATATACCAATGATTATACTTCTGAAACTTTTGATTTTGATGATGATATTGTTGTAGATAATCAATCTGTTTCTATTCCGCCTCCTACCCTCCCAGGATCTTCTGTTTTTCCTCCACTAAATTATTTTTGTCCATATCCCAAAAATATTTCATCATCATCTGCAATTCATGTATCTACTCCAGAAGAGTCTTATTTCTTGAAAAAGATTGTTAAAACTAACAATCTTCTGTATATCCTTGTTGAAGTTCAAATTCGTCAAGACTGGATTGATGTTCATGCCTTCATAGATACTGGTGGATCTAACAATTTGGCTCGCCCCTCTCTCTTTAAAGGCCTTTGGAAACCTCTTAATCATATCTTGGCTTTAGAAACTATTGGAGATTCTGTCTCTCTGACTCATTATTTTGATAATATTTCTTTAAAAGTTGGAGGGAATATTGTAAAAATTTCAGTCGTTCAGTATTATGATACTTCAACCAGTTTATCTTTAGGGATGACATTTCTTTCATCTGTCCTTCCAGTGACAATTAGTGAGGATAAATTAATCCTTAATATAAAGAAAAGTGCCATTTCTATTCCAAGACTTACATTGGCCAATTCAGAGGCACAAAAGCAAAATAGCCAAAAGAAAGATGGAACTAGAAGACCTGCAAAAGATTCTAATAATTGGATTGAAGTTCTCCTATTATATGAAGATAGAGCTCAAAAGAAAACCAAGCAGAAGGCATATGTAAATTTTGATTGGTCCCAAGAGCAGATACAAATATATGAAGAATTGTTAAAAAATTGCTCTGAGAATCCTCAAGTTTTTTGGACAGTTGAGAGTCCACAGCAAGAAATAATTACTCACCATGATAATGGTGTCAAAGGTAAGCTAATTCCTTGCACCCCATCAGATGAAAAAGAAATCAGAAAGCAGATAGATGAACTTCTGCAACTTCAATTAATTGAACCAAGTGAGTCTCATTACTCTTGCTCAGCTTTTCTAGTAAGGAATCATTCTGAGATAATTCGAGGAAAAGCTAGAATAGTAATTAATTATAAGCCTCTCAATGATCTCACCAAAAGCTTTAATTACCCATTACCAAGACAAGAGACAATAATGCAGAAGATTCAAAACAACAAAATCTTTAGCAAGTTTCATATGAATTCAGGTTACTATGAGATTCAGATAAGAGCCAAAGATCGACACAAGACTGCTTTCACATGCCCTGCTGGATTTTTTCAATGGAAAGTAGTACCTTTCGGCTTGAAGAATGCACCTGCATTCTTTCAAAGGCGTATGGATTATATTTTTGGCAAATATGACTTCATTTGTGTATATATTGATGATATTTTAATTCATAGTGCAGATCTAGAAAGCCATCTCCAGCATCTAAAGATCTTTTTAGAAGAAGTTCGACAACATGGTATTGTACTCTCAAAAAAGAAGATGGTTTTGTTTCAGAATAATATTGATTTTTTAGGCATTCATGTGATTGAAGGAAAGATACAAATGCAGCCGCATGTGTTGACAAAATTGTCTGAGTTTCCAGATAAACTCTCTGACACAAAAATGATTCAACGGTTTCTTGGTGTGTTGAATTATATTCATCAATATACTCCAAGGTTATCAGAGAAAACAGCCCCAATTAGGTAGCATTTGCATTCAGGATGGTCCCCTGAGGCTACAGATGCGGTAAAATTGCTTAAAGAAGAATGTAAGCATTTACCACAACTTAAGCCCCCTGGAACTGGATTTTTAATCTTACAGACTGATGCTTCTGATTCTTTTTGGGCAACAGTATTATTTGCGAAGCAAGAATCAGGTGAAGAAGAATTGTGTGCATATGCATCAGGTGAGTTTTTGCCACATCAGAAAGGATATTTTGCAGCAGAAAAGGAAACACTTGCAATATTCATTGGGATTCAAAAATTTGAAGTTTATCTAGCTCCTGCAAGGTTTTTAATCAGAATAGATTCTATGAACTTTACACATTTTCCATCTGCTAAAATATCTAGACAGTTAGCTAGAGGTAGATTGTTGGCATGGCAGATATGGTTCCAAATGTACAAATTTGATGTTGAATGGATTCCAGGAATTTCAAATTATCTGGCAGATTCTCTCACAAGAGACATGAATAAGATGCATACTTTCGCAGGACCTAGCAGAAGAACAGATCTGTTTGAGCTTCAAGGTAAAACACCATCAGATGATGATTTTCAAACTTTGGTTAAACGTTTTCATATTTTAGAATTAGTTCTTGAAGATGTTGCTCAACAAATCAAGAAGATCACTGGTTTTCGAATGAGAAGAAATCAATGGATTCAACGCTGCCAAGCATGGCAGTCAAAGAATGTTGGAGTAATTTTGGGTTTAGATGAAGAATTGGTTAAGGTTTATCCTTTACCTAATATGAAGGTCAAAATATATTTCAAAACTCTGGATGATTATTGGTCTCGATTGTTTACAGATGAGATGATAGAAACTCTCAAGAGGTTGAATTATTATCAGTTGATTGGTGCAGTTGATTTTTCTTGTCAAGTTCCATACAGGTCATTCATCTAAAGGAGAATCTTCAAAAGTAGCTAAAGGAAAAGGAGTTGCTACGGTAAAGGCATCTACAGAAAAAGGAAAAGCAAAGGAATCCACAGACCAAGGTACTCTTTTTGTCTACATCTATCAAGATGCTCAAGCACAGGATGAGAGTGAGTGGGAATCCAAGTACTTGGAATGGCTTTATCAGACAAGGAGTACAAATTCCTCGTCATCACATACCGAGTACCCGAGTGATTTTGAGCCAGGTGAACAAGAGGATCATGATCGTAGTCCAAAAGGATCATGGTAAGGCATATTTATTTTTAGTGTGTCAATTATTGTACTCGAGAATATTGAGTAGACACCGTCTGGGCCAGGAATGCCTGACAAAGAACATCAATAGTCTCCATATTTTGTATATATATGTGTGTTCGGTTTGTTATTGGCATCACAGTGCGAGTGTGAGTGTGAGTGAGTTAGTATTGTAATAGCTTGTGTAGAGTTCAGAAGCTCTCTAGCTCTGCTCTGTGGCATAATCTGGTGTGTAATAGTTTGCTTGAATTATTTTGAAGCCTTCTGGGCCGCCTGTCTGAGGACAGTTTTGCCAAGAACATGTAAAGGAGATTGTAAGGAGAGTCAAGGACTTGAGGAGTCGTTTCGCGGATCTCTCACCTAGGGTGTGTGTGTGAGGTTAGCGGCAACAAGTTTTCAGATTCAAGTAAGTTACAGAGTCCACAATCTAAATTGGTATCGGAGCCCTGTTTCTGATTCTCTTATGGCTAATCTTTTACGTACCTTTTCAAGTATTGATCGCAAAATCGTCAATGAAGTTACTTATCGCTCTGAATAAATTGATGTTTATCATGAAATAATTGAAAATCCTGAAAATTGGAACCCCCCATCTCTGCATGCTACAGATATTTATAAGCTGCCTGTAACTTTTCTCTTTAAATCAAAATCCTTTTTAAAAGAAGTGGAGGTGACTATCAAAATTTTTGGTCCATCTGTTCAGATTGTCTCTCTAAACGTGTTTTCCAAAGATGATATCAAACATTTTAGACAGTATGTTGCTGATAAAAAATATAATTATCTTCATTTTGGTGGAATTCGTATTGGTCTTGCTCCTTTGTTCCGTCATGGTATCAATACCCCTTGTATAGCTGAAGTGTTTGATACCCGTCATCAGACTTATGACCATGCCCGTATAGGAACTATAATAGAAAATCTATTGACTGGTTGTCAATATGGAACCATCTATCCTGACTATGCTATTAGTCTTACTGATCCGCATCTGCAAGATTGTTGGAAGCTAATGACTGGAGTCCAAGGACTTAGTTTGATAGATGACAGTGAATATTTGTCTGTGATAATCCAAACCTCGTTCCAATTGACTAATACTGCACATCCCAAACTAAAACAGCCTGTACTCAAAGATTGTGTTACAGAGAGTCTGTCCAATGCTCAAGTTGAAGGAGCCATATACAGTCCTGAAGAAATTCCTAATGATTGGTATTTCCAGTATAAGTCTCTAGCTGATGCAAAGAGACCTGAGTCAAAAATGAAAAGAAATTCTATTGCTGATGGTCATGTGAAGTTAGTTCCTCCTAAGCCAGAGATTCCAAGACCTCTGTTCAAACCCAGACGATATGTCGTGCCTGTAAATCAAACTGAATCGTCTTCATCAAACAAAGTGAATGTTTCACCCATTTCTGAAGTCTTTTCTTCTGAGCCTGAAATCGGTTCAAATGAATTGTACATACCTAAAAATAAACCTTTCCTTCCTGTACAGAAGATGCATCGTATTTCTCATATTTCTGCTCAACCGCAAGAAGAATGGCAGTATGCAAACCATCGTTTTGTCAAAGGTGGAAAATGGCCTCCAAAGACTAAATTCTGCACTACTTCTTCTATGTCAAAACAGCCAACTACTAGAGCTGACTGTGCACCGTTAATAGAGCATAGTGTTAATAACACTAAAGACCTTGATGAAGTTTACCAATTGGGAAACTATTTAACTACATGGTGCTCACATGCTGAAGAAGTATTAGATGATTTAGGTTCTCAATCAGAAGAAATTCTAGCTAATCTAAGACTGCGACATGAAGAACAACAAGCAGATAAGCAGCGGAAAGAAGAAAAAGCTAGAAGAAAGAAAGAAAAAGAAAGGAGAAAAAGAGAATCTAGAATCCCACGTTTCTCTATGGATACTCCAAATTACTGGGAATTTGAAGAAATTGAAGACTGTGGAATAGAATCAAGTGCTCAAGCAGCTGAAAAGGGTAAAGAAATTCCACTTGCTAAAAATATTTTCTCTTAAAAAGCTTTAGGGTCTGCCCAGACAATAAAAATTCATAAATCAAAAAGTGAATTGGCTACTCTTGAAGATGCAGCTAAAAAATTTCCATCTTTTATCTTGCCTTCCTTGCAAAAGGCCCATGTTTTCAGATTACAAACCAAGTATCCCAGAGTAGAAGAAGATCTATTTGCAACCAGTTCTACTGGTTATGTTTTAGATTTAGAAAAATCCTCAAATCCTGCTGAATCAATTTGCATTTGGATTGGCGCATTATATCAAATGCAAGTCATTTCGAAATTAAACAATGAAGATATTTGCTATCTTGCTGAAAAAAGAATGGTTGGCATTGTTTATGATTGGTTGATGACCCCAACTGCTGAAGAAAGAATGAATGTTTTTAATTTTGGTCTCACCACTTTAGAACTATTGCTAAAAACTCAATTTGTTCCAGAGCCTGTTGATGAGAAGAAGCAACTCATAACAGATTTAGCTCGTATGGAGCTAAAGGATGTCAAGTTTCTCCAACAGTTTGGAAATGATTATATGAGTAAAGTCTTTAAATCCAATCTCAGTAATGATTCAGTTCAAAAAGTGTCATTTTTGTCCAAGCTACCAGGAAATTTAGGAGACTTAATTCTTAAAGATCTGGAAGTCCAGAATAAAAGCATTGATCAAATCTATTGGATTGATCTTTTGTTTAGATGTTTCGAAAAGGTCAAATATTTGTGCTAGCAGAAGAAAGCTTCTGAGTTTTCCGCTGGTTTAGATGTCTGTAGATCTGTTTTACCCTGGACCCCGTTCAAGAAAAGGAGGTCAAGAAAATATGGCAAATACAGACCTAAACGAGTAGCTCATCCCAAAATACCTTTTAAAAAATACAGATATCTGAAGAAAAGGAGACAGTCACCTAAAAGTAATGTTTGTTTTATCTGTAAACAGGAAGGTCATTTTGCAAAGAAATGTCCAAAGAGCTCCTCAAACAAATTCAAAGCTTGTGTGGATATTGAAGAATTTGTTGATAATTGGTCCTTGGTTGATTCACAAGATGATGTTTCTGAAGTACATATTTTAACAGATGCCTCTTTGTCAGAAGTTGATGACAGTCCTGAACTATCTCAAAAGATGAATCACTGTTATGATTCAGACTGTGAAGAAGAAGAAGAAGACGAAGAATTGCATTACAGTGATGAATATAGCAATGATTATACTTCTGAAACTTCTGATTTTGATGATGATATTGTTGTAGATAATCAATCTGTTTCCTTTCCGCCTCCTACCCTCCCTGGATCTTCTGTTTTCCCCCCACTAAATTATTTTTGTCCATATCCCAAAAATATTTCACCATCATCCGCAATCCCTGTATCTACTCCAGAAGAGTCTTCTTTCTTGAAAAATATTGTTAAAACTAACAATATTATGTATATCCCTGTTGAAGTTCAAGTTCGTCAAGACTGGATTGATGTTCATGCCTTTATAGATACTAGTGGATCTAACAATTTGGCTTGCCCCTCTCTGTTTAAAGGCCTTTGGAAACCTCTTAATCATATCTTGGTTTCAGAAAATATTGGCGGTTATGTCTCTCTGACTCATTATGTTGATAATATTTCTTTAAAAGTTGGAGGAAAGATTGTAAAAATTTCAGCCGTTCAATATTATGATACTTCAACCAGTTTATCATTAGGAATACCTTTTCTTTCATCAATCCTTCTAGTGACAATAAGTGAGGATAAACTGATTCTTAATATAAAGAAAAGTTCCATTTCAGTTCCACGACTTACCTTGGCTAATTCAGAGGCACAAATCAAAATAGCCAAAAGAAAGTTGGAACTAGAATACCTGCAAAAGATTCTAATAATTGGATAGAGGTTCTCCAATTATATGAAGACAGAGCTCAAAAGAAAACCAAGCAGAAGGCACATGTAAATCCTGATTGGTCCCAAGAGCAGATACAAATATATGAAGAATTGTTAAAAAATTTCTCTAAGAATCCTCAAGTTTTTTGGACAGTTGAGAGTCCACAGCAAGAAATAATTACTCTCCATGATAATGGTGTCAAAGGTAAGCTAATTCCTTGCACCCGATCAGATGAAAAAGAAATTAGAAAATAGATAGATGAACTTCTGCAACTTCAATTAATTTAACCAAGTGAGTCTCATTACTCTTGCTCAGCTTTTCTAGTAAGGAATCATTCTGAGATAATTCGAGGAAAAGCTAGAATGGTAATTAATTGTAAGCCTCTCAATGCTATCACTAAAAGCTTTAATTACCCATTACCAAGACAAGAGACAGTAATGCAGAAGATTCAAAACAACAAAATCTTTAGCAAGTTTGATATGAAGTCAGGTTACTATGAGATTCAGATAAGAGCCGAAGATCGACACAAGACTGCTTTCACATGCCCTGCTGGATTCTTTCAATGGAAATTAGTACCTTTCGGCTTGAAGAATGCACCTGCATTCTTTCAAAGGCGTATGGATTATATTTTTGGCAAATATGACTTCATTTGTGTACATATTGATGATATTTTAATTCATAGTGCAGATCTAGAAAGCCATCTCCAGCATCTAAAGATCTTTTTAGAAGAAGTTCGACAACATGGTATTGTACTCTCAGAAAAGAAGATGGTTTTGTTTCATAATAATATTGATTTTTTAGGCATTCATGTGATTTAAGGAAAGATACAAATGTAGCCGCATGTGTTGATAAAATTGTCTGAGTTTCCAGATAAACTCTCTGACAAAAAAATGATTCAATGGTTTCTTGGTGTGTTGAATTATATTCATAAATATATTCCAAGGTTATCAGAGAAAACAACCCCAATTAGGCAGCATTTGAATTCAGGATGGTCCCCTGAGGCTACAGGTGCGGTAAAATTGCTTAAAGAAGAATGTAAGCATTTACCACAACTTAAGCCCCCTAGAACTGGATTTTTAATCTTACAGACTGATGCTTTTGATTCCTTTTGGGCAGCAGTATTATTTCAGAAGCAAGAATCAGGTGAAGAAGAATTGTGTGCATATGCATCAGGTGAGTTTTTGCCACATCAGAAAGGATATTTTGCAGCAGAAAAGGAAACACTTGCAATATTCAATGGGATTCAAAAATTTGAAGTTTATCTAGCTCCTGCAAGGTATTTAATCAGAACAGATTCTATGAATTTTACACATTTTCTATCTGCTAAAATCTCTAGACAGTTAGCTAGAGGTAGATTGTTGGCATGGCAGATATGGTTCCAAATGTACGAATTTGATGTTGAATGGATTCCAGGAATTTCAAATTATCTCGCAGATTCTCTCACAAGAGACATGAATAAGATGCATACTTTCGCAGGACCTAGTAGAAGAACAGATCTGTTTGAGCTTCCAGGTAAAGCACCATCAGATAATGATTTTCAAACTTTGGTCAAACGTTTTCATATTTTTGAATTAGTTCTTGAAGATGTTGCTCAACAAATCAAGAAGATCGTTGGTTTTTGAATGAGAAGAAATCAATGGATTCAATGCTGCCAAGCATGGCAGTCAAAAAATGTTGGAGTAATTTTGGGTGTAGATGAAGAATTGGTTAAGGTTTATCCTTTACCTAATATGAAGGTCATAATATATTTCAAAACTCTGGATGATTATTGGTCTCGATTGTTTACAGATGAGATGATAGAAACTCTCAAGAGGTTGAATTATTATTAGTTGATTGGTGCAGTTGATTTTTCTTTTGCCATCTATACCACTGCAAAAATGCTTGATATTGATGAGATCAATATGCATGACAAAGTTGAAAAATTTCTCATATCCCTTCAAATCCCAGATTTATTTGAAGAAATGGAAGCAGCTTATCTCCAGAGAAATAATGAATATTTTGCAAGTACAGATACTTTCCCTCAGTATGAGATATATGAACCTTTTGCTGATTGGGAGATTTACAATGGTCTCTGCCGAAAAAAGCACCAGGTCAGAACAACTCAATGCATTGAAATATCCCTACAGTATTTAAGAACTTTTTCAACTCCATGGGATTATCAAAGCATAGAAATAAGAAATCCAATAGTGCCCAATCCATTTGCACAAATTTATGGTCTAGAGAAATTTGATCAGTCAATGCTAGCAGATAATATGGAAGAATTCAAGAAAATTTCTTCATGGTTGAAAGAATTTAATCAGTTAAATCTTCAAGAAAAACTTAGTTTGAAAAGGCTTTAGAACATATCCAGCATAATATTAAAGCCATCAAATTAATTATTAACCAAAAAGCACTGATTACTATTAATGTTAAACATGGTAACTGGACAAGTGATGTAGTATGCCTCATCAGTTTATTACTATCCAACCACATTTGTTCTGCACTTAGCTTTGATTTGGGTTGGCAAGAATTTCATGGGTTAAATCATCTCTGTAATTCTGGATCCAATGTTGTATTGAACAATCTGTAAATATGTTCCAGATTTTCAAGTTAGAATTACTTCATGGTGTTGAGTTGGCAGTCCAATCAGATCCTAGTTTTCGGAAAAGCAGAAAAGATTCCTTTCTTGAGATTGAAGTTGATCCAATGGCTTATGTCAATAAATGGAAAAAATCAGCTTTCAAATATCTGTTTCCGCAATAGAATATTTTTGTCACTAAAGATCTTGTCAAGTTTCATACAGGTCATTCATCTAAAGGAGAATCTTCAAAAGTAGCTAAAGGAAAAGGAGTTGCTACGGTAAAGCCATCTACAGAAAAAAGGAAAAGCAAAGGAATCCACAGACCAAGGTACTCTTTTTGTCGACATCTATCAAGATGCTCAAGCACAGGATGAGAGTGAGTGGGAATCCAAGTACTTGGAATGGCTTTATCGGACAAGGAGTACAAATTCCTCGTCATCACCTACCGAGTACCCCAGTGATTTTGAGCCAGGTGAACAAGAGGATCATGATCATAGTCCAAAAGGATCATGGTAAGGCATCTTTATTTTTAGTGTGTCAATTATTGTACTCGAGAATATTGAGTAGACACCGTCTCGGCCAGGAATGCCTGACAAGGACCCTCAATAGTCTCCATATTTTGTATATATAGGTGTGTTCGATTTGTTTTTGGCATCGCAGTGTGAGTGTGAGTGTGAGCGAGTCAGTATTGTAATAGCCTGTGTAGAGTTCAGAAGCTCTTTAGCTCTACTCTGTGGCATAATCTGGTGTGTAACAGTTTGCTTGAATTAATTTGAAGCCTTCTGGGCCGACTGTCTGAGGACATTTTTTCCAAGAACATGTAAAGGAGATTGTAAGGCGAGTCAAGGACCTGAGGAGTCGTTTCGCGGATCTCTCACCTAGGGTGTGTGTGTGCGGTTAGCGGCAGCAAGTTTTCAGATTCAAGTAAGTTACAGAGTCCACAATCTAAATTGATATCGGAGCCCTGTTTCTGATTCTGTTATGGCTAATCTTTTACGTACCTTTTCAAGTATTGATCGCAAAATAGTCAATGAAGTTACTTCTCGCTCTGAAGAAATTGATGTTGATCATGAAATAATTGAAAATCCTGAAAATTGGAACCCCCCATCTCTGCATGCTACAGATATTTATAAGTTGCCTGTAACTTTTCTCTTTAAATCAAAATCCTTTTTAAAATAAGTGGAGGTGACTATAAAAATTTCTGGTCCATCTATTCAGATTGTCTCTCTAAACCTGTTTTCCAAAGATGATATCAAAAAGTTTAGACAGTATGTTGCTGATAAAAAATATATTTATCTTCATTTTGGTGGAATTCGTATTGGTATTGCTCCTTTGTTCCGTCATGGTATCAATACCCCTTGTATAGCTGAAGTGTTTGATACCCGTCATCAGACTTATGACCATGCCCGTATAGGAACTATAATGGGAAATCTGTCGACTGGTTGTCAAAATGGAACCATCTATCCTGACTATGCTATTAGTCTTACTGATCCTCATCTGCAAGATTGTTGGAAGCTAATGACTGGAGTCCAAGGACTTAGTTTGATAGATGACAGTGAATATTTGTCTGTGATAATCCAAACCTTGTTCCAAATGACTAATACTGCACATCCCAAACTAAAACAGCCTGTACTCAAAGATTGTGTTACAGTGGGTCTGTCCAATGCTCAAGTTGAAGGATCTATATATAGTCCTGAACAAATTCCTAATGATTGGTATTTCCAGTATAAGTCTCTAGCTGATGCAAAGAGACCTGAGTCAAAATTGAAAAGAATTGCTATTGCTGATGGTCGTGTGAAGTTAGTTCCTCCTAAGCCAGAGATTCCAAGACCTCTGTTCAAACCCAGACAATATGCCGTGCCTATAAATCAAAGTGAATCGTCTTCATCAAACAAAGTGAATGTTTCACCCATTTATGAAGTCTTTTCTTCCAAACCTGAAATCGGTTCAAATGAATTGTACATACCTGAAAATAAACCTTTCCTTCCTGTACAGAAGATGCATCGTATTTCTCATATTTCTGCTCAACCGCAAGAAGAATGGCATTATTCAAACCATCGTTTTGTCAAAGGTGGCAAATGGCCTCCAAAGACTAAATTCTGCACTACTTCTTCTATGTCAAAACAGCCAACTACTAGAGCTGACTATGCACCGTTAATAGAGCATAGTTTTAATAACACTAAAGACCTTGATGAGGTTTACCAATTGGGAAACTATTTAACTACATGGTGCTCACATGCTGAAGAAGTATTAGATGATTTAGGTTCTCAATCAGAAGAAATTCTAGCTAATCTAAGACTGCTACATGAAGAACAACAAGCAGATAAGCAGCGGAAAGAAGAAAAAGCTAGAAGAAAGAAAGAAAAAGAAAGGAGAAAAAGAGAATCTAGAATCCCACGTTTCTCTATGGATACTCCAAATTACTAGGAATTTGAAGAAATTGAAGACAGTGGAATAAAATCAAGTGCTCAAGCAGCCGAAAAGGGTAAAGAAATTCCACCTGCTAAAAATATTTTCTCTGAAAAAGCTTTAGAGTCTGCACAGACAATAAAAATTCATAAATCAAAAAGTGAATTGGCTACTCTTGAAGATGCAGCTAAAAAATTTCCATCTTTTATCTTGCCTTCCTTGCAAAAGGCCCATGTTTTCAGAGAACAAACCAAGTATCCCAGAGTAGAAGAAGATCTATTTGCAACCAGTTCTACTGGTTATGTTTTAGATTTAGAAAAATCCTCAAATCCTACTGAATCAATTCGCATTTGGATTGGCGCATTATATCAAATGCAAGTCATTTCTAAATTAAACAATGAAGCCATTTTCTATCTTGCTGAAAAAAGAATGGCTGGCATTGTTTATGATTGGTGGATGACCCCAACTGTTGAATAAAGAATGAATGTTTGTAATGCTGGTCTCGCCACTTTAGAACTATTGTTAAAAACTCAGTTTGTTACAGAGCCTGTTGATGAGAAGAAGCAACTCATAACAGATTTAGCTCGTATGGAGCTAAAGGATGTCAAGTTTCTCCAACAGTTTGGAAATGATTATATGAGTAAAGTCTTTAAAGCCAATCTCAGTAATGATTCAGTTCAAAAAGTGTCATTTTTGTCCAAGCTGCCAGGAAATTTAGGAGACTTAATTCTTAAAGATCTGGAAGTCCAAAATAAAAGCATTGACCAAATCTATTGGATTGATCTTTTGTTTAGATGTTCCGAAAAGGTCAAATGTTTATGCTGGCAGAAGAAAGCTTCTGAGTTTTCCCCTGGTTTAGATGTCTGTAGATCTGTTTTACATTGGACCCCGTTCAAGAAAAGGAAATCAAGAAAATATGGCAAATACAGACCTAAACGAGTAGCTCATCCCAAAAGACCTTTTAAAAAATACATATATTTGAAGAAAAGGAGACAGTCACCTAAAAGTAATGCTTGTTTTATCTGTAAACAGGAAGGTAATTTTGCAAAGAAATGTCCAAAGAGCTCCTCAAACAAACTCAAAGCTTGTGTGGATATTGAAGAATTTGTTGATAATTGGTCCATGGTTGATTCACAAGATGATGTTTCTGAAGTATATATTTTAACATATGCCTCTTTGTCAGAAGTTGATGATAGTCCTGAACTATCTCAAAAGATGAATCCTTGTTATGATTCAGACTGTGAAGAAGAAGAAGAAGACGAAGAATTGCATTACAGTGATGAATATACCAATGATTATACTTCTGAAACTTCTGATTTTGATGATGATATTGTTGTAGATAATCAATCTGTTTCCTTTCCACCTCCTACCCTCCCTGGATCTTCTGTTTTCCCCCCACTAAATTCTTTTTGTCCATATACAAAAAATATTTCACCATCATCCGCAATCCCTGTATCTACTCCAGAAGAGTATTCTTTCTTGAAAAATATTGCTAAAACTAACAATCTTCTGTATATCCCTATTGAAGTTCAAGTTCGTCAAGACTGGATTGTTGTTCATGCCCTTATAGATACTGGTGGATCTAACAATTTGGCTCACCCCTCTCTGTTTAAAGGCCTTTGGAAACCTCTTAATCATATCTTGGTTTCAGAAACCATTGGCGGTTTTGTCTCTCTGACTCATTATGTTGATAATATTTCTTTAAAAGTTGGAGGGAAGATTGTAAAAATTTCAGCCGTTCAGTATTATGATACTTCAACCAGTTTATCATTAGGAATGCCTTTTCTTTCATCAGTCCTTCCAGTGACAATCAATGAGGATAAACTGATTCTTAATATAAAGAAAAGTGCCATTTCAGTTCCACGACTTACCTTGGCTAATTCAGAGGCACAAAAACAAAAGAAAGCTGGAACTAGAAGACCTGCAAAAGATTCTAATAATTGGATTGAAGTTCTCCAATTATATGAAGACAGAGCTCAAAATAAAACCAAGCAGAAGGCACATGTAAATCCTTATTGGTCCCAAGAGCAGATACAAATATATGAAGAATTGTTAAAAAATTTCTCTGAGAATCCTCAAGTTTTTTGGACAGTTGAGAGTCCACAGCAAGAAATAATTACTCTCCATGATAATGGTGTCAAAGGTAAGCTAATTCCTTGCACCCCATCAGATGAAAAAGAAATCAGAAAGCAGATAGATGAACTTCTGCAACTTCAATTAATTGAACCAAGTGAGTCTCATTACTCTTGCTCAGCTTTTCTAGTAAGGAATCATTCTGAGATAATTTGAGGAAAAGCTAGAATGGTAATTAATTATAAGTATCTCAATGCTATCACTAAAAACTTTAACTACCCATTACCAAGACAAGAGGAAATAATGCAGAAGATTCAAAATAACAAAATCTTTAGCAAGTTTGATATGAAGTCAGGTTACTATCAGATTCAGATAAGAGCCGAAGATCGACACAAGACTGCTTTCACATGCCGTGTTGGATTTTTTCAATGGAAAGTAGTACCTTTCGGCTTGAAGAATGCACCTGCATTCTTTCAAAGGCGTATGGATTATATTTTTGGCAAATATGACTTCATTTGTGTATATATTGATGATATTTTAATTCATAGTGCAGATCTAGAAAGCCATCTCCAGCATCTAAAGATCTTTTTAGAAGAAGTTCGACAACATGGTATTGTACTCTCAGAAAAGAAGATGGTTTTGTTTCAGAATAGTATTGATTTTTTAGGCATTCATGTGATTGAAGGAAAGATACAAATGTAGCCGCATGTGTTGACAAAATTGTCTAAGTTTCCAGATAAACTCTCTGACACAAAAATGATTCAACGGTTTCTTGGTGTGTTGAATTATATTCATAAATATATTCCAAGGTTGTCAGAGAAAACATCCCCAATTAGGCAGTATTTGCATTCAGGATGGTCCCCTGAGGCTACAGATGCGGTAAAATTGCTTAAAGAAGAGTGTAAGCATTTACCACAACTTAAGCCCCCTAGAACTGGATTTTTAATCTTCCAGACTAATGCTTCTGATTCTTTTTGGGCAGCAGTATTATTTGAGAAGCAAGAATCAGGTGAAGAAGAATTGTGTGCATATGCATCAGGTGAGTTTTTTCCACATCAGAAAGGATATTTTGCAGCAGAAAAGGAAACACTTGCAATATTCAATGGGATTCAAAAATTTGAAGTTTATCTAGCTCCTGCAAGGTTTTTAATCAGAACAGATTTTATGAACTTTACACATTTTCTATCTGCTAAAATCTCTAGACAGTTAGCTAGAGGTATATTGTTGGCATGGCAGATATGGTTCCAAATGTACGAATTTGATGTTGAATGGATTCCATGAATTTCAAATTATCTGGCAGATTCTCTCACAAGAGACATGAATAAGATGCATACTTTCGCAGGACCTAGCAGAAGAACAGATCTGTTTGAGCTTCCAGGTAAAACACCATCAGATGATGATTTTCAAACTTTGGTTAAATGTTTTCATATTTTAGAATTAGTTCTTGAAGATGTTACTCAACAAATCAAGAAAATCGCTGGTTTTCGAATGAGAAGAAATCAATGGATTCAACGTTGCCAAGCATGGCAGTCAAAGAATGTTGGAGTAATTTTGGGTTTAGATGAAGAATTTGTTAAGGTTTATCCTTTACCTAATATGAAGGTCAAAATATATTTCAAAACTCTGGATGATTTTTGGTCTCGATTGTTTACAGATGAAATGATAGAAAATCTCAAGAGGTTGAATTATTATCAGTTGATTGGTGCAGTTGATTTTTCTTTTGCCATCTATACCACTGCAAAAATGCTTGATATTGATGAGATCAATATGCATGACAAAGTTGAAAAATTTCTCATATCCCTTCAAATCCCAGATTTATTTGAAGAAATGGAAGCAACTTATCTCCAGAGCAATAATGAATATTTTGCAAGTACAGATACTTTCCCTCAGTATGAGATATATGAACCTTTTGCTGATTGGGAGATTTAAAATGGTCTCTGCCGAAAAAAGCCCCAGGTCAGAACAACTCAATGAATTGAAAGATCCCTACAGTATTTAAGAACTTTTTCAACTCCATGGGATTATCAAAGCATAGAAATAAGAAATCCAATAGTGCCCAATCCATTTGCACAAATTTATGGTCCAGAGAAATTTGATGAGTCAGTGCTAGTAGATAATATGGAAGAAGTCAAGAAAATTTCTTCATGGTTGAAAGAATTTAATCAGTTAAAGCTTCAAGAAAACCTTAGTTTGATAAAGGCTTTAGAACATATCCAGCATAATATTAAAGCCATCAAATTAATTATTAACCAAAAAGCACTGATTACTATTAATGTGAAACATGGTAACTGGACAAGTGATGTAGTATGCCTCATCAGTTTATTACTATTCAACCACGTTTGTTCTGCAGTTTGCTTTGATTTGGGTTGGCAAGAAATTCATGGGTTAAATCATCTCTGTAAATTCTGGATCCAATGTTGTATTGAACAATCTGTAAATATGTTCCAGATTTTCAAGTTAGAATTACTTGATGGTGTTGAGTTGGCAGTACAATCAGATCCTAGTTTTCGGAAAAGCAGAAAAGATTACTTTCTTGAGATTGAAGTTGATCCAATGGCTTATGTCAATAAATGGACAAAATCAGCTGACAAATATCTGTTTCCGTAACAGAATATTTTTCTCACTAAAGATCTTGTCAAGTTGCATACAGGTCATTCATCTAAAGGAGAATCTTGAAAATTAGCTAAAGGAAAAGGAGTTGCTACGGTAAAGGCATCTACAGAAAAAGGAAAAGCAAAGGAATCCATAGACCAAGGTACTCTTTTTGTCGACATCTATCAAGATGCTCAAGCACAGGATGAGAGTGAGTGGGAATCCAAGTACTTGGAATGGCTTTATCGGACAAGGAGTACAAATTCCTCGTCATCACCTACCGAGTACCCCAGTGATTTTGAGCCAGGTGAACAAGAGTATCATGATCGTAGTCCAAAAGGATCATGGTAAGGCATATTTATTTTTAGTGTGTCAATTATTGTACTCGAGAATATTGAGTAGACACCGTTTGGGCCAGGAATGCCTGACAAGGACCCTCAATAGTCTCCATATTTGGTATATATAAGTGTGTTCGGTTTGTTATTGGCATCGCAGTGTGAGTGTGAGTGTGAGCGAGTCAGTATTGTAATAGCCTGTGTAGAGTTTAGAAGCTCTTTAGCTCTGCTCTGTGGCATAATCTGGTGTGTAATAGTTTGCTTGAATTAATTTGAAGCCTTCTGGGCCGCCTGTCTGAGGACAGTTTTGCCAAGAACACGTAAAGGAGATTGTAAGGCGAGTCAAGGACCTGAGGAGTCGTTTCGTGGATCTCTCACCTAGGGTGTGTGTGTGAGGTTAGCGGCAGCAAGTTTTCAGATTCAAGTAGGTTACAGAGTCCACAATCTAAATTTGGTATTAGAGCCCTGTTTCTGATTCTGTTATGGCTAATATTTTACGTACCTTTTCAAGTATTGATCACAAAATCGTCAATGAAGTTACTTCTCGCTCTGAAGAAATTGATGTTGATAATGAAATAATTGAAAATCCTAAAAATTGGAACCCCCCATCTCTACATGCTACAGATATTTATAAGTTGCATGTAACTTTTCTCTTTAAATCAAAATCCTTCTTAAAAGAAGTGGAGGTGACTATCAAAATTTCTGGTCCATCTGTTCAGATTGTCTCTCTAAACTTGTTTTCCAAAGATGATATCAAAAAGTTTAGACAGTATGTTGCTGATAAAAAATATAATTATCTTCATTTTGGTGGAATTCGTATTGGTCTTGCTCCTTTGTTCGGTCATGGTATCAATACCCCTTGTATAGCTGAAGTGTTTGATACTCATCATCAGACTTATGACCATGCCCGTATAGGAACTATAATAGGAAATCTTTCGACTGGTTGTCAATATGGAACCATCTATCCTGACTATGCTATTAGTCTTACTGATCCTCATCTGCAAGATTGTTGGAAGCTAATGACTGGAGTCCAAGGACTTAGTTTGATAGATGACAGTGAATATTTGTCTGTGATAATCCAAACCTCGTTCCATTTGACTAATACTGCACATCACAAACTAAAACAGCCTGTACTCAAATATTGTGTTACAAAGGGTCTGTCCAATGCTCAAGTTGAAGGAGCCATATACAGTCCTGAAGAAATTCCTAATGATTGGTATTTCCAGTATAAGTCTCTAGCTGATGCAAAGAGACCTGAGTCAAAAATGAAAAGAATTGCTATTGCTGATGGTCGTGTGAAGTTAGTTCCTCCTAAGCCAGAGATTCCAAGACCTTTGTTCAAACCCAAACGATATGTCATGCCTGTAAATCAAAGTGAATCGTCTTCATCAAACAAATTGAATGTTTCACCCATTTCTGAAGTCTTTTATTCCGAACCTGAAATCGGTTCAAATGAATTCTACATACCTGCAAATAAACCTTTCCTTCCTGTACAGAAGATGCACCGTATTTCTCATATTTCTGCTCAACCGCAAGAAGAATGGCAGTATGCAAACCATCGTTTTGTCAAAGGTGGAAAATGGCCTCCAAAGACTAAATTCGGCACTACTTCTTCTATGTCAAAACAACCAACTACTAGAGCTGACTGTGCACCGTTAATAGAGCATAGTGTTAATAACACTAAAGACCTTGATGAAGTTTACCAATTGGAAAACTATTTAACTACATGGTGCTCACATGCTGAAGAAGTATTAGATGATTTAGGTTCTCAATCAGAATAAATTCTAGCTAATCTAAGACTGCTACATGAAGAAGAGCAAGCAGATAAGCAGCAGAAAGAAGAAAAAGCTAGAAGAAAGAAAGAAAAAGAAAGGAGAAAAAGAGAATCTAGAATCCCATGTTTCTCTATGGATACTCCAAATTACTGGGAATTTGAAGAAATTGAAGACAGTGGAATAGAATCAAGTGCTCAAGCAACCGAAAAGGGTAAATAAATTCCACCTGCTAAAAATATTTTCTCTGAAAAAGCTTTAGAGTCTGCCCAGACAATAAAAATTCATAAATCAAAAAGTGAATTGGCTACTCTTGAAGATGCAGCTAAAAAATTTCCATCTTTTATCTTGCCTTCCTTGCAAAAGGCCCATGTTTTCAGAGAACAAACCAAGTATCCCAGAGTAGAAGAAGATCTATTTGCAACCAGTTCTACTGGTTATGTTTTAGATTTAGAAAAATCCTCAAATCCTGCTGAATCAATTCGCATTTGGATTGGCGCATTATATCAAATGCAAGTCATTTCGAAATTAAACAATGAAGCTATTCTCTATCTTGCTGAAAAAAGAATGGCTGGCATTGTTTATGATTGGTGGATGACCCCAACTGCTGAAGAAAGAATGAATGTTTGTAATGCTGGTCTCGCCACTTTAGAACTATTGTTAAAAACTCAATTTGTTCCAGAGCCTGTTGATGAGAAGAAGCAACTCATAACAGATTTAGCTCGTATTGAGCTAAAGGATGTCAAGTTTCTCCAACAGTTTGGATATGATTATATGAGTAAATTCTTTAAAGCCAAGCTCAGTAATGATTCAGTGCAAAAAGTGTCATTTTTGTCCAAGCTGCCAGGAAATTTAGGAGACTTAATTCTTAAAGATCTGGAAGTCCAGAATAAAAGCATTGACCAAATCTATTGGATTGATCTTTTGTTTAGATGTTCCGAAAAGGTCAAATATTTATGCTGGCAGAAGAAAGCTTCTGAGTTTTCCCCTGGTTTAGATGTCTGTAGATCTGTTTTACCTTGGACCCCGTTCAAGAAAAGGAGATCAAGAAAATATGGCAAATACATACCTAAATGAGTAGCTCATCCCAAAAGACCTTTTAAAAAATACAGATATCTGAAGAAAATGAGACAGTCACCTAAAAGTAATGCTTGTTTTATCTGTAAACAGGAAGGTCATTTTGCAAAGAAATGTCCAAAGAGCTCCTCAAACAAACTCAAAGCTTGTGTGGATATTGAAGAATTTGTTGATAATTGGTCCATGGTTGATTCACAAGATGATGTTTCTGAAGTATATATTTTAACATATGCCTCTTTGTCAGAAGTTGATGACAGTCCTGAACTATCTCAAAAGATGAATCGCTATTATGATTCAGACTGTGAAGAAGAAGAAGAAGACGAAGAATTGCATTACAGTGATGATGATATTGTTGTAGATAATCAATCTGTTTCCTTTCCGCCTCCTACCCTCCCTGGATCTTCTTTTTCCCCCCCACTAAATTCTTTTTGTCCATATCCCAAAAATATTTCACCATCTTCCACAATCGCTGTATCTACTCCATAAGAGTCTTCTTTCTTGAAATAGATTGTTAAAACTAACAATCTTCTGTATATCCCTGTTGAAGTTCAAGTTCGTCAAGACTGGATTGCTGTTCATGCCTTTATAGATACTGGTGGATCTAACAATTTGGCTCGCCCCTCTCTGTTTAAAGGCCTTTGGAAACCTCTTAATCATATCTTGGTTTCAGAAACCATTGGCGGTTCTGTCTCTCTGACTCATTATGTTGATAATATTTCTTTAAAAGTTGGAGGGAAGATTGTAAAAATTTCAGCCGTTCAGTATTATGATACTTCAACCAGTTTATCATTAGGAATGCCTTTTCTTTCATCAGTCCTTCCAGTGACAATCAGTGAGGATAAACTGATTCTTAATATAAAGAAAAGTGCCATTTCAGTTCCACGACTTACCTTGGCTAATTCAGAGGCACAAAAACAAAATAGCCAAAAGAAAGCTGGAACTAGAAGACCTGCAAAAGATTCTAATAATTGGACAGAGGTTCTCCAATTATATGAAGACAGAGTGCAAAAGAAAACCAAGCAGAAGGCACATGTAAATCCTAATTGGTCCCAATAGTAGATACAAATATATGAAGAATTGTTAAAAAATTGCTCTGAGAATCCTCAAGTTTTTTGGATAGTTGAGAGTCCACAGCAAGAAATAATTACTCTCCATGATAATGGTGTCAAAGGTAAGCTAATTCCTTGCACCCCATAAGATGAAAAATAAATCAGAAAGAATATAGATGAACTTCTGCAACTTCAATTAATTGAACCAAGTGAGTCTCATTACTCTTGCTCAGCTTTTCTAGTAAGGAATCATTTTGAGATAATTCGAGGAAAATCTAGAATGGTAACTAATTATAAGCCTCTCAATGCTATCACTAAAAGCTTTAATTACCCATTAACAAGACAAGAGACAATAATGCAGAAGATTCAAAACAGCAAAATCTTTAGCAAGTTTGATATGAAGTCAGGTTACTATCAGATTCAAATAAGAGCCGAAGATCGACACAAGTCAGCTTTCACATGCCCTGCTGGATTTTTTCAATGGAAAGTAGTACCTTTCAGCTTGAAGAATGAACCTGCATTCTTTCAAAGGCGTATGGATTATATTTTTGGCAAATATGACTTCATTTGTGTATATATTGATGATATTTTAATTCATAGTGCAGATCTAGAAAGCCATCTCCAGCATCTAAAGATCTTTTTAGAAGAATTTTGACAACATGGTATTGTACTCTCAGAAAAGACGATGGTTTTGTTTCAGAATAATATTGATTTTTTAGGCATTCATGTGATTGAAGGAAAGATACAAATGCAGCCGCATGTGTTGACAAAATTCTCTGAGTTTCCAGATAAACTCTCTGACACAAAAATGATTCAACGGTTTCTTGGTGTGTTGAATTATATTCATAAATATATTCCAAGGTTATCAGAGAAAACAGCCCCAATTAGGCAGCATTTGCATTCAGGATGGTCCCCTGAGGCTACAGATGCGGTAAAATTGCTTAAAGAAGAATGTAAGCATTTACCACAACTTAAGCCCCCTGGAAATGGATTTTTAATCTTACAGACTGATGCTTCTGATTCTTTTTGGGCAGCAGTATTATTTGAGAAGCAAGAATCAGGTGAGTTTTTGCCACATCAAAAAGGATATTTTGCAGCAGAAAAGGAAACACTTGCAATATTCAATGGGATTCAAAAATTTGAAGTTTATCTAGCTCCTGCAAGGTTTTTAATCAGAACAGATTCTATGAATTTTACACATTTTCTATCTGCTAAAATCTCTAGATAGTTAGCTAGAGATAGATTGTTGGCATGGCAGATATGGTTCCAAATGTACGAACTTGATGTTGAATGGATTCCAGGAATTTCAAATTATCTGGAAGATTCTCTCACAAGAGACATGAATAAGATGCATACTTTCGCAGGAACTAGCAGAAGAAAAGATCTGTTTGAGATTCCAAGTAAAACACCATGAGATGATGATTTTCAAACTTTGGTTAAACTTTTTCATATTTTAGAATTAGTTCTTGAAGATGTTGCTCAACAAATCAAGAAGATCGCTGGTTTTCGAATGAGAAGAAATCAATGGATTCAACGTTGCCAAGCATGGCAGTCAAAGAATGTTGGAGTAATTTTGGGTTTAGATGAAGAATTGGTTAAGGTTTATCCTTTACCTAATATGAAGGTCAAAATATATTTCAAAACTCTGGATGATTATTGGTCTCGATTGTTTATAGATGAGATGATAGAAACTCTCAAGAGGTTGAATTATTATCAGTTGAGTGGTGAAGTTGATTTTTATTTTGCCATCTATACCACTGCAAAAATGCTTCATATTGATGAGATCAATATGCATGACAAAGTTGAAAAATTTCTCATATCCCTTCAAATCCCAGATTTATTTGAAGAAATGGAAGCAGCTTATCTCCAGAGCAATAATGAATATTTTGCAAGTACAGATACTTTCCCTCAGTATGAGATATATGAACCTTTTGCTGATTGGGAGATTTACAATGGTCTCTGCCGAAAAAAGCCCCAGGTCAGAACAACTCAATGCATTGAAAGATCCCTACAGTATTTAAGAACTTTTTCAACTCCATGGCATTATCAAAGCATAGAAATAAGAAATCCGATAGTGGCCAATCCATTTGCACAAATTTATGGTCCAGAGAAATTTGATGAGTCAGTGCTAGCAGATAATATGGAAGAAGTCAAGAAAATTTCTTCATGGTTGAAAGAATTTAATCAGTTAAAGCTTCAAGAAAAACTTAGTTTGATAAAGGCTTTAGAACATATCCAGCATAATATTAAAGCCATCAAATTAATTATTAACCAAAAAGCACTGATTACTATTAATGTTAAACATGGTAACTGGACAAGTGATGTAGTATGCCTCATCAGTTTATTACTATCCAACCACATTTGTTCTGCAGTTAGCTTTGACTTGGGTTGGCAAGAAATTCATGGGTTAAATCATCTCTGTAAATTCTGGATCCAATGTTGTATTGAACAATCTGTAAATATGTTCCAGATTTTCAAGTTAGAATTACTTGATGGTGTTGAGTTGGCAGTCCAATCAGATCCTAGTTTTCGGAAAAGCAGAAAATATTCCTTTCTTGAGATTGAAGTTGATCCAATGGCTTATGTCAATAAATGGACAAAATCAGCTGACAAATATCTGTTTCCGCAACAGAATATTTTTGTCACTAAAGATCTTGTCAAGTTGCATACAGGTCATTCATCTAAGGGAGAATCTTGAAAAGTAGCTAAAGGAAAAGGAGTTTCTACGGTAATGGCATCTACAGAAAAAGGAAAAGCAAAGGAATCCACAGACCAAGGTACTCTTTTTGTCGACATCTATCAAGATGCTCAAGCACAGGATGAGAGTGAGTGGGAATCCAAGTACTTGGAATGGCTTTATCGGACAAGGAGTACAAATTCCTCGTCATCACCTACTGAGTACCCCAGTGATTTTGAGCCAGGTGAACAAGAGGATCATGATCGTAGTCCAAAACAAAAATGGTAAGGCATATTTATTTTTAGTGTGTCAATTATTGTACTCGAGAATATTGAGTAGACACCGTCTGGGCCAGGAATGCCTGACAAGGACCCTTAATAGTCTCCATATTTTGTATATATAGGTGTGTTCGGTTTGTTATTGGCATCGCAGTGTGAGTGTGAGTGTGAGAGAGTCAGTATTGTAATAGCTTGTGTAGAGTTCAGAAGCTCTTTAGCTCTGCTCTGTGGCATAATAAGTTACAGAGTCCACAATCTAAATTTGTATCAGAGCCCTGTTTCTGATTCTGTTATGGCTAATCTTTTACGTACCTTTTCAAGTATTGATCGCAAAATCGTCAATGAAGTTACTTCTCGCTCTGTAGAAATTGATGTTGATCATGAAATAATTGAAAATCCTAAAAATTGGAACCCCCCATCTCTGCATGCTACAGATATTTATAAGTTGCATATAGATTTTCTCTTTAAATCAAAATCCTTTTTAAAAGAAGTGGAGGTGACTATCAAAATTTATGGTCCATCTGTTCAAATTGTCTCTCTAAACTTGTTTTCCAAAGATGATATCAAAAAGTTTAGACAGTATGTTGCTGATAAAAAATATAATTATCTTCATTTTGGTGGAATTCGTATTGGTCTTGCTCCTTTGTTCCATCATGGTATCAATACCCCTTGTATAGCTGAAGTGTTTGATACCCGTCATCAGACTTATGACCATGCCCGTATAGGAACTATAATGGGAAATCTGTCGACTGGTTGTCAATATGGAACCATCTATCCTGACTATGCTATTAGTCTTACTGATCCTCATCTACAAGATTGTTGGAAGCTAATGACTGGAGTCCAAGGACTTATTTTGATAGATGACAGTGAATATTTGTCTGTGATAATCCAAACCTCGTTCCAATTGACTAATACTTCACATCCCAAACTAAAACAGCCTGTAATCAAAGATTGTGTTACAGTGGGTCTGTCCAATGCTCAAGTTGAAGGAGCTATATATAGTCCTGAAGAAATTCCTAATGATTCGTATTTCCAGTATAAGTGTCTAGCTGATGCAAAGAGACCTGAGTCAAAAATGAAAAGAATTGCTATTGCTGATGGTCGTGTGAAGTTAGTTCCTCCTAAGCTAGAGATTCCAAGACCTCTGTTCAAACCCAGACGATATTTCATGCCTGTAAATCAAAGTGAATCATCTTCATCAAACAAAGTGAATGTTTCACCCATTTCTGAAGTCTTTTCTTCCGAACCTAAAATCAGTTCAAATGAATTGTACATACCTGAAAATAAACCTTTCCTTCCTGTACAGAAGATGCATCGTATTTCTCATATTTCTGCTCAACCGCAAGAAGAATGGTAGTATGCAAACCATCGTTTTGTCAAAGGTGGAAAATGGCCTCCAAAGACTAAATTCTACACTACTTCTTCTATGTCAAAACAGCCAACTACTAGAGCTGAATGTGCACCGTTAATAGAGCATAGTGTTAATAACACTAAAGACCTTGATGAAGTTTACCAATTGGGAAACTATTTAACTACATGGTGCTCACATGTTGAAGAAGTATTAGATTATTTAGGTTCTCAATCAGAAGAAATTCTAGCTAATCTAAGACTGCTACATGAAGAACAACAAGCAGATAAGCAGCAGAAAGAAGAAAAAGCTAGAAGAAAGAAAGAAAAAGAAAGGAGAAAAAGAGAATCTAGAATCCCACGTTTCTCTATGGATACTCTAAAATTTATATTGTGGACTCTGTAACTTACTTGAATCTGAAAACTTGCTACCGCTAACCTCACACACAGACCCATGGTGAGAGATCCGCGATCAGAGCCCTGTTTCTGATTCTGTTATGGCTAATCTTTTACGTACCTTTTCAAGTATTGATCGCAAAATCGTCAATGAAGTTACTTCTCGCTCTGAAGAAATTGATGTTGATCATGAAATAATTGAAAATCTTGAAAATTGGAACCCCCCATCTCTGCATGCTACAGATATTTATAAGTTTCCTTTATCTTTTCTCTTTAAATCAAAATCCTTCTTAAAAGAAGTGGAGGTGACTATCAAAATTTCTGGTCCATCTGTTTAGATTGTCTCTCTAAACTTGTTTTCCAAAGATGATATCAAAAAGTTTAGACAGTATGTTGCTGATAAAAAATATAATTATCTTCATTTTGGTGGAATTCGTATTGGTCTTGCTCCTTTGTTCCGTCGTGGTATCAATACCCCTTGTATAGCTGAAGTGTTTGACACCCGTCATCAGACTTATGACCATGCTCGTATAGGAACTATAATGGGAAATATGTCGACTAGTTGTCAATATGGAACCATCTATCCTGACTATGCTATTAATCTTACTGATCCTCATCTGCAAGATTGTTGGAAGCTAATGACTGGAGTCCAAGGACTTAGTTTGATAGATGACAGTGAATATTTGTCTGTGATAATCCAAACCTCGTTCCAATTGACTAATACTGCACATCCCAAACTAAAACAGCCTGTACTCAAAGATTGTGTTACAGTGGGTCTGTCCAATGCTCAAGTTGAAGGAGCTATATATAGTCCTGAAGAAATTCCCAATGATTGGTATTTCCAGTATAAGTCTCTAGTTGATGCAAAGAGACCTGAGTCAAAAATGAAAAGAATTGCTATTGCTGATGGTCGTGTGAAGTTAGTTCCTCCTAAGCCAGAGATTCCAAGACCTCTGTTCAAACCCAGACGATATGTCGTGCCTGTAAATCAAAGTGAATCGTCTTCATCAAACAAAGTGAATGTTTCACCCATTTCTAAAGTCTTTTCTTCCGAACCTGAAATCGGTTCAAATGAATTGTACATACCTGAATAAACCTTTCCTTCCTGTACAGAAGATGCATCGTATTTCTCATATTTATGCTCAACCACAAGGAGAATGGCAGTATGCAAACCATTGTTTTGTCAAAGGTGGCAAATGACCTCCGAAGACTAAATTCTGCACTACTTCTTCTATGTCAAAACAGCCAACTACTAGAGCTGACTGTGCACCGTTAATAGAGCATAGTGTTAATAACACTAAAGACCTTGATGAAGTTTACCAATTGGGAAACTATTTAACTACATGGTGCTCACATGCTGAAGAAGTATTAGATGATTTAGGTTCTCAATCAGAAGAAATTCTAGCTAATCTAAGACTGCTACATGAAGAACAACAAGAAGATAAGCATTGGAAAGAATAAAAAGCTAGAAGAAAGAAAGAAAAAGAAAGGAGAAAAAGAGAATCTAGAATCCCACGTTTCTCTATGGATACTCCAAATTACTGGGAATTTGAAGAAATTGAAGACAGTGGAATAGAATCAAGTGCTCAAGCAGCCGAAAAGGGTAAAGAAATTCCACCTGCTAAAAATATTTTCTCTGAAAAAGCTTTAGAGTCTGCCCAGACAATAAAAATTCATAAATCAAAAAGTGAATTGGCTACTCTTGAAGATGCAGCTAAAAAATTTCCATCTTTTATCTTGACTTCCTTGCAAAAGGCCCATGTTTTCAGAGAACAAACAAAGTATCCCAGAGTAGAAGAAGATCTATTTGCAACCAGTTCTACTGGTTATGTTTTAGATTTAGAAAAATCCTCAAATCCTACTGAATCAATTTGCATTTGGATTGGTGCATTATATCAAATGCAAGTCATTTCGAAATTAAACAAGGAAGCTATTTTCTATCTTGCTGAAAAAAGAATGGCTGGCATTGTTTATGATTGGTGGATGACCCCAACTGCTGAAGAAAGAATGAATGTTTGTAATGCTGGTCTCGCCACTTTAAGCTATTGTTAAAAACTCAATTTGTTCCAGAGCCTGTTGATGAGAAGAAGCAACTCATAACATATTTAGCTCGTATGGAGGTAAAGGATGTCAAGTTTCTCCAACAGTTTGGAAATGATTATATGAGTAAAGTCTTTAAAGCCAATCTCAGTAATGATTCAGTTCAAAAAGTGTCATTTTTGTCCAAGCTACCAGGAAATTTAGGACTTAATTCTTAAAGATCTGTTAGTCCAGAATAAAAGCATTGACCAAATCTATTGACCGCAGGAAGGCTTAGATGTTGCAGAAAAAGATGAAATATTTGTCTTTGACGAGAAGAAAGATTAAGGATTTTCACCTGGTTTAGATGTACATGGAGTACGTTTTGTGGACCCGTTCAAGAAAAGGAGATCAAGAAAATATAGCAAATACGATTTCATGATAAATAATAAAGACCTTTGTTGGATAACGGATATACGAAGAAAATGGAACGGAGTCACCTAAAAGTAATGTTTGTTTTATTTGTAAACAGGAAGGTCATTTTGCAAAGAAATGTCCAAAGAGCTCCTCAAACAAACTCAAAGCTTGTGTGGATATTGAAGAATTTGTTGATAATTGGTCCATGGTTGATTCACAAGATGATGTTTCTGAAGTATATATTTTAACAGATGCCTCTTTGTCAGAAGTTGATGACAGTCCTGAACTATCTCAAAAGATGAATCGCTGTTATGATTCAGACTGTGAAGAAGAAGAAGAAGACGAAGAATTGCATTACAGTGATGAATATACCAATGATTATACTTCTGAAACTTCTGATTTTGATGATGATATTGTTGTAGATAATCAATCTGTTTCCCTTCCGCCTCCTACCCTCCCTGGATCTTTTTTTTTCCCCCACTAAATTCTTTTTGTCCATATCCCAAAAATATTTCACCATCATCCGCAATCCCTGTATCTACTCCAGAAGAGTCTTCTTTCTTGAAAAATATTGTTAAAACTAACAATCTTCTGTATATCCCTGTTGAAGTTCAAGTTCGTCAAGACGGGATTGCTGTTCATGCCTTTATAGATACTGGTGGATCTAACAATTTGGCTCACCCCTCTCTGTTTAAAGGCCTTTGTAAACCTCTTAATCATATCTTGGTTTCAGAAACCATTGTCGGTTCTGTCTCTCTGACTCATTATGTTGATAATATTCCTTTAAAAGTTGGAGGGAAGATTGTAAAAATTTCAGCCGTTCAGTATTATGATACTTCTACCAGTTTATCTCTAGGAATTCCTTTTCTTTCATCAGTCCTTCCAGTGACAATCAGTGAGGATAAAATGATTCTTAATATAAAGAAAAGTGCCATTTCAGTTCCACGACTTACCTTGGCTAATTCAGAGGCACAAAAACAAAATAGCCAAAAGAAAGCTAGAACTAGAAGACCTGCAAAAGATTCTAATAATTGGATTGAAGTTCTCCAATTATATGAAGAGAGAGCTCAAAAGAAAACCAAGCAGAAGGCACATGTAAATCCTGATTGGTCCCAAGAGCAGATACAAATATATGAAGAATTGTTAAAAAATTTCTCTGAGAATCCTCAAGTTTTTTGGACAGTTGAGAGTCCACAGCAAGAAATAATTACTCTCCATGATAATGGTGTCAAAGGTAAGCTAATTCCTTGCACCCCATTAGATGAAAAATAAATCAGAAAGCAGATAGATGAACTTCTACAACTTCAATTAATTGAACCAAGTGAGTCTCATTACTCTTGCTCAGCTTTTCTAGTAAGGAATCATTCTAAGATAATTCGAGGAAAAGCTAGAATGGTAATTAATTATAAGCCTCTCAATTCTATCACTAAAAGCTTTAATTACCCATTACCAAGACAAGACACAATAATGCAGAAGATTCAAAACAGCAAAATCTTTAGCAAGTTTGATATGAAGTCAGGTTACTATCAGATTCAGATAAGATCCGAAGATCGACACAAGACTGCTTTCACATGCCCTGCTGGATTTTTTCAATGGAAAGTAGTACCTTTCGGCTTGAAGAATGCACCTGCATTCTTTCAAAGGCATATGGATTATATTTTTGGAAAATATGACTTCATTTGTGTATATATTGATGATATTTTAATTCATAGTGCAGATCTAGAAAGCCATCTCCAGCATCTAAAGATCTTTTTAGAAGAAGTTCGACAACATGGTATTGTACTCTCAGAAAAGAAGATGGTTTTGTTTCAGAATAATATTGATTTTTTAGGCATTCATGTGATTGAAGGAAAGATACAAATGTAGCCGCATGTGTTGAAAAAATTGTCTGAGTTTCCAGATAAACTCTCTGACACAAAAATGATTCAACGATTTCTTGGTGTGTTGAATTATATTCATAAATATATTCCAAGGTTATCAGAGAAAACAGCCCCAATTAGGCAGCATTTGCATTCAGGATGGTCCCCTGAGGCTACAGATGCGGTAAAATTGCTTAAAGAAGAATGTAAGCATTTACCACAACTTAAGCCCCCTCGAACTGGATTTTTAATCTTACAGACTGATGCTTCTGATTCTTTTTGGGCAGCAGTATTATTTGAGAAGCAAGAATCAGGTGAAGAAGAATTGTGTGCATATGCATCTGGTGAGTTTTTTGCCAGATCAGAAAGGATATTTTGCAGTAGAAAACGAAACACTTGCAATATTCAATGGGATTCAAAAATTTGAAGTTTATCTAGCTCCTGCAAGGTTTTTAATCAGAACAGATTCTATGAACTTTACACACTTTCTATCTGCTAAAATCTCTAGATAGTTAGCTAGAGGTAGATTGTTGGCATGGCAGATATGGTTCCAAATGTACGAATTTGATGTTGAATGGATTCCAAGAATTTCAAATTATCTGGCAGATTCTCTCACAAGAGACATGAATAAGATGCATACTTTCGCAGGACCTAGCAGAAGAACGGATCTGTTTGAGCTTCCAGGTAAAACACCATCAGATGATGATTTTCAAACTTTGGTTAAACGTTTTCATATTTTAGAATTAGTTCTTCAAGATTTTGCTCAACAAATCAAGAAGATCGCTGGTTTTCGAATGAGAAGAAATCAATGGATTTAATGCTGCCAAGCATGGCAGTCAAAGAATGTTGGAGTAATTTTGGGTTTAGATGAAGAATTGGTTAAGGTTTATCCTTTACCTAATATGAAGGTCAAAATATATTTCAAAACTCTGGATGATTATTGCTCTCATTTATTTACAGATGATATGATAGAAACTCTCAAGAGGTTGAATTATTATCAGTTGATTGGTGCAGTTGATTTTTCTTTTGCCATCTATACCACTGCAAAAATGCTTGATATTGATGAGATCAATATGCATGACAAAGTTGAAAAATTTCTCATATCCCTTCAAATCCCAGATTTATTTGAAGAAATGGAAGCAGCTTATCTCCAAAGCAATAATGAATATTTTGCAAGTACAGATACTTTCCCTCAGTATGAGATATATGAACCTTTTTCTGATTGGGAGATTTACAATGGTCTCTGCCGAAAAAAGCCCCAGGTCAGAACAACTCAATGAATTCAAAGATCCCTACAGTATTTAAGAACTTTTTCAACTCCATGGGATTATCAAAGCATAGAAATAAGAAATCCAATAGTGCCCAATCCATTTGCACAAATTTATGGTCCAGAGAAATTTGATGAGTCGGTGCTAGCAGATAATATGGAAGAAGTCAAGAAAAATTCTTCATGGTTGAAAGAATTTAATCGGTTAAAGCTTCAAGAAAAACTTAGTTTGATAAAGGCTTTAGAACATATCCAGCATAATATTAAAGCCATCAAATTAATTATTAACCAAAAAGCACTGATTATTATTAATGTTAAACATGGTAACTGGACAAGTGATGTAGTATGCCTCATCAGTTTATTACTATCCAACCACATTTGTTCTGCAGTTAGCTTTGATTTGGGTTGGCAAGAAATTCATGGGTTAAATCATCTCTGTAAATTCTAGATCCAATGTTGTATTGAACAATCTGTAAATATGTTCCAGATTTTCAAGTTAGAATTACTTGATGGTGTTGAGTTGGCAGTCCAATCAGATCCTAGTTTTCGGAAAAGCAGAAAAGATTCCTTTCTTGAGATTGAAGTTGATCCAATGGCTTATGTCAATAAATGGACAAAATCAGCTGACAAATATCTGTTTCCGCAACAGAATATTTTTGTCACTAAAGATCTTGTCAAGTTGCATACAGGTCATTCATCTAAAGGAGAATCTTGAAAAGTAGCTAAAGGAAAAGGATTTGCTACGGTAAAGGCATCTACAGAAAAAGGAAAAGCAAAGGAATCCACAGACCAAGGTACTCTTTTTGTCGACATCTATCAAGATGCTCAAGAACAGGATGAGAGTGAGTGGGAATCCAAGTACTTGGAATGGCTTTATCGGACAAGGAGTACAAATTCCTCATCATCACCTACTGAGTACCCCAGTGATTTTGAGCCAGGTGAACAAGAGGATCATGATCGTAGTCCAAAAGGATCATGGTAAGGCATCTTTATTTTTAGTGTGTCAATTATTGTACTCGAGAATATTGAGTAGACACTGTCTAGGCCAGGAATGCCTGACAAGGACCCTCAATAGTCTCCATATTTTGTATATATAGGTGTGTTCGGTTTGTTATTGGCATCCCAGTGTGAGTGTGAGTGTGAGCGAGTCAGTATTGTAATAGCCTGTGTAGAGTTCAGAAGCTTTTTAGCTCTGCTCTGTGGCATAATCTGGTGTGTAACAGTTTGCTTGAATTAATTTGAAGCCTTCTGGGCCACCTGTCTGAGGACAGTTTTGCCAAGAACACGTAAAGGAGATTGTAAGGCGAGTCAAGGACCTGAGGAGTCGTTTCGCGGATCTCTCACCTAGGGTGTGTGTGTGTGGTTAGCGGCAGCAAGTTTTTAGATTCATAGGATGGTGGAGAGATATGGTTACATGAGTGACGAATATTTAGATGAGATGGTATGGATGGAAGGATGGAGGAGAGATTTATAGGGGAGATTTTGTAGCAATTTTGGTTGTTCTTGTAGCATTTGAAGACAATCTCTTGTAGTATAATTATTTTATTCATAACTCTCAAATGGTAGAATAGACTGACTTGAATTTTTTTGAGCATGTTTTAATCATTCGTATGAACCTCCCCGTAAAAACTCTGGGCCCTTGAATGCGCGAATACTGAGAAAAAATAAAAATGGCCATAGGTGATGGAAGTCATTTCTCAAAAAATGTGCACTAGAATTTTCTAAAATTGCTTGAGAATGTTACCATAATATAAATGCATCTCCCCATTAAATGGCTTGGCCAATTGGATGCACGAATTTCAAGAAATTAAAAAAAAAATTATACTCTGTGTATTTTGGACTTCCTGTAGAAAAAACATAACTTCCTGTAGCATTTTAGGACAACGAGGAAAATTAATGAGAAAATATTGGAAATGATGGGTGGATATTGGAAATGGATGGGTTATGGATTGGCATGACCTTGGTACTTTTGGGTCATTTGAGCAAAGGAGAAAGTCTAAGTTTAAATTCATTTAACTAGATTTTTGACCAATTTTTTTTTTGGTGCCAACATGTTTTTGTTGCTTGCAAAATTTGGAGAGCACATGAATTCATTAGAGAGAAACACATGGAGAAAATACCTTTTTCTTTTCATTTTTTTCATTTTTTCTTTTTTCTCAAGCCTACTAGCTGCCTCAATGAGGTTTTCAACTAATAGGTCTCCCTAGGGGCCTCAAAGGACGTTTTCACCTAGGATCTTTTATTTTTCTATTTTTTCCTATTTTTTTCCCACCCATTGACAACCTCATGGAGGTTTCAGTCAATGATCCAATATCAGGTCCCTCAAAAGAGGTTTTCACTTGAGACCTTATTCTTTTCTTTTTCATGTGTAGGCTTGAAATATATGCTTTTACATGTACCTGAATATGAGATACCAACTTCTATGACTGAAATGATATCAAGTACTATTGAAGAAGAGTGTGTTGTTGCAGCTTAATGATTGTCTAGAACCATATTTCAATATAGTTGTGATGCCCCTCGTTAACTTGCACATTTGGAACTCTTTTTTGTCTTCTTCTACCATGAAATTAAAATCTTCCTCCTTTTGCTGATTGTTTCCTTGAACACATGGAGTATGGTAATCATGAAGGAAATTTCCCAAAATCTAATTATGATGTCTACTCTTCATCAAGTGCAACACATGATTCTTTGGTCTTCTTATTTTAATCTTCTTTTTCTGAATGTTGTCATTCAATGACATCAAGAGAATAACATTTTTGCAATACACTTCCAATCTAAGATGGATACGATTTAGATCAAGAGGAGATGTTTGGTATTATTTTACCTCAGCATTGTAAGTGGGTTGAGCTACTTCATTGTATGGGTTTGGAAATGATCGTATAAGTAGTTCAGTGGTAGTGGATATTTGATATGGATGTGGTTGGGGTTGTGGTGGAGGTGGATGGTAGGGATAACATGGAGTTGGGTATGGAGGATATTGATGAAATTATTGAGGATATTATGGATTTATCCCATAAGGTTCTTGCAAAACCTATTGCCAAGATTGGTTTTGGGGTTGAGATGCCCAAGGTTTCCAAGGACGAAGTGTGTTCCAATTACTTTGATATAAATGTGCATAAGCTTGAAATTGTGAATTAGGTTCTTAAACCATAACAAGTTGACTAGGCGACCATGGTCCTTTTGGAGCTACATAATAGATTTTCTTTGGTGATTGACTTGATTCATCGTCTTCTTGGCACAATTCCTCCAAACTTGGTATATGGACAATATTTAGTAGCATATGATTATGCATGGATAAAAAAATTATCAACATGTTATTTTTTCTCATTTTTCATTCTTAACATTTCTACTTGTTCAATTATATTGCTAAGAATTTTTGTTTTAAAGTTATCAAGAAAATTTCCAAGTTCAACTTGACTTACCAATGTTGATGTTGATTTACTTACATTTGCCCTTCCTCTTGATATGCATTTTAATTTTTTACAAATTTCTTCAAATGATAATTGGTATACATCTCCTCTACTCATGAGATCAAGGATATCAATCCACTCATCCATAATTTTTCTAAGTAAGAGGGTTTTTTGTGTGTCAAATCATAAATGATCCAATTTTTCCCTCTTAACATTATACATAAATCTCTCTATTAGATCCTCAAGGCTCTCATCTCATTTTTTATTCATTCTAAATATTTCTTCCTTAATATCATGGTATTTATACTTTTCTAGAAATATCTTTTACATATCATTCCATGAGATTATTGAACTAGTCCTTAAACTCCTGAACCATTTAAGAGATCTCTCCTTCAACGTTGTCAGAAACAATATAAATTTTTGAGTGTTTAATAAGTAACCATAATATATACAAAGGATTTAAAATTTAAAGAGAAAGGTTTTTGGATTCTCTCTGTTGATCAGCGGTTGTCATTGATTTCAACCCAAGAAGCACTAGGGGCTAACCCAATATTGCATGGGAATTTTGACCTAAAAAATTAATATATTATAGATCAATAATTCTTTTGATGGTTTCTACTTTTCAAGATGTTTCTGTTGATATATGGCACACCATCTAATTCTTCACGGTTTGAGAGATATTCACATTTGAAGTTTGTACCCCCAGTTAGTGGGCTAAAACCCCATGGGGTTGGGGCATGGGTCATTGAAAAGTCATAATTAATATTTTTTAAGCTTCTAAAATCCCTCCCACGTTCACTTGTTGAAGCCCATCTCAACGTAAGAATTTATATAAATTGTGATCCTCATTTCCTCCTTATGTAAGGGATTTCGCCATCTGAAACAGGTCATCGTGGAATTTTTTCTCTAACATTTTTTCTACGAAGGTTAAAAAGCTAAAAAATTTATGAGGCAAATCCAAAATTCTAAGGAAGTTTCTATAAGCATTTCAGATCAAGTTGCACAGTACTTTTGGAGATATGATCTGTGGAAGTCAGGGTTTTTGCAGGCTCCTAAAATTCATCTCAAATAAGTGACCTTGGTAAAATCATCATAACTCTGTCTCTGAGTATCGGATTGGAATTACATAAAAAGTGATAGATAGTGCACAGACTGTAGCTTTCTCTATATCAATTTCAGAGCTAAATGAAGAAACATTGACATGTGGCATGTCGTACAAGTTCGCTCTGCTGAAACAGTCCATAATTAGGGCATTGTGAGAGATTGGGTATAACTCTCCCTTGAAGAATCCAAATTGGGTCAGACCTATGGCATTGGAAATATGACTCAGAGGAATACTACATGACTGAAAGTCAGATATTGGGGATCTGAAATAATAGAGATACACCAGATTCAATATCGAACTCCTAGAAGGCAAAGAAAAAGCTAGATCATGTGTTGTCAAGGGTTGCAAAGGACCAGACATTCTAGGGAAGAAAAGTAAAGAAAGATGTAGCAGAGGGTAGCATGAAAAGAGCATCAACCAAGGTGCATAATAGCAGCAAGATGTTCATCCTATGAAGTCTTCAAGTTGGCAACACTGCATACAATCATTGTACTTAGTCATTGTAAATACATTATTGTACAAATTGTACTAGTATATATCTACCAAGAGTTGAAGAGGCAGTGTTGGGTGGTCTAGGATCATCATTAGGTGGTTGTTTCATAGTTGGGGTTATGTTCTAGTGTGTCTTCTTCTTCTACATCATTCTATATCATTGTAAAGTGGACCATTTTCCCTAGTAAGGGAGTCCATTCTTCTTTTATTCTTCTATATGGTGCTAGGGTGGTGCTAGGGTGAGTTGTAGCTCATTGGGTGTTGGGGCATCCGTTCAGTTGACTACTGAAGAATCTCGGGCGTTGGAGTGTCTATCCAGTGGGAGCTGGAGAAGAATGATTTTCTAGATTCTAGGAAGTTGGAGATTTATTTTCAATTGGAGTTGAATATTGAATAATTATTAGAAAAGAATTAGGTGGTTTTTGTCTTGGAGTGGGTTTCCACCTTAAAAAATGTGTGCATTTTTGTTCCTCTTGTTTTCTGTTATCATTTTACATACAATGATAATAATTGAAGATTAACTAATGCTCTAATTGAAATGAATATTGATTCACACCCCCCCCCCTCTGAGTATTTCCAGCACTCTCACCTCATACCATGGAAGTTAGGAATGAAATATGGAGGGATTCTCTTCATATCAACACTACCATGAGTATCTTGAATGGGAAATCCAAGAGGATCTACTTCATTGTAATCATATCCATCCATTTATTCTACCTTCTATGCCACCTCTTCTTCTTCTACCTGTAAAAATGGATAGTGATGTGGCTCTTACTGCACCAAGTGATCAAATGAGGAGGGGTTTGGTGTTGGAGAAGTGTTTTCTTTTTTTTTTTAAATATAAAAAAATTGAATGAGAATGCTAATAGAATGTAGTTTTATGTTCTTGAAATGAAATATTCCTAGTGAATTTTTTTGCTTTTGCATAAAATAAAAGAAATGAATCAACTATGGAAGAAAACAATGAATACTTTGACACATCCCCGACCATGACACCAAAAAGTGATGAGCCTTATTATTGCAACAATAATGTTGTAAATCCCAAGGCTACCAACTTTAATTATCAACTCGGGGTTTGTACAAACTTAAGATGTGTTGGCACTATATGTGTAGCATACAATGTTTCCTTATTTAGTTGATCTGAAGTAATGGAGTGAATATCATGAAATCAAATCTTAAATTAATTGCAGAAAGGGAAATGTTACATTGAAAATCAATTAATGAACTATTCATAATTGATATCCTAAGAGCATGAATTCAAATAAATAGGCCTAATATACATTGTAAAAATGTGTGTCATAAGTGGTGTTTATTCTTCCTCAATCATGTATTTAGATACTAGAGTTCATGATTCAGGCCTAAGAGACAAAAACCAAGCTTTGGGAGCAACTCTGGTCATATTTACACATGTTATAGGAGTGCTATAGGAAGTTGCTACCAAAATTCCTATAAATGCTACAAGAGGAGATAACTGACTGAATGAGCCAGTGAATCAAATGAAAACTACATGGGATAGGTTTTTTTATTAATTAAGATGTTGTAGGACTCCATTCCAAGTGGAATTACTCCAAAATAACCATGTTAACATGTGCTAAAAAATAACAGAAAATTACTATTCTAAAAACTGGAAATTCAAGAACTAGTGAGCTAGTCAACCTATCAAATGCCTAACATAATCAAGTGAAAATGTAATGGGGTAAATTTTGTTATTAACTTGAATGTTTTTATGACCCAATCCAATTGAAATAATATCAAATGAGTCTTTTTAACATGTTCTTAAAAATAGCAGAAAATTACTACTATCTTGCTAAAGGGGACTTCTAGAATCCCTAGATTCATGAACTAGTAACCCAATCCAACTAGCTTAATGATGAAGGTGACTTGTAAAATATTTTATAGGGATGCATCATGCTTGTGACTCTATAAATAACATAAAAAAAAAACACACTTCAACCATTTAAAAAATATAACCTACAACAAAAAAGGAATGAACAATAAATGCATAAACAAGAGGTGCAAGTGAAAAATAAGTGAAAATAAGAAGAAAAATTTGTAAAAAAAGGATATCAGGTTGTTACGAGACGAATTACCCTAGGTTTTTGGTTGAGAACCCCAACAGAGAAAGAATCATGCAACAAAAAGAAGAAATAAAATTTACATTCCCAATGCTTAAACTAGTAAAATAGGGAGAAGAGGTTGTACCCGTAGGTCCTACGTTTGAATTCAATCCCATAGGGTTCAAACTCTATGTGTATCTTAGTGCTCCAAAACTTGAAACTCATTCAAGAAAAAAAGATATACTAGTAACAACTGAAAGCATGTTCAAGATGTTAATATTAGATCATATAAGCTTATAAAAAAAATAACATGAAATCATTGGTAACAGGATCATAAAATGTATAAAAAATTAAGATCATGACATCGGGAATGGGAGAAAGCTTCTTTATTGATGTATGTAAAGCTGTGTGTTGGAATAACACTTGATTCAACCACGACTCCAATAGAAACTATCCTCCAAATCCGTCCAGCCCAAGCCTGAACAATCTCCTTCCATAAGGAGAGATATGGATGTCATATAAGATGAATGAACATCTCCATGATGGAAACAAGGATTTCCAAAATCTGGGAAGTGTAGGAGGCATGGGGATAAATCAAACTTGATTAAGGAGTAAATGGCTATAGTATAAATACCTATCTCTCTCTCTCCCCTTTAGGCCTTCCATGAGGTGTATTTATACCACCCCAAAAGAGTTGTTTTCAGTTGGGATACAGTTAGGACATAGGCTCCTGTAGGTAGGCTTCAAGTGCAACCCGTAAAATGCACCCATAAAATGGGGAATTTTATATTTTTTTCATATTTTAAATTATATATGCGGGTTGGGCATAACTAGACCCGTGTGTGCACGTGCTTTTTATAGGGCATAGGTGTGTATGGAATTCAAAATAATGTTATTTTAGGTAAAGGACCAAGTCTAAAGGTAAAGGGTTGCCCAAGGCCATAACACATAGCATCAAGTATATAGAGGTGAAAAATTATGCTATAACATATGTCCCCTAATATAAGAAGCGATAATGGGGACATGATGGCTAAAATGTATTAAGTGTATAAGAAGAATCATATGAGAACTTGGGAGGATTTCACTAGATTAAAGACTGCCAAAAACCAATGGAAGAGATCAAAAAGTAAGCTCATAATGCTTTGATTTTATTATCATCGAAATAATTTTAATAAAAAATAAAAAATAAAAAAATAAAAAGAAGATAAAAAAGAAGTAAGCTCATGTCTAAAGTGGGCATAGCCATGCTCAGTGAAAGTAAAGCATGTTCGCATATCAAGTATAGAGCAGATCCAATATGTATACAAGTACAAAAGAAACTACAAAGTACATAGTGGTTAATTTGATCATAGCCTCAAAACGTACATAATAAGGTTATCTCATAGTATCACATATATAAGAACTAATCAATGATGTTGAGAAAGATATTCTGATCACTAAAGTCACAGAATTGAATCTCGAAGTATTGAATAATAAAGAGTGGGACAATGGTACTGCGCGCAACTCGAGTGCCAACATATAATATGTTGTTGTGATGAATTGCAACATATAAGGTGGATGGGGTCACTGGCAAAAAACTGAAGGAGCTGTCAAATGAACCAAAGCATGTTGATGCAAACCCAAGGCCTTCACAAAGCCATGGTACATTTCTATAGTATGGGATTAAATGAGCTGAAGTCGACCATGTGATAAATCATTTAATTACCGGGCATTGATGTATAACGTTAACAAAAACAAGGCAAGTCATCGATAATGATGATGAGAGTCAAGGTACCCCATTGCAATCTAACACGTGTGAATTAATGAGTTGAAGTCGAACACTTGAGAGAAACTACCAATCAGGAGACATTGATGTATTCTTACTATCGATAGAGAAACAATCTGCCACTGATGACTGCAAACCGTAAGATACTGAAAAAGGAATCTAGACCTTGTTTCGAGAGAAATGAGTCAGAGTCAATGGGAAAATATTTGCCATAAGGAAGGAATTAAGGAATCCCACATCAATCCAACATAAGCATAACCTGTAGGCCAATAATCTGAAAGGAATCAAACGAAGAAAGATGAAGTAACCAACCCAAAGGACGTTTCCGGTGTACACAAAATGTAGCTAGCGCACGATAGAAACCATTTGAACCAACCAATAATGAAAGTTGAGACAGAGGTGAGGAATCCACCAATAGGGTCAAATGGAAACCAAGGTATTTCATGAATCCCAATGTGTGATAATGAAAGCTGACATCGAGCACAACGGAAACCACTCATTTAAAGACCCATGATGTTGATCAATGGTGAGCACAAGGTCACCTATAAATGATGGAAATGGGGCCAGGTTGCAGCTCTAGGTTTACTCTCAGAGAAATTTGTCAAATTCGATAAGAGAAAACCCAACAACAATAAGTTAATGGAGACCTTCTTAACTAGCACGACAAAAGGACCAAATAGATGATGTGGTAGAACATAACTCTGATAGACCGGGTATGGACGATTGAAAAATGAGCCAAGGGACACAGCAGAAAGGTTGACTTAGGTTTATTTCCCTTGAACAAAAGCACGACTCAAATGTGACTATATGGAAACATATGATAACTTTGTATAAGCTTGTCATGCATGAGGCATGAACAAGCCCTCTATATGATTGGAAGAGATAACCAACCGGGGGATTACTGACTCAAGAACAAGGTTATGGCTTGCCTAAGTATAACTAAATCACATCCAAATGGATAAAATGCTTTTCTTTTTGTTATTTGTTCAAGGGCATAACAACTAACTCTAGTTTCCATCAATCATGGAAGTAATGTCTCATTCCCTCTCTTTTTGAAATATTTAATTTTTTTATCTTTTTCATATTAAAATCTTGAAAAAAGAATAAAATAATTCCTATTGTACAATGGAAATAATGAGTGTCGGGAAACATATGCACTAGTTCATGGGATTGGAACAATATTATGCTCAATGCAAGGTGGTGGAATTGGTAAATGATACTCAAATGAATGTTCCCTCCACGGGAAAAGGGTGTCAAGTTGCAGATGCTAAGCGATTGCAAGGCGGATTTTTCAGAAAGACATGGTAAAAAAGTGGCTTATACATGAGTCTAAATGAAGTTGGCTTAAGTCCAAAAGATACAAATAGTCAACATGTAATGTAGCAGAACAAGTGAACATGAGGCAGCCTCTAGGGTATAAAGCCAAAAATATACCGAAGAAGAAGGAGAATGAAGCTTCATCACAAAAGTCATGGTGGGATTAAAGAGGACTCTCGAGCCTACATAATTTTTGCAGCATGGGAAACATATGCTAGCGAGGATCTAACTAGGAAGCCCATGTAAATGATAGCTCTACCATCATATCATGATTTTATAAATCAGTGAGTGAAAATTGTTTAAATAATCATAACATGATGTGGTTGACCCTATGGTAACATATCATAGTATGGAGGATAGAGTGCAGAATGCAACGGAAAATGGATTTCCCTAACCTATATGCCAGTGCTAAAAATAATACCTTCCATGACGGGTCAGTAGTTATGGAATCGAACCTGTAAAAAATGTCTCAAAATCTTCAATTGGTCCTAAAAACAACCTATCCCAGCACTTGAAATCCAAAAATGTCATAAAATTTAGTGAACTCAAAAAAGACACAAAATTTATAAAAGTGGGTTTTGTAAATTTTGGTATAAATGCACCTTTTTTACTTACATTTTTCATTTGGGCATTGGGAATTTGGAGAAAAAATATCCAAAGAAAAAAACCAACAAATTCAATCGGCCTAATTTCTCAGCCGGATCACTGCGAATCTTCTAGGTAATCCCCTCAATCTCATCATTAGTGAAATTGCTAATCACTTCAAGTTATTTTCAAATGATTTGACCATAGGAATATTAATTTTATATTTACCCTCTGTGTATATGTTGGTTGACCATATTGAATTCGGGTGTATATGCGACTTTGTATGAAAGAAACCCGCATATGCGTTGCGCAATTTTTTGAATCGAATATTTAAATGATGAAAAAGTTGAACGATGCAGGATGACTATCAATTGGAGAGAGAGGGAAAATATTTCCATTGATAATGAAGTGATGGAATATCCTTTGGAATTAGATGTCCTTAGAGGATGCGGTTTGTTGAAATTCTTCAAAATGCCAAACATGAAGACACACACAAAATTGCTTGAAATTATTGTGAATTATTGGGATCGAGAAGAGGATGCCTTTATTATTGATCAGATGCCTCTATAGATTTAGTTAGAGGACATATACTTCATCATTGGACTTCCCCAAAGAGGAGAGCCAATAAACTTGTAGGGGAAGGTCCCAAGAGGAAACAATATAGATGACTACATCCGACTTTACTACTCAGCAAATACTCAGAAGGTTGGGACTCCAATCCCAATCAGAGATGTAGAGGGATTACATATGAGGATCCTTATTTTTAGAATTGTCCGAGTAGCCAGATCAACATCATTACATGAAGCCTCATGAGCTACAATGAGTTTAGCAACAGATTTCCTAGCTACATTATATGATTGGTGCACAAATTTACTGACCAACATGAAAAAGTATTTGACTTCAATTCAGAAAAATAAGAACAAGCACTTTGGATATGGCACTATCTTTTTCACTTTATTTTTCGAGATATTACCTGATCTTAAACCAAAGGTAATTTCAACGATTAGGAGCCCAATAGATCCACACATAGCAAGGTGGGTTGACCTGATGAAGAGATTAAGTGGTGGTGAGGTCCCTAGGACTACCTTTGATGATGAGTTATTCTTTTGATGGGGAGAACAAGTCATCTCCATTGATTACTACCCCTATGTAGGTATGGACTTCAGAGTAGACCCAAATCTACCACTTCCACCTCGTGCTACATGGGGAGAAATTGGTAAGATTTATTTTATGATTTTTCATACTATTTGATTTTTTTGGATTTTCAAAAATATGACATGAAATTATTTTTGATAGGACAAAACAGTTACAAAATTATTGATCATGACACAGATGTAGGACCTATATGACCGGAGGGTTTTCCGAGGCACAAGCGCCATGGAAGAGATGTGGAGAATGCTACAGGTGATCCTAAGAGAGTCCTTCATGCCAAAAGAGGAGCCCGAAAGGGTTAACCAGCCAAGTTCATATGATAGTAGAGGAGGATCTTTCAGAATCTATACAGAGACGTGTGGTTGGTGTACTACAGTATTGGGTGGGACTCTTCTGGCATGTGGAAAATTCATAGTATTCTTCCAGGATGCTCATGCAGGGCAGGGCCCTTGAACATAGATTTTAGGATGACTTGATCTTTTTTGTGATAGACATGATTGGCCTTAAGTCATAATTTTGTAGGACACTTTTGTCCCAAATTTTCATAACATTTTGAAAATATGACTCTTATCTATAATATACAAGCCATTTTGTGATGTGACTCTCTCATATATACAAATGATAATAGATGATTGTTGTGTAGGTAAATCCCCTCTGTGGACAGAGGTGATCCCTCTATCCCCAAGTTGGGTCTAGCAACAAGAGGACATGCTAATGCATCAATTCCTAGTTAAAAAATGAAAATGAGTCGGGATAGATGTCCTACCTTGGATGCAACGCAATTGTCGTAGTTGTGGTAGCAGTCTTCTGATCTTCATCCCGACACATCGCGGTCCTTCAGCAGTGGTACTCAGGTGCTTGCACAAGGATTAGAGAACGAAAGCAGCATAAGAAACAATATTTGCATTCATAACTATCTAATTGGTCAAGGAGAATTAAACGTATTGCACAAGATTAATCATATCAAACACAAGATGGGAACCAAAACATCAATCATGTATTAATTGTGAGAAAGAAAGAGATTACAACCAAATGAGCCTTGACGTCATAGCCTCCTTCAGCAGGTTCAGTCCAACACAACTCAAGAATTCATCACGAAATTGGACTTGGCAAGGCAATCAACCTAGACTCTCTCTTGATAGGGGGTCTCTCTCTACTCTATCTCACACCAGCTTGTTCAGACCGTTTCAGCTATTATGCAAAATGTTCAGCTTCCTGCATCTATGTGAGAGAGATGTATTTATAGAAGGGAAGAAAGAGGCTGGGATCCCTCATATGATGGAAGAGAGGCCTTATCCTTTGGGAGGTTGCCCAAAAGTAGGGAACAAGAATCCAAAGGAAGGTGTTCGATGTTGCTCAATCGAACAAACTATGCTAACTCACTCACAAAGTAGTTTGAAATGGAAAATTCGCTTCTATATTTAAAAAAATTTCAAAAAAAAACTCAGTGTGGGTAGTCCACTAAGACAGAGCACCAATAGGCACAGGGCCTAGTGCTAATTTCTCTTATTGGCGCGAGGCCATAACCGCCTGGCAATGCCAACACAAAATCATGTGTTTTTTATGGTTTGTTCCAAGAACAGTCAACAGAGGAAATGTTCTTCTCATGGAAAGGGATGAAATCACATTTTTTGCAAGGCATGACACTATACATAAGTCACAGAATTAGTCCTCCGATGTGTGGGATGGGGATTTCAGGGACGGTGACAAAATGTTGTGTAATAGATGCCTCCTAAAGCATGAGGCCTGGGAGAGAGAGGGGAGTGAAATGATTTACGAGAATGCATTCAAACCAAACACCACTATCAGAAGACCTACAAGTACATATGCAATTGATATCTTTGATACATGAACATGTGGCATGGGCGCAATCATCCATAATATAGTACATATCAAACTGAGATCTAAGGTATGGACGCAGCCATCCAGAAGTAAGGATCAAAAAATAGACTCAGGTATGGTTATAGCCATACAATCAAAAGATTCATGCATATAGTCATGATAAACCAAAATATCCCGCAACCTATATTTCATCAGACAAAACCTAGGGTCTTACACTCTATCTCCACCCGAACAAGTACAAATTCACGCATGTGAATATGTGAGCTGAAGTCGAACATGCAAGAAAGTCACATAATTACCATTCAATGATGAAATTTATTAATTGGTATGAGAGAAACCACCAATCATGAGAATGGTTCTCAATGTACAACTAGTACAATCCACAAAATGTGAACAGTGATATGGTGTTGAACACCTGCAAAATCACTCGATCGTAGGGCAATGATGAGCGCTTGTCGTCGAATGCAAATAACTTTCCATTGAGGCATGAAAACTCCAAGGTACTGGAAGGGAGTCTCTAGATCAAATTAGTGAATAATGAGCTGAAGTCGACAGGAAGCGACTTGGTTGAAGGAGGGCCATAATGTTTCCCGCATCATCGACATGAGACAGAGGAATATGATGATAGTGAACTAGGACCAAACAAGGTCTAGAGGGAGGTTGAAAGCTGCAAACAAAAACTTCTCTTGAACATATCAGTGACACAACTTTGGATTTGGAAGTATTTGACATCAAGGGATTTGAGGTCATGATGACATGGAAAATAGCAGATGAGAGGTCAAAAGAGATTACCCAAGCCCATGGAGGAAAAGAATTACGAAATGGGATGTCTCCAACTCAACACAAATGTTGATGAGTGTCATGTTCAAGAGCGACATACTGTCGACACAACTGAGAACTAGTTCCATTTTCCCCCACCATTGCTGGATAGTGCCACAATTATTTTTGGAAACAAGCTTGAAGGGGATAGCATATGCTTGTCATGTAATTTTTTCCTTCGAACAAATCCATCCTAGTAAATTTTATGAGCCCTAAGAAGGAGGAACTCAGTAATGTCATGATGACAATTTCCAACGTCATTTAGTTTTAACGATCCTGAGAAAGAAAGAACTCGGCATATTTTCATGTTTATATATTTTGAAAAGAAGAAGAAAAGAAAACTCCAGGAGGTCCCTTTTCGTAGGTAGTCTCACAGATCTGAAAAGGTAGAAAATAATATCTGGGAGAACCTCTTATTGACGATAGGCTAAGGTATTCCTTTTTCATAAGTAATCTATCCCAACCCAAAAAAGGGGTAAATGTATACTGGGAAGATGACGTTTCACATCCTTTAGCAAGTTCAAAATGACAAGAGTCTCAACAATATTTTCAATTTTAGAGAGTTAGAAAAGAGCTAAAAGTTGACTCCTCCTGGAGGAATGAGTGGTATTAAGGGTAGCAACTCATTCTGTTGATGGTGGAACTACTCAGAACAAGTGAATATCAAGAGGCTGGCTAACAAGACCACTCATTGCAGTTGTTCCTCAGGAATGGGTAAAACAATCAAGTGGGGGCATAAGATCGGTCGAGCAGATGGTAATGATCAAATGAGAAAACCAAGGCTCATCTGGAAAAATAGGCTGATAAAATGGCAATCAAGAAAGGTAAAATCAAAATGGTTTCATGTTTAAACAAGGTTGAAAACATGGGAAACTCTTCTTGGAATTGGTTTCAGTTTTACACAAGCTTGAAATTAGGAAACTCTGCTTGAAGTTGGTTTCATTTTTATACAAACTTGAAAATTTTTAGAAAATTATGCTTGAAACTGGTTTCATTTTTACACAAGCTTGAAACGGAAACAAACTATGCTTGAAATTGGTTTGCATGCCCCCAGCACGGTGACTCAATTCGAGGTACATGCCCCCCAAGCTTTAGCATATTCACTGGAGTAGACTGCTATTTGCTAACATGTGGATGGGATGAAGGTTCAATTACGAGATTAGGTGAAAGACTAGAGTTCGATTTTACGAGATCTAATCAAAGACTCGAATTGAAAAGGTAACCCGTTTCATTTTTTAACAAGGTTGACACAGTAAAAGAACTATCCTCATGACCTAATTCAATTTTTAATGAGGTTGACATAGTAAATGAACTATCCTCATAAGAGCTTGTTTCATTTTTTAAGGAGCTTGACACAAGGAAATGAACCGTTCTCCAAAAGAGCTTGTTTCATTTTTTAAGGATATTGACACAAGAAAATGAACTATGCTCCGACGAGCTTGTTTCATTTTTGAAGGAGCTTGACACAAGAAAATGAACTCTGCTCTGATGAGCTTGTTTCCTTTTTTAAGGAGCTTGACACAAGAAGACGACCTATGCTCCATAAGAAGATTGTTTAATTTTTTAAGGAGCTTGACACAAGAAAATGAACTATGCTCCAACAAACTTATCATGAAAAATAAGAAGTCATGGCCTCCAAGATTTTCACATCCAGTGGGAGGAAAAAATCTTGGAAGTCAGGACGCAATGTCCCCAGCACACGATGCACAATGGCACTATCATTGAATGCAGGCATGGGACAAGTAGGCACATAATTAACTTGTGGCAGGGAATATATCACTGGAAGGTGAGGACTAGGAAGGGATGATGGTAGACCAGATGTCACGTTAGGACCAAATAATGAAAGTTGATCAATGGTCACAATCCGACCTTCGTGTGGAAAACAGATCACATGAAAGAGGGAAGAGACAAGCGTGCCCATGGCATAAGATTAGTCACGTCCCAAGAGTAAATTAAAATCCAAAGGGCCTTGGATGACCATCACATCTATATAGACAATATTTCCTCCCAAAGTAATAGGAAACTTTAGAAAGATCCCTAATGGTTGACTTATTATTCTCTTAAAAGGCAGCAGATACTCCGTAACAGACACAAGTGATGGAGAACCCAAATCTTTCCATGTATTTGATGACAGAATACTAACCGAGGCACCTTCATCTACAATTTTACCCAGTACGACCATATTGTAGGCCTATACAATGATCTCAAAGGGAACATAAGAAGGAAGATGGTATCTCGTAAATCGACTCCAATCAAAGGGAGCGACCAAACTACATGGAGGGGGTACCATCGGAATGAGAGGATTAACCCCCTATGTTACAGGAGTAGAAAGACCATCCTTCTGAACTCTGGGAATGAGAGTAGGAGGATCACCTTCTGGAACTGTTACGACGGGAGTCAGAGGATCACCCTCTTGGATAATGTAAAGAGGAGGATCACAATCTAATCCCGGGGAATCAGAGGAAACAAAAAGAACCTGACTTAGATGAAACCCACTCTTGATGGAAAATACCTAATGAGCTCAGGAGACTGACTTTGAGAGAGAGTGGAATTGATTGGAGATGAATCTTAATCAATGGGTTGATCAACTATTGGAGGACTCAAATAAATATTATGGTAATTGATGGGAAGAAAAGACTTAGAAGCCGAAAGGGTATCCAATACCTTAGAAGATTCATCCATATAACGACAAAGGTTAATGGGATGCTTCCCTTCACACATCCTACAGGGAAATTTGATCTTACACTATTTCTTATGAGTCTCATTATATCTAGCTAAAGGCTAATTATTAACATGATGAAGGATGAATCGGGCCAACAGACCACACTTCTAGGACCTTGTGAATACCAGGGAAATCATGAAGAAGGTGGTCACCCTCACATAGTTGTAATATCCAATAAGGGAGAATCTACTAATACTAAAACACAATAGATGAACTCCAACTAAGTAAAAAATAAATCTAAAGACAACATCAAAATATACAGACAAGCTGAGCCTTTTTATTATGTGGAGAGGATTGAGTTACACAGTGTACAAAAGATGAGAGAATTTAGCCAAAGAGATGGCCTAGAATCACCCTGCAAACATGTTACAACTAGCACTGCGTAACTGGTGAGCTACAGGAAGCAATATTGTGAAGTCCCTTTTGTTGCTAATGTACATGAATCTGTCGTGAAAGGAAATGTAGATCTATGGAGCTCAAGAGCTCTGATGATGCCAAGATTTAAAATCTGGCCAATGTGATGGGAACCCAAGATAACCCAGAAAGGATTTTCCAGATCTACAACTTTGGGAAAATAAACCTCCTATGGTTTGATCCTTTGACTGCTGGGTTATGTAGATCTGAAGCTAGAACTGATCCAAAGATGATTACAATATGATATACAAATATATCTAAGCTTTGAGGGTTGATCCTCCTTCATATCTACAAGCTAGGAGATTGAGATATTGTCTCCTCTTCTTCCTCCTTCAAGTTGCAGCAACTGAATATGAAATTGCTACAGAAACTATGTTGTACAAGAGGGAGAGGCTCTATGCCTGCTAAAAATTGCTGCAATAAGCTCTAGGCTGATGGAAATGGTGATGGCAAGGTGAGGGGATGATCCCTCATAGGATTACTAGCTAAAATACAAGTAACTTCCTTCCTCCTTTGGATCTGCAATGATGGAATGCACAATATTTAATGGGACTGCTGCTAATAGGAGGTCAATAAATTTTTTCCTGATGCTAGATTTGAAATTAAGCCCTAGGAATGCTCATCTTCAAGCCCAAGGTGATAGGAATAATCCTTCATTGGTTCTCGAGCTGAAATACTGAAGACAACCTCCACCTCCAAATTGATCTTCAGAAATTGTGAAATTCCTGATGGTAGGTGTTCTACAGAGAATGGAAAGATGTGTGGCACCAATGCCTGATGATGAATAAAGTACAACCCACTTCCTTTGATATCACTCAAGGAAAGATGTTGGATTCCCGCTCAGGAACACCCAATGCTAAACAACACTTGCAATCTTAGCTAAACAACCCAAGAATGCATGGAATGTCAAATGAAAATTCCAGATCTCAACAGATCCTTCAAATGAATAATCAAAAGGCATGCCTTCATTGTTTCCTTCATCTCATTTATATAGTTTATGAGCCTTCCAATGCCTTGGCCCACCTCTAAACTGCGTTGTGCATGTGGACATAATCCTTCATGTTTGACTGCGATGTCTCTCCATGTCAACCATCATGTCTACATAAAATGTACACCCTCTCCATCATGTGTGCATTAATTGCACTATTTCCTCCATCACTTCATCATGAATGCTCTATGATCTTCAATTATATTCCTTCCATGATCTCAGTTGACTACTTCAACCTCCATGATCTATCTCATTAATGAGACATGATCTCTAATCCATTCACATTAGTAGTTTCTCCACTACCCCATTATGTAGATCTAGGCTTAATTAATCCACATTCACACATAAAATGTGGATATTTATTCATCTTGAGGATTATGGGTCCCTCCACCCTTTTATTTACTTACTTAATTAAGAAAATTAAAAACTCTAATATTCCATATGTCATGTGAAAATTTGGGAATTTTGTAGTCCTTCCCAGCAAAATGTTGCTTGTCCTCAAGCAACTACAAAAGTATATGCAAAGACATCTATTCCCCTCCAAATGGCATCCACATAAAGAAGGCCTCATCCCTTTGCTACAATGTGTTATGCATGTTTCGTTCCAAATTTGTCTCTCAAGAATGCATAAAATGACCTCCAATTGTATAGTTAGATGCCCTCCATTCCCCAATAAGTTCCAAGTGACAACCATATGTTGTCCAACATCATCATTAATACATGAGATACATAAAATAAAGTGGTTCTTCCCACAAAGAAAAATTCCCTTCTCACAAAGCATTTCTTCATCCCATGTTTTATGAAGGATACTGAGAATTGACATGCTCTTATCCATAGCCTTGTTTGCCTTGTTGGTTCCAAGCATCATTCCAAAACTATGAAAAAGAAGAAATATAGATATATGGGTAGACAAATATGTCAAACCATATTCTCCCAATAGTAACCATCGGAGTAAGGCCATTCGTTGCCATCCTCCATCTCCCTTATGCAAGATGAACAAGCCAAACTCCCCCAAAAGCAACCAAAGCAACAAGAGATATTGTTGCCTTCTCCTCTTCTCATTTGCATCATGGAGTAAAGACGTACTGATAGACATGTGGAATGTCACATCAACCCAATATAAATAAGAAACATCAATACACATCATGAGAGCATCATGCCAAGTTTTACAAAATACAAAATACATAGACATTGGAGATGTCATGTGATGGCCAATCTCTCTCATGGACAATCCAAGTGAACATGCCTTCTTTTGCTACATTCTATCATTGATATTGCTATCACCCAAAAAATGAAGCATCATTTGACAAATTTAAATCGATTCATGTGTCAAAATTTGGGTTGTAGGATTCATTTTTTATATGCTTGGTCAAGGGAAATATTAAATGTTTCTTGTTTAAGTTTACCCTAAGGTTTAAACCCACTCATTTTCAAGTTTCCTCATGTCACATCATTCATCATATTTTGACGGATTTCAATTCCCAAGGTTTCTTTACCGAAAATGTCTTTTAAGCCAAGAAACCACAGTTTTGTAGCGAATTCAGTGTAAAATAGGCAGAAAACACTACGAAACTGCTGAAAGTTTCGTAGCCAAATATGAAGCAAAAATCTATTTTCAGACTTTGATCAGTCAACTTCAAAGGCGGTTTCTGGGAAAAAAGAAATATATTTTAAGAAAATGAGAGAGGTTATCTTCAAAATAATATAAAATAATAATAACCTCTTTTAGTTTTCTCACAGGTGTTATCAGTTGGGAGATATAAGGATTTATTTGAAGCTCTATATTCATAAAACATAGTTTTCCTATTTTACACATGTTTTTCAAATGTTGTTTCTGGACAGATGGAGATGTGTTTAAAAATATAAAGAGAGGTTTTTCTTCAATACATATGGACCGAAAAAAACCTTTTTCATGTTGTTAAAATACATCATTAATTAGGATATATAGGCTCTGTTCCAAGACCTAGTTTTTAGGAAAAAACAGGAAAAATCTCCAAGGATGTCTTAAATATGAAAGGTGAGATTGACACCTCAAGACTCTTAGGTGAGTTTTTTTATGGCTATTAAGGCCAATGAAATGTTGGATATAATTTTTTGGCACTTAAATGTTTCATATTTCAAAATTATACAAAAATCTGCATTTTCAGCACTTTTCGGTAGTTTCATAGCGCCTCTGGGCTTGAAGGGCAGGAAAGCGCTACGAAACTAATATAGCTGCTCTTTTGAATTTTTGATGAGTTTTAGATATTATTAAGAGTTTAAATTGGTATGAGGGATTTTTTTGATGATAATTAACCTTATGCAAAAGGAAAGAGTCAAGAATTTTGAGGTTAAAGGCATGTTTTGTAGCGCTACGAAACTGCCTTACTTTCGTAGTGCACTGTATCTTAGCCTTTTCAATAGGTTTTGCAGAATTTTTGAACATATAGAGATTATGGAGGTGTTAAATACCATGTCAAGAAATTATTCAACACTCAAGGACCACGAATTGAATATTAAATGACAGCCAAAGTATTCGAGGAAGAAGAAGACCATTTGCCTAAAAAGCAGGGTCTTGTTTCCTAGTTTTGAGGAGGTCAGTTAACTGGTCATAAAGTGATGAATAACATCATATAAATTCGACCATGTGAAAACATACTTGTCAAAGATGTAATTTATTTTAGTAGATAAGGTTGTTAAAGATAATAATGAGTAGCTTGAGTCCTATTTGAAATAGGACTATCAAGTAGGATAGGTGTATGTTTGTCATTAAAGTTGATGTTTTATGGTTATGAAAGGTGTCATTAGGAAAAAATTTGATGTATCTAGCCTAGAGGCAGATCATCTCATGATGTAACAACTCTAATAAAGGCCATTTATTTGAATTTGTTAAGGGTTGGAGATTTTCGGCAAAATTGCAGCTTATTGTAAATTCACTGTTTCAACAATACAAAGATTTGTTACTTGACAAACTTGAGATTTTGAAGGAGTTTTTAGTGATTTCCTATTCTATATTTACCTTTTATGTATCTCACTTGCAATAGTTTTAATTTATAATACTCAGAATTCATCCATGTGATTTTCTGACTTCCTTTATAAGTGAGTTGACTGTGTATTTTCATGTTTCATGTGTGTATGTCCTACTACTAAAAAATCTGACCTGCCTCAAATTCCATGTCAAGTAAACTCACTAAATCACTAAAAGTGTTGACTCCATAAGCCCAATGTCTACATCCTGATATTATTTTCAACCTACATTCATCATAACCAATTTATTTCCTAAATAGAGTTACCCATCTACATCTTTATTCAATATCGTTAACCCTTGAGAGAGCCCTCTCAGACTAAGGAGGCTAAGCCTCAGTCAAAAGATTGGTTTGAAACAGTTACATTATATTTTCTAATTAGTAGCCTATCAGGAGCAATTTTGTGATAACAGATACACAAGGCATGAATCAGAAAAATATGAGCTATTGGGTGGTTACTATACTCACCCTAGAGAAGCCAGCGTAGCCATGCCTCCTTCTTCATAAAATAAGTGTTTTTTAGGGAATGGATCAAAGAAATAGGAGACTTTGGGAAGTAACCAAACTCTCCCGAGAGCAACCAGCATAACCAAGCTTCTTGCCTTCCCATGTTATATATCTGCAAGTGGTCATGCAACCCCTTGCTTATCATCCTTACCCACTCATCTGAACGTGGATGATGAATGATGTCCTGGATAAACAATATCGTCCCTTTGTAGGATACCATGCACCTTAAACAGTTGAAGAAATTTTCACTCCATGAAATGTTGGAGTGCATCTCCAATGAGATCTCTTAATGAGATTTTCTTTTCACCAATGGCCCTCCAAAACCAGTGAGGTTCTGGATCTATTGTAAATAGAAGTTTCTCTGAGTTATGAGATGCTCATTGAGAAATTGTCATCTAGAAAGGAGAAAAAATTTCTCATATCAAGATGTATACCATTTGTCATCTTTACCTCCATTGCTTCATGAGTGAATCTACCTTTAGAAAGCTCAAGAACATTGGGGCCCCTTCATTATCACTGCTACTAAGTGACATCATTGTAGATCTGCATGGTGGTACATATACTACCTCAAAGCAAGGCACAATACCGATCTCATAACCAGTCATTGTACATAGGATCATTCTCATTCCATTTTTTGAAACTCTACAATTCAACTCAAAGGGTTGAATGTATTTCAGCAATGAAAAAATGGGATAGCTTTTCATCTCCTCCTTGATTAGATTAAGGGTCCTCTATGCTGTGATAGGTTGTTGCTTCAAATCAAAACTTTGTTCTAACCATTAGCTATGCATTATCCCTGATGGCATGTCCTCATAGGTTTCAATAATATCTACTAAAACAATATGTGATGAATGTGTATGCATACCTTGGATCAACTAATGTGTGGGAACCTCTTGCAAGAACACAAGAGTTTCTTCAACCGAAATAATGGTGTCTCTAACTACTGGTAAGAGTGATGGCTACTCTTCTATCAATGTAATAGTGATGGAATCTTCCTCCTCTTCCTCATGCAACTCCTAAATCATGCATGGGACTCTATGTGTCAAGAGCTCAAGACTATCTTGAAAAGTTGCAAGTGTCTCTTATCTAGATGCAAGTACTTTTGCAGCTAGTGGTGAATGTGGTGACTCCTTGTCCAGACTGACAAGATTGACATCCTCCTTTGCTTCCTCAGGAAATGTCTCTTTTTGACGTATCTATGGTTTTCTCATATCAAACTTCTTCCTCAACTTGTGAAAGAAATCTAAATATTTAGTCACCTTTTCATGCTCCATGTGACCAAACCACCAATCGTTGACTTCACCTAAAAAATTAAGTACTGCAATTTGGACAACCTTTCCTTCAACTATAGATGTAGTCTGAAGAATGTATCTAACTCTTTCCTCCAAGACTTAACAGTGCTTGAGGAAGATTCATCAAATGTAGGCAAATATAATCTATTGTGCCTCTCTCTTCTATTACTACTATATGATCTTCTTTCTTCTTGGAGTTCGAAGAATTCTTGGAGAGTTACACTCTCTTTGAATGCTCTAGACCATGTGTTGTACTCTTCAAGATACAGAATACGAGTCTCCTGAGTCTCAGGTTCTTTCCTTTCTTCCTTTCTACACCTTTCACCTTCTTCAAAGAAAGTGGGCATAGTATATCTATGAGGAGATATATGATTCTCTGGTTTTTTTTTTTTTCCGATAGGAAGTGCTTGGACCTTCCTCATTAAATCTTCTTATTGGATCCTCCTTTTCCCTTTCCTTGTTCATTTGATTGACCTCAATGGAGAGATATTGCATGGATCTAAAGAGAGGAGTGGAAAAACTATAATCCTCCTTCATGATAGATCTCATCTATTTGCTTCTTCTTTTGATTCAAAATATGAACTGTCCAAAAGCTGAGCCAAAGATCATGCTCTGATACCACTTTAATATCCCAAAAGGGAGAATGCAGTAATACTAAAACAAAACATATGAACTGAAACTAAGTAAATAATAAATATAAAGACAACATCAAAATATACAGAGAAGCTGAGCCTTTTTATTATGTGGAGAGGATTCAATTACACAATGTACAAAAGATGAGAGAATCTAGCCAAAGAGATGGCCTAGAATCACCCTGAAAAAATCCTACAACTAGCATTGCGTAACTAGTGAGATACAGGAAGAAATAATGCGTTGTCTCTTTTGCGGATGATGTACTTGAAGCTGTTGCAAAAGGAAATGTAGATCTATGGAGCTCAGGAGCTCTGATGATGCCAAGATTTATGATCTGGCCAATATGATGGGAACCCAAGATAACCCAGAAAGGATTTTCTAGATCTACAACTTTGGGAAAATCACCCTCCTAGCGTTTGATCCTTTGGCTCCTAGGTTATGCATATCTGAAGCTAGATCCGATCCAAATATGGCTGCAATATGATATAAAAACATATCTGAGTTTTGAGGGTTCATCCTTCCTTCAGATCTACAAGCTAGGAGCTTGAGATCTTGTCTCCTTTTCTTCATCCTTCAAGTTGCAGCAATTGAATATGCAATGGCTACAGAAACTATGTTGTACCAAAGGGAGAGGATCTATGCCTCCTAAAAATTTCTGCAATAAGCTCCAGGCTGATGGAAATGGTGATGGAAAGGTGATGGGATGATCCATCACATGATTAGTAGCTGAAATACTAGTATCTTCCTTCCTCCTTTGGATTGGCAATGATGGACTGCACAATATTTAATTGGATTGCTGCGGATAGGAGGTCAATAAATTTTTTCCTAATGCTAGATATGAAATTAAGCCCTGGGAATGATGATCTTCAAGCCCGAGGTGATAGGAATAATCTTTCACCGGTTCTCTAGTTGAAATACTAAAGACAACCTCCACCTCCAAACTGATCGTCAGAAATTGTGTAATTCCTGAAGTTAGGTGTTCTGAAGAGAATGGAAAGATGGGTGGCACCAATGCCTGATGATGAATGAAGTACAACTCTCTTCCTTTGAGATCACTCAAGGAAAGAGGTGGGATTTCCACTCGGGAAAACGCAGTGCTAAACAACACTTGCAATCTTTGCTAAAAAACCCAAGAAAGCACGGAATTTCAAATGAAACCTCCAGATCGAAATAGATCCTTCAAATGAATAATCCAAAATCATGCCATAATTGTTTCCTTCATCTCCTTTATATATTTTATGAGCCTTCCCATGCCCTAGCCCACCTCTAAATTGCGTTGTGCATGTGGACATAATCCTCCATGTTTGACGGTGCTGTCTCTCCAAGTCATCCATCATGTCTACATACAATGTACACCCTCTCCATCATGTGTGCATTAATTGCACTATTTCCTCCATCACTTCATCATGAATGCTCTATGATCTTTCCTTAGATGCCTTCCATGATCTCAGTTGACTTCTTCAACCTCCATGATATATCTCATTAATGAGACATGATCTCCAATCCATTCACATTAGTAGTTGCTCCACTACCCCATTATGTATACATAGGCTTAATTAATCCACATTCACACATAAAAAGTGGATATTTATTCATCTTGAGCATTATGGGTCCCTCCACCCTTTTATTTACTTAATTCATTAAGAAAATTAAGAACTCTAATATTCCAAATGTCATGTGAAAATTTGCAAATATTACAATATCTTGAAAGGTAATTTGACTCTACAAGATGGAGTGGGAGGTTTATTGACAGTAGTTGCATGGGTAGCAATATTTTCTAATTTCCCCCCTAGTTTATTTTCCTTCTTCTTCTTCTTCTTTGCCACCTGGTTACTAGAATCCAAACTTTCACCAAAGTGAAGAGGAATAAATGTGAAGAAATGGGTGAAGAAGGCGAGGGTTCAACCTTAAGATAAACATGGGGTTGAATCGGTTCAGGCGGAGTAGAAATTGGTTGGAAAGAGGTTGGAACACTCGGGACCACTGAAGGGGATCCAACATTTCTGAATGAAGGAGAAGGACCAGGATTCTCATCAGAGGGGATTCCTTGGTTGATGGACTCTGGAAACATTGCCATTGGAATCAACCCTAAAAATCACTTAGGAATATAACTTTAACCAAGAATATTTTGTGGACAGTTGATTTTAAGACATTGAAACAAAACTCTACCTTTTTATGTTTTAAGAGTCAAGAAAAGTACAAAATATGACTCCAGTCACTTTCAGTTTAAACGAGCTTGAAAGGACAAGTGCTCGATGATATTTTCAAATTTAGAGAGTCAGTAAAGATAAAAAATGACTACTCAGGATATTTTAGACAGAAAGGGTCACCAGGTAATCGTGAACTACAATATACACCTTGGTGATTAAATGAAAGAGAAAAGACCAAGGACTTGACATATGACAACCAATCTCCCTTAATGCTATGTTTGGTGTATCATGGTTATAGGGCGAAAAACTCAAATTATTATGGATAAAGGATTGCCACCTATGAGGGTCTCCCTTTATATACGTGACGGTACGAGGAGCACAAGTCTGTACTATGGCTATTTGATGCAATATCATTGTGAACGACAGTTGCTAGGTTTAATGACGTCAGAACACGTCACTAGCCTAGACCTCTAAGTCTGAGCATTAAGTTTCAATGCTTCCTTAGATTGATTGAATAAATTTTATGGTTGACCTTGAATTAGGTTTCAATTCGAAGGCCCTATGGCTGTCATCGAAGAAATTCTATATGCAGCTTTATGAGAAAAGGAATCTTTGAATTTGATGAATTCTATGTAGTTAAGGGAAGAGTCTAAAACAATGATGCAACAAACAAAAATACTGCAAATGGAAATTTTCCAAACTAGATGAATTTCACTATCCAAAAGTAATCTAAAACATTTAAAGATGCGAATTATGCAATGTAATCGATGCAAAATTCTCTTTTTGAAAACTATGCAATCGTAATCTATGCATAATTTCTTTTTTATTTTGAATGAAAAAGAATGCACTCAAAGTGACTTTTAGTTTTCAATCATTAAACAATGTAGTATAAGTTCAATGCTAAATTTCAAACATGACTTTTCAATTCAACTTGATCTAATGCATTTTAACGAAAATAAAACTTTGAGACGAAACTAAATGAACGCAAATTTCCTTAATGCAAAAACGGGATGCAACCAAACACTAATAATACAATTTTTTTCTGAACAATTTGTACCGAAATTCCTCAAAAGGCTACAAGACATATGATTTCAAGGACAAAGAGGACTTCCAAAGCATGGGATCAAAACAAAGCATTCATTCCCTTTTACATCAAGCAATCAAAGAAAGAAGACTTTTCAGCTGAACAATGAGAAATGTAATCTATGCTCACAAGTGAGCAAGCGGACCAAATGAACTCAGACAGACACTTGAGACTTGAGCACTCAATCAACCAAAAATCAAAAGGCAATCAACTAGAGATAACTCACCAAGCAAAGAGTCTGACTCAATCAACAGGGCGATGTCCCGCGAAGCATGCAACCAGGAAATTGATGCATAATCCTAGAAAAACTAGGATGTAAGAATGCACGTCCCAAAACACAACCAAAAACCAAGCCAATGAGTCAATAAAACCAACTTGAGTGAAGGGGAGAAAATCTAAATCATACAAACTGGAAGAGAAAGTCGCATTGGTGAAAGACTTAGGGAAAAAATATTAATTTTTCACACATAATGGAATTGGCACAACTTTAGGGGCTGAAACTAGCACCAACAACCCATTGGTATGGATTTCTAACTAACAACTAGCACCAATTGGCATGAATGTCAGAAAAATAAAAGCGCCAATTCTTGAAAAATAAAAACACAAGGAATTCCTCCTAACGAAGACCAAACTCACCACTTCAAGAAAAAACTAAAAGATTGTAATTGATGAAAAGCATAGGAACAAACGGGGAAATGGTTGTTCAACTAAGCTCACTGAATGAAGAAGACCTCCAAGAGTGATAAAATCAAAGGAAAATCCCCAGTGGAGTCGCCAACTTGTTGTGTAAGTAAATCCCCTCTGTAGACAAAGGTGATCCCTCTAGCCCTAGGGTGGGTCTAGTAGCAAAAGGACATGCTAATTCGTCAATTCCTAGTTAATGAATGAAAATCAGTCGAGATAGATGTCCTACCTTGGATCCAACGCAGTTGTCGTGGCTGTGGCAACAGTTCCTAATATTCGTCCTGACATGTCGCAATCCTTCAGCAGTGGTAATCAAGTGGCTTCACAAGGATCATAGAATGAAAGAAGCATACAAGACAATATTTTCATTCATAACTATCTAATTTGTCAAGGAGAATTAAATTTATTGTGCAAGATTAATCATATCAAGCACAAGTCGAGAACCAAAACATTAATCATGTATTAATTGAGAGAAAGAAACAGATTACTACCAAATGAGGCTTGACATCGCAACCTTCTTTAGTTGGCTCAGTCCAATGCATCTCAAGCATTCATCAGGGAATTGGACTTGGTGAGGCAATCAACCTAGACTCTCTCTCGATAAGGGGTCTCTCTCTACTCTATCTCACACCAGCTTGTTCAAAATGTTTCAGCTATTATGAAATTTTTTAGCTAGTTGCATCTATCTGAGAGAGATGTATTTATAGAAGAGGAGGAGGAGGTTGGGATCCCTCATATGGTGGAAGGGAGGCCTTATCCTTTGGGAGGTTGCCCAAAAGTAGGGAACAATAGGCCAAAGGAAGATGTTTGATGTTACTTAGTCGAGCAAACCATGCTAACTCACTCACGAAGTAGTTTTCAATGGAAAATTCACTTCTATATTTAAAAAAAAATCAAAAAATAGCTCGGCACGGGTAGTCCACTGAGACAGAGCACAAACGGGCGTGGGGCCTAGTAATAATTTCTCTTATTGGTGTGAGGCCATAACTGCCTACCAATGCCAATGAAAAATCATGTGTTTTTGATGGTCTATTCCAGGGATAGTCAACAGAGGAAATGTTCTTCTCATGGCAAGGGATACAATGACATTTCTTGCAAGGCATGACACTATACAGAAGTCACATAAATATTCCTCCAATGTGAGAGATGAGTATTGCAGGGACTGTGACAAAATGTTGTGTAGCAATGATCTTTGATGTTTTTTATGCGGTGTGTTAGAGTCGATCCTTACAACCCTCCGTCGGGGATCATTTTTCTTTTTGCATATCATTTTTAGGTATCTCGCTCACTTCACTTCATTGCATTTCGCTAGGGGCATGCCATTGACTGACGAGAGGGTTTGGTAATCTTGTATTCCCTCATGCTTGTACCTGCTGGGCTAATTAAAACTCCTCAAAAATCATCGAAGTTCAGGTCACGTCATTCATGGTCATAAATGATTATTTTCGTCAACAAGAGTCTTTTAGTTTTAGAGTCTAGGGTTCAGTCTTTTGATGTATTTAATAAATGCCTGCAGGCCATGAGGATGGTTTTGAAAAGGTTCTTAATTCAAATTTTCATCATCAAACACATCTGAGGACATTTTTTGTTCAAAATTCTGTTTTGAACAAGAAATTGTCAAATTCATTCTTTGTAATAATCATGTATTTTTTCCACCATAAAAAATTTCAATGCAGCCTCTGATCTTTGCCGAAGTCCAAACGCCAATGCCCTACAAAAAATCAACTCATTTCATCAGTTTAAACTCAGAAATTCAGTGAAAAAGCCAAAGGACAAAGTTTCATTAAATGATAAAGTGCCAAAATTGCAAAACATTACAAATCGGGTTTTTGGAAGAAGAAAAATCAAATCCAACTCTTGTAAGATATTTTTCCAAGCTATATAAGCCATTTGGGTCAAGTTACATTTTCAAATTCTCACAGCAAAGTCGAAGTTGGAGGTTGTAGACAAATTTCATTGTTGAAGGGCCGGAATTGTGTTGACAGAGTGCGTGCGGCACATACAAAGGAGCGCGCAACGCACTGGGAAAGTTTGTGCAGTTCATTTTTACACACACGTGGCGCACCAAACCGGCGCGGCGCGTTGGGCATGCGCGCAGCGCATAGAGCCCTAAGGCCGGAAAATTGCTCTCTTTCACCCAAACTCAATTCAAATCATCTTTTCGCCTCCAAGTAAGTGTGTTAAAGCCTACTCAATGATTTTGGATATGCTGTGGTGGTTTAAAGGTGGAGAAAACAAATGCTTGAATGGTCAAAAAGTTAACCCTATGTCCACATCCAAAATTGCTCCATAGGGTTTTGAAAGAAGTGTTGGTGATATTGTTGGTGTTTCAAATCTTATGTTATTGACATATATGCTCTTGCCATCCACTGTCATTGGTGTCACTACTTATTATACACCACAGCCTCATGGTCTCCCTCCTATTCCATCATTGTTGTCACTGTTATTACCATATCATTGTCTCACTTCTTATCATTTCTGTTATAGCACAGGCCCATATTCACTATCCCATATCCCTAATACCATTTTGTTTCCATGTTTTGAGTTCCCAAACCCTATTACTTATTCCCACATCCCTCCATTGACAAAGCATAACTGTCAGACACTGCAAGGACTATTTCTTTGTCCTTGATTTCATTTGACTCATATATATGTTGCCATTTCATTTTCACTTTTGTTCCTAATAACTATTCCCCCCATCACTACACTCATTCCTATTCACTTTTCAAATCCCCATGCAGTCAAAAAGTGGTTGTTTTCCTATTCAAACTCACTTGACAGTACTTTTATCACTGTGGTTTTTCCCATAGCACCGTATTACATATGTGACACATTTGGCATACACCAAACTTTTGTTTTCTCCATAACCATATCAGCATATATTTGTCAAACATCTTGATTTCAGCATCATGTCAGAGACGGATTCAGTTTATGAGCAGGGGTATGACAGTGATTCCAGAGCAGAGGTTAATGTGCCAAGGAGGTCTCACAAAAGTGGCAAAAGTGGCAGGCATGTCAGGGAGGAACCTACTTCTTTGGTTCAATTGCAGGCTTGCCCGCTTGCAATGGATTGTTTTTAGCGTCAGTCATGTTTCCATTATTGTGAGATGATTTCCCAAACTCATCATCATCACAGGTTATCTCACCTATTTGTTCTACATTTACATGATGGTCGTGTAAACCTTGCTGGAGTAAACTTCATTTTGTCACTAGAGACCATTGCTCAGGCCACTGGGATACCAAACATAGGAGAGGAATGGAACAAACGATAGCAGCTAGAGAAATCCTATTATGAGCCATATATCAGACCTAGATATATGAGGCAGCTGAGCAGGGTATTTCCATTCTGATTTCTGAAGGATGAGTATGCACCATTGATGAGACTGATCATTCGATATTTCAGTTGCGAGGGCAGATTCTCGCGCCTCTATGCGTACCATATCCGTTTGTTGATGCATTTCACGAGGGTACGTATGATGAGCATTCCATACTTCATGTACCGTAACATAGAGCGGATGACATTTCTTGTACAGAAGAAGACCCCAGCACAACAGCATAACAGTATATATCATTACGTGCTAATCAAAATCATGGTGGTACATCAGCTCGCACAGCAGGGCATCGCATGGGATGAGTTCATCTCCCGTGACTTCTTTGCAGCGCCACAGCTGCCTCCCGAGATAGTTCATGATGAGGGAGAGCCTTCACACCAGTTTGACATTCCTGAGACCGAGCATATCAGTGCTCCAATGTATGTGACATATCAGCGAGGCCACAGAGCCTTATTTGCAGCTACACGATGAGTACTATCTCCACCCGGGGTGGAAGGGGTCTCGTTGACTTCATCAGCAGCGTGAGTACTATCTCCACCCGGGGTGGAAGGGGTCTCGCCTTCGACATCATCACAGGTACAGGTTCAGGACAGAGGCAAGAGACCTATGCATGGTGAGGGCCCTTCAGGAGGCCGAAACACTGATTTTATACTCATCGATGTTGATGCGAGCTCTCCTAGCTCGAAACTGAGGGAGTTCATCCAGGAGCAGAAAGATGAGATTGGTACTTTGACAGAGAATTTTCAGAGAGCACAGTGGGTGATAAATTACCTGGAGCAGCGAAACAAACAGTTGGAGGATCAGCACACACTTGTAGAGCTGCGGCGAAATTATCCGTGAAGATCGACAATTGGCTCGGAAGAGACCTGGTGACATGACACCAATTGAGCGAGAGACCGAACTCATGCATGTTAACATTCATCTGGAGAAGTTTTTGGCAAAGGCCAATAGAGAAAAAGACATGCTCCGTCATATGAAAGGTCATTATTGGGCCCACATGCACGTTTGCAGAGCAAAAATGTAGATCCTGAAGAGAAGGTTGAGCAGAGCACTGAAACGGCGAAAGAGGCCTGATCCACTCTGGATTTTTGCCGAGGCTTCATTGGCAGATCATGAGGCATGATAGGGGATCTTCGCTCCAAATTTCAGCAAATTTGGAGATTTTTTTGTCATTTTTGAAAATTTTGGTCACAAAACAGGTTTTTCCGCCCAACGCGTAGCGCGTCCCGACGCGCGCTTATGATTGGGACATCTTCTGGAGGAAAATTTTTATTTTTGGATTTTTCATGGTAATTTATGCATGCTCAGAAATGGCCGAAGCATTTCACCAAGTTCTGGATGATCAAAAGGGCCAAAAACACCATGAAAACCACATTTCTGCCACCTTTTGCACCAGTAGGAAGTACTTCTAGGAGAATGAAGTTTTGGAGGGGCAAATGAGCTCCAAATTGAAACATTCCACCTGGGTTGGATAGCCAACATCTAGGGCTTTCCAACGAGCTATTTTGAGCTCAATTGGGACTCCGAGAAGTGCCCCAAAAATAGGCTGAAAGTAGCGCGACGCATAGAGCTTTGGCGCGCGGCGCATAGAGATTTTTGGCGTGTTTTTCACCTTCCAGCTCAAAAATTCGGCTAGTTTGGACTAGTTTCACCTCTTGGTGTAATTTTTGGTTTTTCTTGATGTAATTTGATGTACATGATGTAAATTTGGCACTTATTTACTTGTTCTAGATGATTCATTCACAAAAAAGTGAAAATCAAGTGAATGGATCAGTTTCCTAGCTTATAGAGGCAAGTTGTTTGGCTGCCTAGATTTTAGCTCTTTGTTTAGAATTGGTTCAAACTGCTCCTAGAAGCATGAGCTCGACCCTTAGAGGCATGGGAAGGGGTTAGACTTGTCTATTTATTGTATTTTATGAGACACTTTCAGGGTTGGACTCTTGGGAAAAAGTTTGGCACACTATTGTACATATTTTCTGCATTTTGGCTAAGGAAAGATCAGAGGTTTTGCAGCACCTGTTGGGATTCTTGTGGTTTTCAGTTTTGATGGTGTGTTCTCTAAGTTATTTGTAATTTATTTAATGTTTAACGTATGCCATTCGCTTATTTTGCTTCTGAAACTAAATGAATGAGTAAATGAGGTAGAATCCATTGATTCCAGTGCTCTGCCTTTAAATTTGTTTAGTTTTATATTTTTTCACCATTTTGGAGAGGATCCATGTTCTCCCTTTCCCTCTTCAGCTCCTTGTCATTCTGATCCATCCATACACATAATCAAAAACATCAAGACTACTGCCTACCTTGCCCCAACTCGAATTCTGCAAATATCTGGCCTCATCCCCGAGCCCAAAATTGTTTTTCCCATTTTTCCAACGAAAACCCAAAAAATTTAAATCAAACCTTCCTATCTATTTACTAGCCTAAAATCAGTATCCACTATAATTCATCTCAGCCCCTTTGAAGACCTTTTGCCGAGATAGACCTGGAGAGAGCCCTCTCCTGTCCTCGTAGGGCTAGCTACGAGGCTGAGCGTGGTTTGATGTTGCCTTGGATTTTACCTTGTTTCAGCCTAAGGTAGATTCGAGCACTAACATAGTGGCAACCATACTGGGGAATAATCTCAATGGTTTGCTTGTTGGTGTGTTCATTTCATGAGTTATAGACGAAGTCTGAAGTCACGCCAGGTAGCTTTCTAAACACTTTTGCTATGCATTAGCGGAAGTAGATAAACGTTGCTTCAGTCGATCTCCGGTTTAGCTTGTGAATGAGGCACTTGATTTGCAAATTACCCCAGTACACATGTTCGTTCTAGAATTTTGGATGATTGAGTCTAGAAGTCGATAGGCTGAAAATAATCAGTTGTGTCCTTTGGTTTTTTTTGAATAGATCAATACACTGGCTTCAAAAAGGCATACTAGATCAAATCCTGATCCAAATCCACTTCCAGTGTATGAAAACCCCAACCTAATCCCAAGAATTTTCCGTCGAGAAGCTCCCATCATTCCTTTGGTCAAATCTCACTCATACCCCACTATTTTTGAATACATTGAAGATATTGAGTTTGACGATCAGTTCGAGTTATCATTATTTGAAACCAAGTCCGAAAGTGCTACTGGTTCTACCGTCATCAATCCTGAGTTCATCAAGTATCTAGAAGTTGAACAAGCAAATAGATCTATTGATAATTATATTCTGAATCTTCAAAACTCCATTGTGGCAACCAACATCCCTGAATTCATTGAATCTGCATCCGAAACTCTTGGGCCATATGAAATTGCATCCGGTTCAAAGATTCCCACTGAACCTCCCTTTATCCCCACTATTCCCGTACAGCCTGGGATCTCTGATCAGCAATCAGCAGTAGTTCCTCCTCCATCTCCACCGCATACACCTCGTTCATCTATTGCTCCCATTCCACCTGTTTGTCCAAGACAGATTATAAATCCGCCAAGAGCCATGGCTGCTAGATTCACACCTCTTGTTTTACTTGCAAATTTGGATCCTATGCCCGTTGATTATCAGAGTAAGATTCCAATATTTTATGGCACTCCGCAGAGTGTGTCCGCTCAGCAACATATTGTTAGAATGACATATTTCTTGGACCTGCATGAAATAGATGAAGAGAATGTGTCCATGAGATTGTTCGCCCAGACTTTTGGAGGTGAGGTTTGTAAATGGTTCAGAGCTTTACAGCCCGGAAGTATCAATACATTACAAGAGCTTCAGACACAATTCCTAGATCGATGTGAGATGAAGAAAGATCTGTTGCAAATTACTTCTAAGTATACTAGCATCAAGCGTAATCCTGGTGAGTCCATTCAAGATTATATTATCAGATTCAATACAGTGTATAATGCAATTCCATATGACTTAAGACCGTCTAGAAAGTCAGCTCCTTAAATTCCCGGATGGTTTTGATCCGGAGATGGCTTATTCATTATGAGACAGAGATCTGCCTACCTTGGAAGATATGCAAAAGATTGCTGTTAGTGTTGAGGTGAATCTACATGATAAGAGAGCCAGGTTGAAAGTAGAGAAGAGAGTAACCATAAAGGAAGAAGCTTCCACATCTACATCAGAACAGCACTTGCTTCGTGAGATGGAAAAAATGTTCAAAAGAATGACGCTTGATAAGCTAGAACCACAGATTCGAAATCCCAACTACCATGGCCAGCAGCAACCACAGTTCAGAATTAAGCAGCACAAATAGAGAGCCCAAGAGCCGGCAGCCCAGCAGCAAGTTAAAACACCTCTTTTGCAGAATTTTGTGAGTCAAGATTCAGACGATGACGATGATGTAGTAGGGGAGAAAAACCACTTCTTTACTCCCGATGATCTGCCCATTTATATCACTGAAGATGAAGAGTATGCAGAAAGTTCAGCTGCATAGAAAGATGAGGATTTTATTTTAGCAAATGATGCAGCTCTTGAGGAAGAATCAGATGAATACCAAAGAGGGTATATGAATGCTTTGTCCGCTCAGCAGAAGCAATACTCATTAAGAAACATAGATGTGCCCATAAACCCAATTCATAAGAGAAAAGAGGCTTAAGCACCGAAGTTAGATTCACTTGTAGCACCGAAGAAAGGAAAAGAGACAATTGATCCCGCAACTAACAAATCATCATCAGCAGAAAAGTCAAATCAGCCAAGCATAATGAAGGATAAGGCTGAAAGGAAAGAAGTTTCAGTCAAAGAGGTTGAAAGGGTTTCAGCTTTTAGTTTGGAGAATGAAATTTCTAAATTGAAGGTATCTATTCCTTTGACAGAAATTATGAAGAACAGCAGTTATAGAGGTCAAGTCTCTAAAATTCTGAATTTTGATCCAATGTTTGACACGGTGAATATTGAAGATGATCAGCCCGAATTGATATTTGGGCCTGCTTTAGATGGTGAGTCCCCTGACAGTGATGTTCCTCCCTTTTATATCATTTTGAGGTTGCATGAATATGTATTGCATAATGCCATGTTCGATTCCGGTGCTTCGCACAATCTTATGCCAAAAGCGATCATGGAAAAGTTGGGTTTAGACATTACAAGGAAGTACCATGATTTGTACTCATTTGATTCCAGCTGAGTGAGATGTATCGGACTCATCAAAGATTTGGTTCTAATTTTAGATTAGATTCCTGCGAAGAATGTCTTGATGGACGTGGTTGTGGCGGACATTCCTCCCCGATTTGGGATGCTCCTTTCTAGATCTTGGGGAAAAAAGTTGAAAGGTACACTACAGTTATATTTCTCCTATGCAACAATTCCTGTCTTTGGCCAAATGAGAAAGTCGAGAGCAGAAGATGAAATACATGATAACAAGCAAGGAGAAACCAATCAATCATCCTGTAAATTATGTACATACTGGCTTAGAGTCTTTTGTTTTGTTTGCTGATACTTTTAATGATATAGATAGTCAGTTAGTTCAAGCAGAAGATATACCAGAGATTACCGAGAATTTTAGAGAAGTTCTGCAAAAAGAAAGACGAGAAAAGCAAGCTACTGTTGAGCAATCAGCTAAAGACGATGGGCAGCAAACACAAAAAATAGAGCTGGCGCAATTTCAGCACTTAGAGGATGATGAAGATGGTCTTTGGACCATGGATTTCGATGGCGCAGTGGGTAGTGATGGTGCTGGAATTGGTGTGTGGATACGCAGTCCATTTTCTGCTCCGAATAAGGTCTCGAGCAATGTGCGAGTATGTTCCTACAAACTAGCATTTGATTGTTCTAACAATGAGGCTGAGTATGAGGCTCTGATTGCTGGCCTAAAGATTCTAAGAAAGCTGAAAGAGAAAAGAATTGCAGTCTATGGTGATTCCAAATTGGTGATAAAAGAGGTAAAGGGTGAGTTTCAAGCCAAGCATCCTCGCATGAGGGCTTACCGTAATGCAGTTTTAGACATTTTGAAGTTATTTTCATATTATACCTTGACATGTGTGCCTCGCATCCAAAATGGTGTTGCTGATGGAATTGCTAAAGCAGCAAGCAATTTAAAAATCCCAATGAATTCCAACAATAAGTTCGAGATCCATGTGAAGCACTGCCCTACCGTTTTGGATAATCAGAGATGTTGGCAAGTTTTTCAGGATGATGAGGAGATTAGTGATTTTCTGCAAAACAAGGGTAAGTTTAAAGATACTTCCATAGATACAAAACATGATGATGGTAATGATGATATGCAAATAAATCAAATGGAAGTGCTGCAGCTTAAAGATAACATCATTCCTAAAGGATTGATTCCTTTAGAGGAACTCTTTGATCAAGATGATGTAGCCCGCAAACCGACATTAAGGCCAACTGAAAAAGGTGTTGAAGAAGTAAATATTGGGACAGTTGAAAATCCCAAGATGGTAAAGTTATCCAAGTCATTGTCACCAGAGGTAAGAGCTGAATATGTGAGATTGTTGTCTTCATTTGCTGATGCTTTCGTGTGGGATTACTCAGATTTAAAAACGTATGACACTAATATCATTCAGCATACTATCCCTATTAAACCAAATCAGAAGCCTTTCCGTCAGAAGTTGAGGAGAATCAATCCGAAGCTGCTACCATCGATTGAGAAGGAGGTAAATAGGTTGTATAAGTCAGGAATCATTGTACCTATCAGATTTTCTGATTGGATATCCAATTTGGTGCCCGTGAGGAAAAAGACAGGTGAGATCCGTTTGTGTATTGATTTCAGAAATTTGAATAAGGTGTCATTGAAGGACAATTATCCGCTACCAAAAATGGACCATATACTGCAACGAGTAGTTGGAGCATCAAGGATGTCACTACTCGACGACTATTCAGGATATAATCAAATTTTAGTGCATGAGGACGATCGTGACGAAACCGCGTTCACCACTCCATGGGGAACGTTTCATTATGCCAAGATGTCATTTGGTTTGAAAAATGCAGGTGCCACTTTTCAGCGTGCAATGGACATGGCTTTCGCCAATGAGAAAGATGTATTTTTGGTTGTTTACCTTGATGATTTGATGGTGTTTTTAAATTCTGATGAAGAACATTTATATCACTTGAAAGTTGTTTTTCAGAAGTGCAGAAAATATGGCATTTCGCTGAATCCAAAAAAGAGCTTGTTTGCCATGGATGAAGGCAAACTTCTTGGCCACATCATATCGAAAGACGACATTCGTGTTGACCCTGCACGTGTTCAAGCAATCCAGCAAATTGAACAGCCCCGGAACAAGAAATAAATACAGTCATTTAATGGTAAAATGAATTTTCTGCGTCGTTTCATTCCAAATCTTGCTGAGCATCTTAGAGAAATCACAAACATGCTGAAAAGGGACAGTCAAGTGAAGTGGACAGAAAAAGCGGTGAAATCATTAAATTTGGTAAAGTTAGCTCTTTCTTCAGCTCCTATTTTAATCAGCCCAGATTACACACATGACTTCATTTTGTTTTCGTTTGCTTCTGAGCACACTTTGGCAGCTGTTTTAATGTAGAAAAGAGATGGATTTGAGAAGCCCATTGATTTTTTCAGTCGGATTATAAGGGACGGAGCTTTGAAATACAACATTATTAAGAAACAAGCACTTGCTCTTGTGAAGGCCTTGAAGGATTTTCATGTGTATATACTGCATTCCCACATTATAGCTTACGTTCCTAATGCAGTTGTCAAAGATGTTTTGGTACAAGAAGATCCGGAAGGAAGACAGGGTAAGTGGATCACTGTGTTGTTAGAATATGATGTGGAGATTAAACTGACCAAGCTGATCAAAGGACAAGGACTAGCCAAGCTCATGGCTGAAACAAATCTGCATGCTTTAGACATAAATTTGATCGCTACTATGTCTAATGAGGATGAGAAAAGTGCATCATTTCAGGTATTTGATATTTTTGTTTCTTCCCCTTGGTATGCTGACATTTTATATGTACTTCATAATTTGTCTCCACCACCTGGGATGCCTAGAAATAAGAGTAGAACCTTGAATTTGAGGGCTGCAAAGTTTTGCATATTGAATTCTGCATTATATTGGAAAGACCTTGGTGGAATGTTATTGAATTGTTTGGTAGAGGAAGAAGCCAAAAGAGTTTTGGAGGACTTTCATAGAGGAGACTGCGGGGGCGATCTATTTTGGAAAACCACAGCGAATAAGATTCTGAGAGCGAGATAATATTCGCCTACTTTATTTTCTGATGTATATAAGGCTGTTAAGAGTTGTCACGAATGTCAAATTTTTGAAGGGAAGCAGAAATTACAGCCTTTGCCTCTTAAACCAATTGAAGTCAGTGCACCATTTCAGCAGTGGGGGTTGGATTTCATTGGGGAAATCCATCCGGCATCTTCAGGACAGCATAGATGGATATTGACAGCAACGGATTACTTCACGAAGTGGATCGAGGCAATTCCCACCCGACAGGCTACGGATGTGGTAATTATTTCTTTTCTTGAGAATAACATTCTGTCACGTTTTGGTTGTCCTAGTAAGATAATCACAGATAATGCAGCGGCCTTCAAGTCAAAAAGGATGGTTGAATTTTGCAATAAGTATAACATCAGCTTGGGACATTCGACTGCCTACCATCCGCAAGGAAATGGCTTGGCGGAATCTTCAAATAAGTCTTTGGTAAATATCATTAAGAAATTGCTGGAAATCAATAAGAAAGGATGGCACAAGAAATTAGTGAATGCACTTTGGGCTGAAAGGGTAAGTTAGAAAAAATCCATCGGTATGTCTCCCTTTGAGTTGGTGTATGGATTAGACACACTTTTTCCCACTTCTCTTGCTATCCCGGTAGTCAAATTGCTTCAGGAAGCTGGTAGTGAGGAAGATCCCATGCAATGAAGGATAAATTAGATGATTCATTTACAGCAGACACGGGAGGAGGTCTTTCAAAATAAATTCAAGTTGCAGGAGCGCATTAAGAAGATTTATGATAGGAAGGCGAAAGCAGATAAGTTTCAGTTGGATGAGGTGGTCCTAAAGTGGGATGCTCGGAATGAGGAAAAAGGAAAGCACGGCAAATTTGAAAACCTTTGGAAGGGTCCTTTTAAGATTGCAGCATATCGTGGTCAGAATGCCTTTCTTCTCAAGGAAATGAACGGGGATGATTGTCCTGAAGGGACGATCAATGGTCGGCTGCTCAAGCGATACCATTTCTGAGTATTTTCTATTGATTTCATTGTCATTGTATATATCGTTCTATTTTTGTTTCATCACAAGTGTGTACTAATCTCTTTCCTTCGGTCTGGGGCCCAAAGCGAAGGCTATAATTCTGAAGAAGGAGCTTAGTTGGTTTGAAGTCTGTCAAGTTAGTTTTATCAGTCATTTCAGTTTTAAAGTTGAGTCAGTTTTAGTCAGGTTTCATTCAAGTTTTCAGTCAATAAATGTGTCCAAGGTCTTGTGTTATCTGTTGAAATAATGACTCCATCGCCCAATGGATGAAGGCACTGTCTAACTCTTCCAGAGATCTGCCGTTCTTGGCATCTCCTTGGAGCCACCATCCCCATTGGAGCCAATGTTAGAATTGGTCCTTACAGCCCTCCGTCAGAGATCATTTCACTTTTTTCATATCATTTTTAGGTGTCTCGCAAACTTCACTTCATTGCATTTCGCTAGGGGCATGCCATTGACTGACGAGAGGGTTTGGTCGTCTTGTATTCCCTCATTCTTGTACCTGCTGGGCTAATTAAAACTCCTCAAAAATCATCGAAGTTCAGGTCACATCATTCATGGTCATAAATGATTATTTTCGTCAACAAGAGTCTTTTAGTTTTAGATTCTAGGGTTCAGTATTTTGTTGTATTTAATAAATGCCCGCAGGACATGAGGATGGTTTCGAAAAGGTTCTTAATTCAAATTTTCATCGTCAAACACATTTGAGGACATTTCTAGTTCAAAACTCTGTTTTGAACAAGAAACTGTCAAATTTATTTTTTGTAACAATCATGTATTTTTTCTACTATAAAAAATTTCAATGCAGCCTCTGGTCTTTTCCGAAGTCCAAACACCAAAATCCCTACAAAAATCAAATCATTTCATCAGTCCAAAACTCAGAAAATCAGTGAAAAGCCAAAGGACAGAGTTTCATTAAATGATAAAGTGCCAAAATTGCAAAACATTACAAAATGGGTTATGGAGGAAGAAAAAATTAAATCCAACCCTTGCAAGACATTTCTCCAAGTTATATAAACCATTTGAGTTAAGTTACGTTTTCAAATTCTCACAGCAAAGTCGAAGTTGGAGGTTGTAGACAAATTTCATTGTTGAAGGGCCGGAATTGTGCTAACAGTCAGCGCGCGGCGCATACAAAGAGCATGCGGCGCATAGGATGCGTGCGGCGCACTGGGCAAGTTTGTGCAGTTCATTTTTACACGCGTGCGGCGCACCAAACCAGTGCGACGCGTTGGGCATGCGCGTGGCGCATAGAGCCCTAAGGCTGGATAATTACCCTCCTTCACCCAAACTCGTATCAAATCGCCTCATTCGCCTTCAAGTAAGTTATCCACGCCTGCTCAATGATTTTTGGATATGTTGTGGTGGTTTAAAGGCGGAGAAAACAAATGTTTGAATGGTGCAAAACTTAACCCTATGTCCACTTCGAAATCTGCTCCATAGGGTTTGAGGAGTGATGATTGTCATTTGAAATTGGTGTCAAAACTTGCGTTTTCCAGAACACTCTTATGCCATTTTTATGTATGCTTATATCACTACTATCATTATATCATTTTCCTCACTGCTGGGATCACTGATATTATACCACAGTCCCATTGTTATACCACTGTTTCACATCCTAAATTCCCTTATGTTCCCATGTGCAATTCCAAACCCTACTGGTTGCCTCTTTCCCTGCCATTTATAAAACTTCAAGTTTCCATAAGGATCAATGGTTGTTCCGTGTTTTTCACTTCACTTTGGCCATTTTGATAACTCTTATGTCTATCACATTGCAATTCCCATTAATATCACCCATTCCCATACCATTTGTAAAGGTGTGTAATCCCAACATGTTCCAAGGCAGTGAGTAAATTGTTTGTCTTTTCCAAAGCCATTTGACAGTCCTTTAGCCCACTGTTTATACCTCCCACAGTTCTCCATTTCATGTTTGAAACAGTTGGCATATTTGATATTGAAAGGCAAAGCACCAAGTCATCATTTTCAGACATATTCCTAATGCTTGTTTTCACCATACCTATATCAGCATATATTTGTCAAACATCTTGTTTTCAGCATCATGTCAGAGACGGATTCAGTTTATGAGCAGGGGTATGAGCAGGACAGTGATTCATCTACAGAGGTTGATGTGCCAAGGAGGTCTCACAAAAGTGGCAAAAGTGGCAGGCATGTCAGGGAGGAACCTACTTCTTTGGTTCAATTGCAGGCTTGCCCGCTTGCAATGGATTGTTTTCAGCGTCAGTCATGTTTCCATTATTGTGAGATGATTTCCCAAACTCAGCATCATCATGAGTTAGCTCGCCTATTTGTCTTACATTTGCATAACGGTCATGTAAACCTTGCTGGGGTGGATTTTACTTTGTCACCTGAGACCATTTCAGAGGCAACTGGGATACCAAACATCGAGGAAGAGTGGAATAAGCAGCAACAGTTGGAGAGAGCCTATTATGAGCCATATATCAGACCTGGATATATGAGGCAGTTGAGTAGGGTATTTCCATTCCGATTTCTGAAGGATGAGTACGCACCATTGATGAAACTCATCATTCGTTATTTCAGTTGTGAAGGGCACTTTTCACGCTTGTATGCATATCACATCCGGCTGTTGATGCACTTCACGAGAGTGCGGTTGATGAGCATTCCATACTTCATGTACCGTAACATAGAGAGAATGACATTTCTTGTATAGAAGAAGACCCCAACACAACAGCATAACAGTATATATCATTACGCGCTGATCAAAATCATGGTGGTACATCAGCTCGCACAACAGGGCATCGCATGGGATGAGTTCATCTCCCGTGACTTCTTTGCAGTGCCACAGCTGCCTCCCGAGGTAGTTCATGATGAGGGAGAGCCTTCACACCAGTTTGATATTCCTGAGACAGAGCATATCAGTGCTCCAGTGTATGTGACATATCAGCGAGGCCATAGAGCCTTATTTGCAGCTAAACGATGAGTACTATCTCCACCCGGGGTGGAAGGGGTCTCGTTGACTTCATCAGCAGCGCGAGTACTATCTCCACATGGGGTGGAAGGGATCTCGCCTTCGACATCAGCACAGGTACAGGTTTAGGACAGAGGCAAGAGGCCTATGCACGATGAGGGCCCTTCGGGAGGCCGAGACACTGATTTTATACTCATCGATGTTGATGCGAGCTCTCCTAGCTCAAAACTGAGGGAAGTCATCCAGGAGCAGAAAGCTGAGATTGGTACTTTGACAGAGAATTTTCAGAGAGAAAAGTGGGTGATAAAGTACCTGGAGCAGCGTAATAAATAGCTGGAGGATCAGCACACACTTGTAGAGCTGCGGCAAATCCGTGAAGATCGACAATTGGCCCGGAAGAGACCAGGTGACATGACACCAATTGAGCGAGAGACCAACCTTATGCATGTTAACATTCATCTGGAGAAGCTCTTGGAGAAGGCCAATAGAGACAAATACATTCTCCGTCATATGAATAATCATTATTGGGCCCGCATGCACGTTTGTAGAGCAAAAATGAAGATCCTGAAGAGAAGGTTGAGCAGAGCTCTGAAACGGCGAAAGAGGCCTGATCCACTCTGGATTTTGGCCGAGGCTTTGTTGGCTAAGCATGAGGCATGATAGGGGATCTTCGCTCCAAATTTCAACAAATTTGGAGAATTTTTTTTCATTTTTAAAAATTTTGGTCACAAAACAGGTTTTTCTGCTCTACTCGTCGCGCCACCCGACGCGTGCTTATGATTGGGACACTTTCTGGAGGAAAAATTTGTATTTTTGGATTTTTCATGGTAAATTATGCATTTTTGGGAATGGCTAAAGCATTTCATCAAGTTCTGGATGATCAAAAGGGCCAAAAACACCATGAAAACCACCTTTCTGCCACCTTTTGCACTAGCAGGAAGTACTTCTGGGAGAATGAAGTTTTGGAGGGGAACATGAACTCCAAATTGAAAAATTCCACTTGGTTTGGATAGCCAACATCCAGGGCTTTCCAACGAGCTATCATGAACTCAATGTTGACTTCGAGAAGTGCCCCAATAATAGGATGAAAGTAGCACAACGCATAGAGCTTTGGAGCGCGGCGCATAGAGGTTTTTGGCATGTTTTTCACCTTCCAGCTCAGAAATTCGGCCAGTTTGGACTAGTTTCACCTCTTGATGTAATTTTTGGTTTTTCTTGATGTAATTTGATGTACATGATGTAACTTTGGAACTTATTTACTTTTTCTAGATGATTCATTCACAAAAAAGTGAAAATCAAGTGAATGGATCAGTTTCCTAGCTTATAGAGGCAAGTTGTTTGGCTGCCTAGATTTTAGCTCTTTGTTTAGAATTGGTTCAAACTGCTCCTAGAAGCATGAGCTCGAACCCTAGAGGCATGGGAAGGGGTTATACTTGTCTATTTATTTTATTTTATGAGACACTTTCAGGGTTGGACTCTTGGGAAAAAGTTTGGCACACTATTGTACATATTTTCTGCATTTTGGCTAAGGAAAGATCAGAGGTTTTGCAGCACCTGCTGGGATTCTTGTGGTTTTCAGTTTTGATGGTGTGTTCTCTCAGTTATTTGTAAGTTCTTTAATGTTTAACGTATGCCCTTCCCTTCTTTTGCTTCTGAAACTAAATGAATGAGTAAATGAGGTAGAATCCATTGATTCCAGTGCTCTGCCTTTAAATTTGTTTAGTTTTATATGTTTTAGCCAGTTTGGAGAGGATCCCTGTTCTCCCTTGCCCTCTTCAGCTCCTTTTCATTATGATCCATCCATACAAATAATAAAAAACATCAAGACTACTGCCTACCTTTCCCCAACTCGAATTCTGCAAAGATCTGGCCTCATCCCCGAGCACAAAATTGTTTTTCCCATTTTTCCAACGAAAACCCAAAAAATTTAAATCAAACCTTCCTATCTATTTACTAGCCTAAAATCAGTATCCACTATAAGTCATCTCAGCCCCTTTGAATACCTTTTTCCGAGATATACCCAGAGAGAGCCCTCTCCTGTCCTCGTAGGGCTAGCTACGAGGCTGAGCGTGGTTTGATGTTGCCTTGAGTTTTACCTTGTTTCAGCCTAAGGTAGATTCGAGCGCTAACACGGTGAATGAATTACATGCCAATATAATGCTTGATTAGCTAATGAATCAACAAATGTGTTTTATGATAGTGGGATATGGATATATGTAATGAAATTAAATGATCTATGTAATAAACACACTCTCTCAAATTGGTGATGTAAATAAGGATCTCTGACATGATAGATGTTATTCAATTGAGACACCACCAGTTGTGAATCCAAGTATACTACTAATGAACCAATACCAAGAGATATTGTTTCAGACTATAGATGTACGACAATAGTATATTTTTCAACATTATTCAAAGTAGGAGCAATACATATGCCCCTTTAGACTAACAACTGGCCTGATGGATAGTAAATTACCCAAGCCGTGGAAGCCAAATTTTGGGTATGTCGACTAGCACTATTGGAAAATCCTAAATATATAATATCATCCATAGATACTTGTAAAGACAGATCAAGAATTTCAACGTCACAATGAAACCGATAGACAGATATGCACAAAAAAAATACAATATGTACAAAACCAAAGAAAATTCTAGGCACAAGCCTAGGCATTACACTTCTTAAGATGGAGCCCATTTATGGGCTTCGTTGGCTCATTTCCATTAAAATGAACCAATACATAAGATCCCTTTTTCAAAACTCTTTTAATGATATACAGATCATACCACATGGATTTAAACTGCCCCCAAGGAATCTTTGTCTTTATCATAGACTAGGACAAGATCGCCTTCACAAAAATCCCTAGGTCGCACAGTCTTATCATACTAAACCTTCACCCTTTTCTTATCATCTTCATTAATCATGGTTGTGTCTCGACACTTCTCATCAAGACATTCCAAATAAACGAGGTGTTATTCAAGTCTAGTAGTGTTTGGAATAAGTTCAAAAACTAGCTTAAGAGAAGGAATTTCAAATTCCATAAGGAAGATTGATTCCAATCCATAAATCAATTGAAAAGGAGTGAAACCAGTCGAAATCTTAACTGGAATCCGATATTCCCAAAATGTAGGATAAAACATAATGTACGAATTGGATCAAGCTTTATTGATCGTCCTTTCAAGGATAACCTTCAATGATTTATTCATGGCCTCCAGTTTCTTGTTGGCCTAAGGATAATAATGAGATGAATGCTCCTATCGAAAACCTAACTTGAGAGCCAATTCAGCCATCATGAAGCTCCTAAAATGTATTCTAGGGTTAGTGAAAATTTCTTTAGGAACACCAAAATGAGAAATGGTTTGGCTGAAAATAAACAGGGTTGTTGTTTCACCATATTTCGAAAAAGTAGGCATAGCCTCAGCCCACTTGGTGAAGTAGCCCACTATTACAATGATATACTTATGACCCTTTTCCGAAGGTGGGTTAAAAGTTTTAAAATCTATTCCCCACTTTATGAACAGACTGACGATAATAACAGGAAACAGTGGAGCTGTATGATCACACATTTTCCGAGTATAAACTTGATAGGGATGACATTTCTTGACTACTTCAACATAATACTTAAAAAATGAAGGCCAAAAATATCCATCACACATAATTTTTTGGGTTGTAGCAGGCCCAGATAAATGACCACGAGAAGCTCCACTATGGCAATCATTCATCACTATCTCAGATTCTTCTAGGGTTAAGCAACATCTAAGGATTGAATAAACTCTATGATGATATAGAGAGTCACTAATGATAACATATTTTTTCGCCAAGTGACACAATTTTCTACGCTCATCCTTTGAAAAGGTGAGGGGAAACTTTGAAGTCTGAAGATATATAATAATATAGCAATACCAAGGATCGTGTGAAGAAATAAGGAAAATATGTTCATCAAGGAATGATTCCTAGTAAACTATTTCTTCTCCATAAGGAACCTCAGAGATTAATTCTACAAATATCAATGATTTCATGGATTTAGTAGACAAGAACTCAAGATTTAATTCTTGTAGAATAAAAATCCATTTATTATATTTTTCCCCAATCACTCACTTATTGAGAACGAATTGAAATGGATTTATATTTTCCAAAAAAAAAAATATGTGAAGCAGAATATAATTTCTAAGTTGTTTAACATCATGGAATGCTGCCAAATATAGCTTCTTGTTGGGATAATATCACAATTTAGGATCTATCATGCCTCTGCTTAGATAATAAATCACATGCTCACAGAAAGCATTGTCTTCTTGAACCAAAACCATATGTATGGTTGATTACACCGCAACGCGATACAAGAGGAAATCCCTGCTATAATTAGGTGGACTCAGTAAAGGAGGAGTGGTTAATTCCTTTTCCCAAGCATCAAACGAGTGCCAGGTGAATTCGTCCCACTGGAATGGAACTCTTTTTTTCAACAATCTCATAAATCCTTCTGTGATATCAACATAATTGACAATAAATGTCCTCAAGAAACTGGCTTTCCCTTGTAGACTCTAAAGTTGACGAATGGTAAATGGGGGAGGAAACTTAGGCATTAGCTCAAGCTTGAAAGGATCTACATGAATCCCTTCAGTAGAAACTATGAACCCCAATAACCGACCAGATGTGACTGCGAAAACACATGTATTCGGATTCAACCAGATTTTATAATAATGAAAAAGTTCGAAAATCAATCGAATATGATGAGGATGATCAATTATCTTTCGAGAGCAAGATGGTAAGTCATCCAAATAAACTTCTATGTTCTCCTTGATATCGTGGAAAGAATAAGACATGTCCTGCTGGAAATTTGTGGTAGAATTTTTAAGACCAAAAGGCATCTTTCGATATGCAAAAGTACCACAGGGGAAAATAAAAGTTGTCTTATGTTGATTTTCAGGATGTATAGTAATCTGATTATAAACTAAGAAGCCATCCATGAAGGATAAAATATCATTCCCCACACATTCCTCAATAATCTGATCAATAAAGGGTGTGGGCTAGTAATCTTTAGGACATGCCTTATTCAAATATCTGAAGTCTATGCACACACATATCGTTCCTTGTTTCTTGTCCACCGAGAGTGGATTTGAAACCCACTTAGTTAAAGGAAAGGGTCATATAAAACCCTCAAGAAACTTCTCAATCTCGGCCTTGATAGTTGCAGCTTTCCTAGGATTTACCGAATGAAGATTTTGCTGTATAGGCTTGGCGTTCTCATAAGTGTTGATCTCATCCTGGAAAATTGATGGATCAATTCCACGCATTTCCTCGTAAGATCAAGCTAGCACATCAAAAAATTATTTAAGAATATTGGTATATATTTGAATCTCTTCGAGGGAACACTTGAATCCGATGGAAACATTCTCTAGTACATTGGGATCCCTTGAAATTTTCACCAGAATTGTTTCTAAAATGATAGACATATTTCCTTCGGAAAAAATATGTGTTGGAGCAAAATGGTTTAGAATTGGGTGAACATGACCAGTTTATGGAGGGATAGACAAACTTGATTCAACTTCACACAAATATGGTAAAAAATATGACCTATCATGCAAATCATCCCATGGTCTTTCCACACCCATAATTTCTTCTAGGATTTCTTCCTCAAATGGTAAAATGGTATAAATGTAGTCCAAAGAAGAATTAGAGTTAAGGGTCCAAGCCGGAGCCACATCTCCATCCAAATCCTACGGTGAAAGAGGAACCAAATTATAATATGCAGTGTTACCTATAGATTGATAAGCAATTTTCGTTGGAGACATAGGATATGCCATTCCACCCACTTTCCCTTCTTCTAAAGTGGTCGTAGAAGAGGGTAAGGGCCAAGGATTTGAAAAATAATGAGTTCGGAAGAAATCTCTTTTGGAAAGAACCTTAGAAGATAAAATAACATTTATATGAACAAAATGAGTCAGAAGATCAAATGTACCCATCAACGAGGCATACATACTGACTACTAGATTCTCAACAGGTTGCTTGGCATTCTTCACCAAGGGAACAATAGAACCAGAGGATGCATTGGAATCTATCAGAGAATAATCCATCTGATCAACAGGAATGATTCTCCCTTCATGGAGAAAAAATAGGGTGCAGAATAATAATTATACAATGGAATCCATCTCATAAATCCAATTTATTCCAAATAGAGGGTTATAGTCCAAATTATCATCAACTATATCTACTTCGATATTTACTACCTTGCCCGCAACACAAATGGGCAACATAGGAACAATGCCATGTGGCCTGTGATCAAGAGAATAAATAACGTAGGTGAAGGAACAAATTGAGGATATCAAGTATATTTCCAACATGAAATAGGCATGACACATGTGGAAGCTCCTTCATCAACTACAGTTTAAGAAATATTGATCTTTCAATAAGTAGATTTAATTTGAAAAGCCATATGGTGATGTAATATCCCAAAATGGAAAAGACACGAATATAAAACATAAACTGGAAAATGCAGTGATACTTCAACACATAAATATGAGAGCATATCATATAGCCATTCTATTGAACAAAATAGCAGAAAATGTGTACAAGATCTTGAGGAACAAGACACTCAAGTTAGGCAAAACAAGCCTCTAGAGACACAACACATAAAACATAAGAATAACTACTATACAAGAATGTCAGAGGCTAAGAAAACACATTTTTTTCCAGGGTTTTTTGCTATCGTAAATTTAAACACATCGATATGCTGATATTGTGCTTAGAAAATGCCAGGATTAAAGATCTAGGCTTTCTAACACTATTCGAAGACAACCCAGAAAGGGTTTTCGGAAATACTCAAAATGAAGATTATACAAAATGTGGCCCTAGGGTTGAATAACAATATGCAACTAGAAAACTAGTGGAAGGTGGCTGATCTGATATGACAATGTTCAATATCCCTCCTCACAACCCTTTTAGATTAAGGACTGATCCCCTCATTGGAAAACAGGGTCAAGAACTTGGGTACTTGACCTCCCACTACAACTGCACTGCAAAATAATGCAGTTTCTAGAGGAGACAGCATTGTGGGTGAATGTTGCTACTTGTACTGATGCCAGATGGTGGAATAGAGCTCTAAGAACTTCCTTGCTAGCCTCCCGGATGAAGGGCTACTCCCTCCACTAGAAAAAAAGCCTAGAAATTAGGTCTATCAACCCTCCACTACCGCTACCCTACAAAAAAACACAATCCTGAAGGAGACTGCACTGTGAATGAAGGCTAAAGCTTTGCATAAATATGGATAGTGGAAATTATGTTCAATGAACCTCTCCTATGTAGGCACTCGAAGTCCCCCTAGGATGAGGGTGGGATTTCGGCTCAGAAACACCCTTCCGCTAAACAACACAACAAACTTAGCTAAACAACTGAAGCATGCAAAAAGTCATAAAATACCAATACAATATCAATATTTTGAATGCCTTCTATGAATTCCATTCTCTTCCTTATATGCTTGGTCAGATTCCTCACCCTGGGTCCCACTTATTAAATAAGTTACTCTCCTCTATGACTGCGTTGTCCTCCATTAACTATCCAATCCCTCCATAACAGCGCTGTTGATTTGGTCAACTTTGATTGTGTCCGTATTCTTAGACCTTGTTCACACCTTTAGGTGCTTTATATAGCTGATAAAATGATCGACATTCACATGATAAGTGGTTTTATTCCTACTAAAGATATTTATGGGTCTCCCTACCCACTTATTCACCTACCTTTTAATTAAAAGAAAAAATTAATATTCCAACTAGTTGAAAGCTAATTAGGAATGTTACATTCCTCCCCTCCCAAATGTTACTTGTCCTCAAGCAACTGTAAAAATGGATATTGCAAAGCCTCCTCTATTTCTCCTGTAGCATCCTTATCTGATAATCTCCTCCACTGAAAAATATGCTCTTGAATCAATATGTCAGCTTGTTGCTCCTCCCAAGTGTACTAGTTAGCCTTTGGTGATAAAACCAAATGGCTCTCATCATGAAGAAGTAGGATATCCATGGAGAAAACTACATGTCGCCTTAAGGCCTTCTTGAGGCATGCGATCTGAAAAATGTTGGGAACGTCAACCCCCATGAGAGAAGCTGTAATCCCCAAGCTTTCATCAAAACAAAATGGATCACCCTCCAAAATGGTAGCTCATATGAAAACTCCTCCATCTCTTGCTCCTGCAATTTAGATGGATTGTAAGGCTGAACATGATTGACCAAATTGTCCATTCCATGTTGTCTCTCTCTCCATTTGTGATATGTATATAGTTTTTGATGATTTTGGGCTGCAATAATGCTGCTCTCAAGAGGCCAAAAGGGAACTGGACTCTCAAGGATCCACTCTTTGGTTCTATCAACCTTACTTGCCCAATCCATTCCACATATAGTGAAGAGAACATCATCACAATACGGAATACAAATGAGAAAGATATTGGGTAACATATGAAATGTTGGATGGTGACAATAGTTCCCCAAGTGAAAACAACTCAATTTTGCAACCTATTTCCCCTGAGCATAATGTGGCAAGCTATCTCCCAAACACTTCATAGTTGTCATTAGGGGAGTTTTGAGGTCTAAAATGGGCCTCCTAAGGAAATTATAAAATAATACTGGAAATACTAAAATAATATTAGATTACATCATCAAATTTTACAGGGAAAAAAGAATAAAATAATAAAACTACTTTTTCATCTCATATTTTCAACTTATCTCCCTAAGTTTTTTTCTCAAATTTCGAGCGGAAACACTCATTGGATGCATAATTTAATTCCTCATCCAAGTAGTACCCATGTTGCATACTTTTGATGGACCCTGCTACATGAAAAATGAGAAATACAAGAAAAATGTGATTGCAATCACATTTTTTCATGTATTTCTCATATTTCGTGTAGCAGGGTCCATCAAAAGTATGCAACATACGTACCCCTTGGATGAGGAATTAAATTTTGCATCCAACGAGTACTCCTGCTTGAAATTTGAGTAAAAACATAGGGAGATAAGTTGAAAATACAAGTTGAAAAAGTAGCTTTATTATTTTATTATTTTTTATTATTTTTATTTTTTTACTCCAAAAATGGTGAATCATCCCCCATGATTGACATCATCATCTTGAATCCTATTGGTTCTTATAAATTTTATTTTGGTTGTACATTTTTCTTAGGAGGCCAATTTTAAACCTCAAAATTCCCCTAATGGCATGTTTTCTCATCTACTTGGAAGTATTAAATGGCATTGTATGTCAACTGAGCATACCAAGAATAGCACAATGCTTGCCCAAATCCATACAAGAAATGCCTATCTCCATCATTGATGTTGATCTTTAAAAGACCATGAAGTCCCAATAGATGCTTTCCCTCTTCTGGCATAATGCACTGTATATAAATGGCAAGAGAATGCAAATAATTTGTTAGATGATCAATAAGTACAAAGACATAAATATTACCATGTACTTTGAGTAAGCTCGTGATGAGTTCCATGGATGAGCCCTCCCATGATAATCTCTCCATAACGGTTTGATATGTCCCCATGAGACCTTGGTGACTGTAAAGGAATGTATCATGTGCAACATGTAGAGCCTTCTTCTTGAGCTTAGTCAAGAAGATCCTATCCTGGTAGTAGATGACTCCATACACCACTCCATATCTCTCATCTTTTGCTTCTCCATCAAGTACCTCATATGTGAAGTGATCCTTGGAACACTCCATCAATGGTTGGGACTCCCAATATGCATCTATACTCCCATGTGACAATGATTTTTGCATTTTTGATAAGGTTCCTATCATCTCATAGCTACCTCTTTGACATGCCCAATGCCAAAGTCACATGTTAGAATGCTGTTATCCCACTAATGCTGCCCCCCCTTGCAGCAGCTTCTTGTTAGAAAAAGTTTGAATTTTTTGGAGGTCAAAGCCTTTTCCCATCCAAAACTTCCCAGGTTTGACCAAATCATGCAGGAATTCCAACAACCCTTTTCTATATATGGAAGATTCATTCCCGTCTACAAGTATATTTTGATTCTCCAAGGCTAGGGAGTAGCCCCTTTGCACCATGATTGTGCCACCATCTACTCCTAAAACATCGTGCAAGGTATGGGGGAAATTCAATCCATACTCTCCTGAGAGTAACCAAAGCAACAATAACTCTTGATGGCTCCTCATCTCATCATCATACAAGTCATGGAGTAACATCATGATGATTGACTTGTAGAATGTCCCATCAAAACCAGACTCTTTGCTGCCATATATGAGTGCCATCCAATGTTCCACACCCTAACAAACCCTTTGACATTGGATATGTTGTGTGATGGAAAAAATCTCTCAAGGGTAGCTAGCGTAGCCATGCCTCGTGCAGCCCTGTGTCATAGATATACAATTGGCTCACCAAACCCTTGCTCATCATCCTCACCCATCCATCCAACTGTGGGTGTCTCCTATCATGATCTAATTTGGTATCCATCCAATGGAGAATACCATCCTACTAAATCTGATGACTATCTTTGCACTCCATTATATGTTGAATTACAACCTCCTAGAGATCTCTATATGAAGGACACTCATCAATGACCTGGTAGAACCCATAAGGTTCCACATATGATATAGGAAAAAACTTCTCTTTGAACTATGAGGTGCTCATCAAGAAAGATCTATCATAATAATGGGAGATGTTATCCATCATAAGATGTCTCTCATCAACCATATGCCTATCCAATTCTACATAACTGGAATGGTTATCAGAATGCTTAAATAATAGTTGGGCCCCCAACTCATCACTGTTTCTTAGTTGTAATATCCAGAAATGGAATAATGCATTGATACACAAACACAATATTTGTAACACATAAAATGTACATGTAATTTTATGATCAACACAGTTATAGACAGAATATCTATTCCATTTTATTCATAGGAGAAGATTTAGTTACAATAGTGTACAAAATATGAGGTAATATAGCCAAAGAGATGGCCTAGAATGACCCTATAAACAAGCTACAACAAGTATTACATAACTGGAGAACTGTTGGAAGCAATACTGCGTTGTCCCTTCAAGAGATAATGAACACATGACTGTAGGATGAAATGAGAAATGAAGATCTATGAAAATCTAGAGCTCTGATGATGCCAAGATTCTAGATCTGGGCTCTCTAATGGCAACCCAAGATAACTTAGAAAGGAAATTCCAGATCTATGAGATTGGAAATTCCAGATCTATGAGATTGGAAATTTACCCTCTTGGGTTTGGATCCCTGGTCTATTGCGTTATGAAGATGTGAAGCTAGATCTGACATATATATGACTGAAATATTTCACAAAATCAGATCTAAGCTTGAAGGGTTGATCCCTTCACTAGATCCTCAAGCTAAAAGCTCAAGATCTAGCTCCTCAATCCTCCTCTGAATATTGCAGCTGCCGCTACAAAAATGCGAAGAAAAATTGCGCTGTAAAGGAAGGAGGCTCTCTAGCCTACTGAAAAATATGGCTATGAAGCTGAAGACTAATGGAAATAATGCATACAATGTGAAGGAATGATCCTCCACTGGATTACTAGCTGGAATACTAGCAACTTCCCTTATCCCTTGGATTTACAAGAATGGACTATGCAATTCCTAATGGGAATGCTACTGCTGGGAGATGAATGATAGATGGCCTGATGCCTGATATAGATCTGAAGCACTGGAAGGTTGATCTTGAAGCTCAAGGTGATGGGATGAATCCTTCACTGGTTCCTCAACTAAAATATTGAAGGACAACCCCCTCCTCTCAAACTCATCTTCAGAAATGTGCAATTTCTGAATATCGATGTTCTGCAGAAAGTAGGAACAATATGGAACCAATGCCTGATGATGAATGTAGTCATATAATCTTCCTTAGAGATCACTCAAGGAAAGAGGTGGGATTCCTACTCGGGAACACCCTGTGCTAAAGAACATTGCAGACTTAGCTAAACAACATAAGAGTTCATGTAATGTGAAATGAAAAATCCAAATCTAAGCAGATCACCAATCAATAATAATCTAAACATGCCCTCTATGTTTCCTTCATCTTCATTATATAGTTTGTGAACCTTCTCATGCCTTGGCCCACCTCATAACTATGATGTACATGTGGACATACGTCTCCACGTTGACTGCATTGTCTCTTCACGATCTCCATCATGAGTGAATATAATTATCAACCTCTCCATCATGTGTGCAATAATGCACCACTTCCTCCATCATCTCATCATGAATGCTCTATGATCTTACATTTGATTCCTTCCATCATCTTAGTTGACTGCTTCAACTTCCATGATCTATATCATTAAGGAGACATGATCTCCATTCCTTTCACATTAAATTTCTACTCCACTACTCCATTATGTAGATCTCAATCTGAAATATCTACACACACACACATCAAAAGTGGATTTTATTTATCTTTGGGGTTTGTGGTTCCCTCCACCCTCTTATTTACTTAATTAATTATGAAAATTAAGAACTCTAATATTCCAATTATCTTGTGGAGAAATTGGGAATATTACAGTCTTGCCTAGTAAAATGTTGATTGTCCTCAAGAAACTGAAAAAGTGGATGCGATAGCAAAAATCCTCCATCAAAATGGCATCCTCACATTGAAGGCCTCCCCATATGTCATAATGTGTCATACATGTCCAGCTCCAAAGCTACCACTTCAGAATGTATATAATGGCCTTCAACTGATAAGTTAGATTCCCTTCCTCATCAATGAATCTCCAAGTGGCAACCATATGATTACAAAAGGTCTCCTCGACACATGAGATACATAAAATGAAGTGGTTCATTCCCAAAGTGGAAGGTCCCAACTCATGAACTAACTCCCTAACCCATGATACATAGAGTATATTGCATTTATCAATGCTCACATCATTAGCCTTATTGGCCATGTGGGATCCAAACATCACTTCAACATAGTGAAAAATAAGAAGTAGAGACATATGGGAAAACATGAAGAATGTCAAACCATATTCTCCTAATATCAACCAACATAGTAAAGCCTTATGTTGTCATGATAGATCATCATGAAAACAAACAAGAGAGCCATACTGTCTCAAAAGAAAACACTACAACAATGCTTCTTATTTTCATGCCAAATTTGCATCAATATAAATGTGAGAGCCATACTCTCTCAATAGAAGCCACCGTAACAATGACTCTTGCTGCCATACAGCATCATCATTGTACCAAATGTAGTGCCCATATTATCTCAAGAGAAGCCACCTTAATAAGGAATCTTGATTCCTCATCACATCATCATCATACCATGTACAATGACCATAATCCCCCAATAGAATCCAACACTGTAAGGCCTCCAGATTCCATCCTCCAACAATGTCATGCAATGTATGGGAAGAATTCAGCCCATACTCTCTCAAAAGTAACCAAAGAAACAAGGTCTCTTGCTGCCTCCTTACATCATCATGATGCAAGACATGGAGCAACAATATAGTAATGGACATGTGAAGTGTCTCATCAACATAGTACAAACAAGCTCTCTTATGCCACATCATGTGAGAGTTATACTTTCTCCAAAACCCAAGTACATACATGAACATGAGATACATCCCAAACAAAAATACATGTAAAGACATGAGACATATCCCAAACAAGAGTAAATACAATGACATAAGATATATCATGTGATGTCCAAACTCTCTCATCAATAACCAACGTAACCATGCCTTCTTCTTCTGCATTCTTCTAGTGATGTGCAAGGAATGAATTAGAAAAATATGATCCATTGAGTGGTAACCATACTCACCCAAGAGAAACCAGCACAACCATGATTCTTGCTACCCTATATCATAGATATGCAAGTGGTTTGGAAAACCCTTTCTCCATATCATCAACCATTCATCCCAATTTTGATGATGGATATCATTCCGCAAAAACTGGGTATCCTCACATTGTAGGACACCAACCTCCTCAAGCTGATGAAGAGCTTTGCACTCCATGATATGTTGAAGTGCACCTCCAATGATATCTCTCCATGAGACCTTCTCCACATCAATGGCCCTCGAAAACCAATGAGATTTTGGATCTGTTGCAGGTAGAAGTTTCTCTTTGAGCCATAAGATGCTCATTCAGAAAGAGTTATCTTGAAAGGGGAAAATTTTACCCATCTCAAGATGTCTACCATCTATCATCCTCTTCTCCATTTCTTCATGAATGAAGCTACCATTTGATTGCTCCCATAAGGGATGGGTCCTCTTCTTCTCACTGCTTCTCATTAACATCCTTGTAGATCTGTAAGGTGATACATGTGTTGTCTCAATGCAAGGCACAATGTTGAACTCATAGCCAACCATTATACATAGGATCATAAACATCTCATTTTCTGAAACTTTGTATTTCAACTCAAGGGGTTGAATGTAGTTCATCAATGACAAACTAGGATGGTTATTCATCTCTTCCTTGATTAGATCAAGGGTCCTCTGCACAGTGATATGATGCCGCTCCAAATCAGCATGATATTCTAATTGTTGATCATGTATTAGCCCTGATGGCATGTCCTCATAAGTTTCAATAAGAGGTACTAAAACAATATGAGATGAAAGTGGAGACATACCTTGGACTAACTGATACTTAGTAACATCTTGCAAGATCACAAGAGTTTCCTCTCTGGTGCAATGATCTCTCCAATTGCTGGTAAGAGTGATGGTTGCACTTCTACAAGCGTACCAATGCTGGTATCTGTCTCCTCCCCATAATGAATTTCATCAATCATGCATGGGGCTCCAAATGTCAAGAAATCAAAACGATCTTGCAAAGATGCAATCCTCCTCTTGATGTAAGCATATTTGCAGCTGGTGGTGGTAGAGGCTCCTCCTCTAGAGTGATAATGAGAACATCTTCTCTTGAATCTTCATGCACTATCTCCTTGATGATGGAAGATTTCACTATGTGAGATGTGTTTGGTTTGTTTCTACCATATCTTTTCTTTATTATTTGAATAAAATATTCATAAGCAAGCATTTTCATGTGTGACAAGTGAATGAACCACCAATCTCTTGCTTCACCTTCAAGGTGCAGCACTGCAAACTCTACAACCTCTCTTTCTAATATACGAAATTTCAGAAAGAACGTAAATAATTCTTCCCTCCAAGCCCTCAATGTGCTTGTGGAAGATCCATTAAATGTAGGCAAGAAGAATCTATGCCTCTTTCTTCTATTAATGCTTCTAGATCTCCTCTCTTCTTTGAGTTGCAAAAACTATTGGAGAGAAATATTCTCGTTCAATGCCCTTGGTTGTGACTTGTATTCAGAAAAATATTCACTTAGGGTCTCATGCCCCAAGCCTTCATCATATGCGAACCAATCCTCTTTCTCAAAGAAATTGGATATAGTGGAATAATTTGAATCTCCTTGCTTCTTCAGTCTTCTTTGTTGCTGAAAAGAAGTGTTGGGACCTTCTTCATCTTGAAACCTTCTTGAGATTTCTCTTTTCCTTTCTCTTATTGTTTCATTAATCTCCTTGTGGAGATCCTTCATAGATCTAAAGAAAGATAAGTCAGAATTTAATCCCTCCATAGTAGATATCTACTTTCTGCTTTTCATATGTTGTCAAAATGCCCACAAGTTGAGCTGAAGATCATGCTCTGATACCATTGTAATATCCCAAAATGGAATAATGCATTGATACACAAATACAATATTTGTAACATAGAAAATATACATGTAAGTTTATGATCAAAACAGTTATAGACAGAATAGTTGAGCCATTTTATTCATAGGATAAAATTTAGTTACAACAATGTACAAAATATAAGGTAATTTAGCCAAAGAGATGGCCTAGAATGACCTTGCAAACAAGCTACAACAAGTACTGTGTAACTGGGAGCTGTTGGAAGAAATATTGCGCTATCCCTTCAATAGATAATGAACATATGACTACATGCTGAAAAGCGAAATGAAAATATATGAAAAACTGGAACTCTGATGATGCCAAGATTCTAGATCTGGGCACTACGATGGCGACCCAACATAACCCAGAAATAAAATTCCAGATCTATGAGATTGGAAATTTACCCTCTTGGGGTTCGATCCCTGCTCTGTTGGGTTATGTAGATCTGTAGCTAGATCTGACAAATAGATGACTGAAATATGTCACAAGATCAGATCTAGGCTTGAAGGATTGATCCCTTCACTATATCCTCAGGCTAGAAGCTCAAGATCTAGCTCCTCAATCCTCCTCTGAAGATTGCAGCTGTTGCTATACAATTTCTTAGAAAAACTATGCTATAAAGGAAGGAGGATCTCTAGCCTACTACAAAATATGGCTATGAAGCTCAATAATTATGGAAATAATGCATACAATGTGAAGAAATGATCCTCCACTAGATTACTAGCTGGAATACTAGCAAATTCCCTTCTCCCTTGGATTTACAAGAATGGAATGCGCAATTCCTAATGGGAATGTTGCTGCTGGGAGATAAATGATAGATGGCCTGATGCCTGATATATATCTGAAGCACTATAAGGCTGATCTTGAATCTCAAGGTGATATGATGAATCCTTCACTAGTTCCTAACCTGAAAAATTCAAGGACAACCCCCTCCTCTCAAAATAATCTTTAGAAATGTGCAATTTCAGAATATTGATGTTCTACAGAAATTAAGAAAAATATGGCACCAATGCCTGATGATGAATGTAGTGCAAATAATCTTCCTTAGAGATCACTCAAGGAAAGAGGCGGGATACTCACTCAGGAACACCCTGTGCTAAACAACACTGCAGACTTAGCTAAACAACATAAGAGTGCATGGAATGTCAAATGACAAATTCAGATCTAAACATATCACCAAACAATAATAATCTAAATATTCCCTCTATGTTTCCTTCATATTCATTATATAGTATGTGAAAATTCTCATGCCTTGGCCCACCTCATAACTGCATTGTACATGTGGACATACATCTCCATGTTGATTGCGTTGTCTCTCCATGATCTCCATCATGTGTGAATGTAATGATCACCCTCTCCATCATGTGTGCATTAATGCACCACTTCCTCCATAATCTCATGATGAATGCTCTATGATCTTACATTTTATTCCTTCCATGATCTTATTTGACTTCTTCAACCTCCATGATCTATCTCATTAATGAGACATGATCTCTACTCCTTTCACATTAATTAGCTTCTCCACTACTCCATTATGTAGATATATATCTAAAATATCCACATATGCACATCAAAAGTGGATTTTATTTATCTTTGGGGTTTTTAGGTCCCTCCACCCTCTTATTTACTTAATTAATTATGAAAATTAAGAACTCTAATATTCCAATTATCTTGTGGAGAATTTGGGAATATTACATTAGTGACAGTGTTGATGATCTCCATGATGGTGCATCTGTTGTCTCGGGGTCATATACAATTTTGAACTCACATTCGTGCATTTTATTAATTAGGACTATGCTCATCCTATCCTCCAAAACTATACACTCCAACCCAAATTTTTGTGTGCAACTCAAAAATGGGAAACCACGATGGCTATACATCCCCTCCTTGAACCAATCAAGGTTCCTTTGCATAGTGATAGTCTGATACTTCAAATCAGAAATGTGCCTTAACCCTAGGTCATGCAATTGCCCTGATGGCATGTCCCCACATCCCTTCATCTGATGTGTTGAAATAATATGGGGTGGAAACATTTGCATACCTTGGATAAACTGATATTTGGGAATATTTTTTACAGCTACAAGGGCTCCTCCTATCGGTGTAATGACTTCTCCAACTGCTGGTGATGGTGATGGCTACTCCTCTACTGCTGCACTGGTGTTGGTATATGTATCCTCTTCCTCATGCATCTTCTGGATCATGCATGGGACTCCTAATGTTAAGAGATGAAGACTATCTTGTAATTATGCAAGTGTTCCTTCTCCTGATGTAAGTACTCTTGCAATTGGTGGTGGTGGAAGTTGCTCCTCTCCCGAAGTGATAATGCCGACATCTTCCCTTGGCTCCTCATGTGCTTTCTCATCAATGTCAAGAAATGTCTCAATAGGAATTACCTCTGGTTTCCTTATAACAAACTTCTTGATCATCCTTTGAGTAAAATCTTCATATGCAGACACTCTTGCATGTTTCAAATGGCTGACCCACCAATCCTTTGCTCCACACACAAGGTGCAGCACTACAATCTCAACAGCTTCTCTTTTAGCTACTAGATATAGCAGGAAGAATTCATATAGCTTCTTCCTCCAATAATTTTTTGTGCTTATGGATGACCCATCAAATGTAGACAATATAAATCTATTATCTCCTTTTCTTCTACTACTGCTACAGGGTCTCCATTCTTATTTGATATGAATGAACTATTGAGCAGTTATATTCTCCTTGAAAGCCCTTGATTGAGATTTTTACTCTGCAATATAATCACTTAGAGTCTCATGATGTAGGTTTCCTCCATCTCCATGCCATTCACCTTCCTCTTCCAAGAAAGTAGACATAGTAGATTGTTTTGGATCTCTATGCAATACCGGTTTCTTCTGCCGCCGATAGGAAGTGCTTGGACCCTCCTCATCTTGAAACCTTCTTGAGGTATCCTTTTACCTCTCCCTTCTCATTTTTTTGACCTCCTTGGAGAGGTCCTGCATATATCTAAAAATATATGAGGAAAAACTCATTCCCTCCATCATTATGGATCTTTTCTTCTTGTGTCATAAGAACTATTGCCCACGAGCTGAGCCAGAGAAAATGCTCTAATACCACTATAATATCCCAATATGGAAAAGAAAGGAATATAGAAAATAAAATGGAAAATGTAGTGATACATCAAAACATAAATATGAGAGCAGATCATATAGCCATTCTATTGAACAACATAGGAGAAAATGTGTACACGATCTTGAGGAAAAAGACACTCAAGTTAAGCAAAAAAAGCCTCTAGAGACCCAATACATAAAACATGAAGAACGATTGTTATACTAGAATGTCGGAGGCTAGGACAATGCATTTTTTGCTAGGGTTTACTGTTGATGTAAATCTAAACACATGGATCTACTGATATGGTTCTTAGAAAATGTCGGGATCAAAGATCTAGGCTTTCTAACACTATTCCAAGACAAGGCACAAAGGGTTTCTGGAAATAATCAAAATGCATATTATACAAAATGTGGCCTTAGGGCTGAATAATTCTCTACAACTGGAAAACTAGTGGGAGGTGGTTGATCTGATATGACAATGGATGATATCCCTCCTCACAACCTTTCTGGACGAAGGGATGATTCCCTCATTGGAAAACATGGTCAAGAACTTGGGTACTTGACCTCCCATTGCAACTGCACTGCAAAATAACGCAGTTTCTGGAGGAAATTGCATTGTGGGTGAATGTTTCTGCTTTTCTTGATGCCGGATGCTGGAATAAATATCTAATAACTTCCTTATTAGCCTCTCGAATGAAGGGCTACTCCCTCCACTAGAAAAAAAGCTCAGAAATTTGATCTATCAACCCTCCATTGTTGCTACCTTAAAAAACAACACAATATTGAAGGATACTGCGTTGCGAATGAGGGCTAAATCTTGGACTAAAGCCGGATAGTGTAAATGATTATCAATGAATCTCTCCTGAGTAGGCACTCAAAGTCCCACTAGGATGAGGGTGGGATTTATGCTCAGAAACACCCTTGTGTTAAACAACACAACAGACTTAGATAAATAGCTAAATCATGCAAAAAGTCATAAAAGACCAATAAAATATCAATATTATGAATTCCTTCTATGGCTACCATCCTCTTCCTTATATTCTTAGTGAGCTTCCTCAACCTAGGTCCCACTCATTAAAGAATCTACTCTCATGCATACACTCCTCCTGTATGATTGCATTGTCCTCCATTAACTATCCTCTCCCTCCATAAAAACATTGTTGATTTGGTCAAATTTGACCCTATCCACATGCTTAGCCCCTATTCACACATCTAGGTGCTTTATACAGGTGATACAATGATCCACGTTCACATGAGAAGTGGTTTTATTCCTACTAAAGTGATTTATGGGTCTCCCTACCCACTTATTGACCTATATTTTAATCAAAAGAAAAAATTAATAGTCCAACTAGATGGAAGCTAATTAGGAGTATTACAGATGAGGAAGTATCTTCTTGAGATTTGACATATCAAATGTAATCATAAGAGATTTTTTTGTCTCTACCACCCCAATCAGAGTGAGCATTACACTCCTTTGTGATAGGCATGTTTGGAGCACCTCCAAGGTAGACATAGCATAAGGACTCTGAGCCATATATTATACAATGGAGTAGCTCTGAGATTCATTGCAAATAGTGTAAATCATAGAACATTTAGTAAAGCCTTTCGGCATGCGAGGTATAGTATCAATTGTTGGCCTCTCTATATGGAGTGGCTTGGAAATACTAGGAGTGGCCTTAGTGTTAGAAGATTCAAATTCACCATAATCATGTGATCTCGTTGTGACATAAACTTGAGCACTCATCATGTATACATTTCAAGAATTCCCTCACTATTGGTTGCCCCCGTGGGAGCTCTAGTATTTTCATTTGTGCCAACAAGAATTTTCTGCCCTTGGTGAAAGGGGTTAGTTAGGACAACGTGGGAACTAGAAGAACTCTGTTGAGCCAACAAATACTGAGCATCCTGAATCTTAGGGTAAAGATGAGTGAGATGGTCTCTAGTGCAAAATTTTCAAGGAAACTTAACTTTATTTTTGGACTCTCTTTTACCCTCTCCAACATAATTGTTGGGTTTTTTTGCATTATCCTTCCCATCCTTATCTTTTTTATTATTACATCATTTCTTCTTCCTGTTAGAATTTTTATTTCCGTTGGGGTTATAGGATTGGACAACATTAATCATTAAAGGTTGGGAATGCATAGACACTGACGACATAGCCTGAATAGAAGAAGAAGTTTGTAAAATTAGTTGATGCAAGTGATTTAAGAGGTTAGCCATATTACTATCGATCAAACCAACTATCCCATCGGCATGGTGGTATGGCTTCGGCTTGGATAAATATATCTTGGATCGAGGAGCATATGGAAAAATATTACCAAGAATTCCAGACTAAGAATAGATAAGTTCTAATTGCCAAGCTCTAAAGATAGCTTGCTCTTTAGTAAATACCCCAGAAACAGATACATCCTTTGATATTTCTGGCTGTAAATATTTTAAGAACCATTTCAGAAGGAATTCATTGGTAATATAGTCTTTAATTAGCCTCTTCCTTCTTCTCATTTCCTGAATATGGTAAAAAATGTGAGTTTCCTTCTCTTTCTATAAGTTGGCGAACAACTCAGTTCCAACATCATATCGAACGAGAAACTAAAAATAATTCAAGAACATAGTAGCCAATTCACCAAAAAAAAGCAAAGGTGTTCCCAGTAATCTCTATGTACCATTTAGTAGCATTTCGATCAAGGGGTGTTGAAACAATATCAACCTAATTGAATCATCAATAAGGGAGTTAGATGAGCACCATAAGTGGAAATTTTTTACATGGTCATCTAGATCTTCACTAGTCTTCCCTTCGAATTTTGGAATATCTGACGGAAGCTTGGTAGGAGCCAGAGGAAAATCTGGGCTATATCGGATAGGCTGGTTAGTCAATTTCGAAAGATATAGAAAATTCATGGTTGCCAATAATGGTAAGTGCGGAGGACCTTGAGAATTCCATCCACTATGAGAGGGATTCCCAACATTTTGAAAATAATAACCGAGATTTGTTGAAGCATCACACTGCAAAGGATTTCTCGTAGAAGATACTAAAGCATAAGGAAAAGCTTGTGGTCCAGAGAAATTCAGAGTAGGAACTCCTCCTGTCGAAGGGTTTCCATAAATAGGAATTTTTCCCCCAATCTAAGTGTTAAAAGAAGGTGTAACCCCTTGGTAAGGGTTCCATGCATTAGCAAAAGGAGAAAAAAATTGAGAGTTTTCTATGGAGGAGAAAGGCATGTTCCCTTTTTGACCAAACATGAACTGATTCGCAGCTCCTAAACCACCAAAAGTAGGGTTCCAACCTTGAAAAGTATTGAAACTTTGAACTCCTAGAAAAGGATTGAAGCCTTGACCTTGCACGGAGAAAATAAAAGAGCCTAAGGAAGGGTTAGAATGAGGAATATGACCACTCCGAAAGGGAAAACCCTGAAAAGAGGCTGAACCACTAGCCATAGAACACATAGGTATGGAGACAATAGATGCAGTGATGAAAGGAACAGAGGGAATTGCACTAGAAGGCATCCCAAATGGAAATGAACTAGTGCGGGAAGAAAAAGCTTGGGTGCCCCCACTTGATAATGGAATGGATGTAGAGCCAAATATTGCACTACTACGAGTGATAGTTAATATAGAGATTGTATCTCCTCCTTCTACCGAAAGAGGAGTATGCACACTAGAAGTACTCATAATTGAAACTATATTCCCAGCAGTGGCCATCAAAAGAAAATAAGGATAAATAAGAGGTATTTCTGGCCTATGAGTCGGGGTCCCAACGTATGATATAACACCTAGGAAATTGAAAGGAAGAGGGGAAGGAGGTGTAACTGGAGGTTCAAAAATCTCTTTGACCTCAACTTATTCTGACAGAAAAATAACCGTAGAAAGGAGTGGAGTAATCCTCTCTAAATCAAGACTAACACTAGGATCACCCTCAGAAATTATATCCCCAAATGGATGATCACTCTCTAATGCATTCTCTACTACTGGTTGCAAATCACTAGTAGAATTTCTCCTACACCTTCTAGAGGAAGGCTCTACACTCGAAGGGGAAAGCCCAAGAAGCCTCCTATATCTACGAACTGATCGATCAACCACCTTTAATTGTTAAGAGAACTTATACAGACTCAAAAAATTATAAAGCTATGGGAGTCTAGGAGCAAAGAGCACTCTATAAAAATGTCCCTAAATATTCAACTAATCAAGTATCTCTAAGGTATTTCCACTCCGGCTAATTATGAATGGACACAAAAATACAAGAAAATGAATATAAAGACATTTTGAAAATAGTCTGGGGTAATTATTCCCTAGCCTACTAGCGAAGGTAACATAAGTAGTTATGCTGACCCCCAGAAATACACCTTTGCTAGTGCAAGTACCCAAGCTTCACAAGAGCAACCTCTAGAAGTAATAATGAACATGATGCAACGTCGGCCTCAAGTAACATATGAATTCTCCCACAGTGACCTATGCGATACATAGGAATGATAAATAAGGTCACTAGTTCGTATCGACATCCAAGTAGAATAGTTTTTGGTTTAGATCTGACAAGTAGGAGAGGGGGTATTTCTCTTCCATATTTTCACTCACCCTCGTGCTTGACTCCCTTTTTAGGAGAGCTTTCTGGGACAACTTAACGAGACTAGATTTCACTCTTTCAATAAACTTCTAAGTTTAAATTTAGAGTGGCCTTGGAGGGTTAACTCTCCATACACCTATTCTAAGGCCTTAATTACCCATACTAGTCGAATGATAAGTAAAAAGGGTTCTAGTTCATTTTAAATTTTATTGCTTGATTTTAAAGGTTGTTCTTTTAAGTCAAGTGTGAAATGTAGGTGCAACTTATGATGTTGTGGATGTAAGAAGAAACCAATAGAAACTTGCTACATTCAAAATGAAGATTTTTCTTCGATGAAAAGGGATTTCTACAAATGGAACTACGAACAGACTAATGAAAACAAAATTCTTTATTTTCTTTAAAAAATACATGCTCACACACTCAAAATCTACCAAAGACTAAAAATTCTTAATGCACAACTACTCTAATGCAAACTACCAATGCTAAATGAAAGATTCTAGGATTACTCCAAAAAAAAAGTGAATGTGTCTCCCAATTAAGAGGTCCAAAACGTGACACAAAACAAAAGGACAAATTCAAGAAAGAACTTCTCCCAACAAAGATGTCAAAAACTTGATACAAAATGAGCCAAATTCCACCAAGAACTTCTTCGAAAACCAAGCAAATTCGACCAAATGAGAAACTTTCCACCTACTAAAAAATGATAAAGAAGCCTTAAAAAAAACCAAAAGAAAAAGAAAAGGAAAACAAAGATATTTTTAGTGTCCTTTTACTTTTAAGGAAACAAGAAATCCTTTGAGAAAGCAAAAACTACCCAAAAACTCAAAATCACCAAGTTGAGAAAAAAGGGCTCAAATTACTTAAGCCATCAACATCGTTTGTAAAAAAGTACTTAATAAGTAGAAAGAGGTTACACACTCAGAAAAATGACCCGATCAGAAACATAGAACTCCAACAAACAAGGAAATTCCAAGAAAATCAAGAAGATTCTTCAAGATGCCATAAATACCATTCTAAAAAAACCAAGAAAAACTAAGAAAGCCAATGAAAGGAAAGGAAAATGTGAAGTAATAAGAAGGATAAGCATGAGAAAATCAACACTAACTCACTGTCCCAAATACTCAGAAAACCAAGAACTTTAGCAAGAAGCCCCGGCACCAAACCCCAAACTGAAAATTCACAAAGAAGGGAAAACCCTAGGTTGAATACGTTTTTCACCAAGAAAGAGAGGAAATTGATAAAATTTAGAAAGAAACAGTTTGGAGAAATATCAAAGATTAAACCAAAGTAACCCAAAAACAAGAAAAAGACCCTACTAGATTCAAAATATAAAAATTTCGTTTAAAGTTGTTCATACACAGCTTGACAGTAATGAACCTGCATGTATACCCGAATGTGTATAAGAAAACCCGTGTATACACGTGTTTATTTGGAAAAAAATGCATTTATACACGATTGTGTAAACTGGTGTTGGCTTGAGAGGTCTTGACCCAGGTTCGAATTTTATGGATAAACCAACAAACCTTCCAACTAGTGGCCTTTTCGGCAATGATATGCTTGCGCAGACCAAAGTCTCACCCGAAGCAGTATGGGGGGGTGTTGGAACTAGGTTTATGCACCCTGAGAGAGAATTTAATGAAGTGGTCCTCGGAAAAACAACAATTTATCTTCCACAGATGTGCATAGTGAATTTATAACATAATTAGAGATGTTTGCAAAATCATTTACAAAATACACAGAAATACATGTCTTACTTATCGCAGATAATCAATCAGAACCAGATCTTGACCTAATCAATGTAATACTTTTCAGATGTAAATATTTAGGCATAAACATATCAAGTAACTCTGTGTATTCATCAACAAGAAAAAAGATAGTGCGATCTCATCAAAGCATGAATAGTGAGCATAAAAAACAAATATACGCATAACATAGAGAGTTCGCCAAAATTGTTCCTTCTATTAATTATTTAGATCTGTCAATATATTAGATCTCCTTCAAAAAACCTTACAAAAACCCTTACAATCGCTTTTGCGAACATAGCCAGCGGAGTTCTCACACAACTAGGACTAGGTCTCTGCACACACAACTAGCAGGAACCTTTTACCCAACCCAGAACCTTTATAGATGCAAAATATCAGAATATCAATATCACTTGTTACCTCTATCACTACTTAGCTTAGACAACTCTATCTATTTATTATATCCCTAGAATGCAGGTACTATGGTCTCAAACCATGGTTTGAGGCCCATAGTTTACATTTAAGCTTACATTGTGCCAAACATTGTGGCAAAATCCATTTGACTACATCTGCGCAGCGTGCACATACAAAAATACAAAAAATATCATTGGAACTTGTCCCTCAGGGGATTCTGCTACAAGAGTCCCAAAACAAAAACATGTGACTCATCCCAAGTCACTGAGGTGCTACTTGTGTCTCCTTGGTTTTGTCTTGGAGCGTCTTGACAAAAGTTTGGAGAGGGATCACTAGCTCAAGGCTCTTCACTGTGGCACCCTACACCTACTGAACCATATTATCTATGTGGGACCTTCAATGCCCATCTCCACACTATGTTGGGTCTAATGAATGATATTGAGTGTGTTTTCCAACATTTGAGAGAGTTGTAGTGATTCATCTTCCCATGGCTACATTTTTTCTGTGAGGACATGTTCTTTATGGTGCAAATTTGCAATTTCACCTTGGAGTCTGCAGCCTTCTTGTAGATGAACAAGCCTCTATTGAACCACCAATGTGGGTGCGACTATGCAGATTTCTTCAAACTATTGTTCCTTGGTGTTGAGTGTGTCATGCAACTGTTTCATGATTAGATAATTCTAGATAGAGGCCAAAATTTCCATGACATCAGCCAGAGACTGGTCACATTAAGTGACTGTGGTGGCGATACTTTCTTGGGCCTACTTCACCTCCACTGCTCTCTTGGTGTGAACCTCAAGCGGTGTCTCTGGCTGAAAATTGGTATGGAGGTTCACAACTTTCTGCTCATATTCATGTTGAATAGTGTGAGCTTCCACACGCACAACCTTGATCATAGCGGCTATTCCATCCAAATTCTCTGTGGGTGTAGTGATGGTCGCGACTGATGGAATATCTTGGCACACTTAGTTGATATTGGCTTCTAGCGGAGCATGCTGGGACTCTACCTCTTGATATGCTACTTCTGCCTATCGCTGCTGCTTATGCACTTGTGCAATCTATTTCTGCGCATCTTTGGTTTGCATCTACATGATTGCTTCTAGGTATTGCAACTCGTCAGCAATAACGAAGTGAAGTAAATGGAGCTTCCTTCCAGGCAACACAACAAGATTAATATGAACATCACCTGTACCAGTAAATTGAGGGCATTGGCTTGCATCCATTTGGATTGGTGGCAGGGGATATGAACAAATCGCCCCTCCTCGGATGATGGTAAGGCTACGCCCAAAGGTTGTGCGTTAGTAACAGGCGCACTGGTCCGACTTGCTTGAATCACGCTCGCGTGGATCTGGCTCGCTTACATTTTTTAGACTTGGAGGACAACCTATACAATCTCCAAGGAGGATTTATATTAGACCTCCATGTCCTTCCATAGGAGGATCCTCCTATGAAATGGTCACTATATTTGTGATCTCATTGAGATCATCTTCTTTAAGCGTCAAGACCTCCTGTCCTATTTTCTTCGAACCCTTCTACTTATTTCTTGACCCCGTAGTGGTCTGCGCACTGCACTTTGTGCCTTTTTATGTGGCTGCTTTAGATTCCTTGGGCACAGATCGATTCTTTTCAGGCACTTTGCTGTCAATGGTTTCCCATGTTGTGGTCGGTGTAGGCTCCTTCTCACCATGTTTTTCTATCACAATCGGTGGTATTGTTTTAGCAGGATTTTCAGTGGCCTTCTCTGTTGATTTTCCTGTTGGGGTGCGGGGCTATGTGGGTGGAGTCAACCAATCTGGCACCTAGTCTACTGTGAGCCTGATAAAATATTCTTCAGTTACCAAGTAAGCCAAATCATACCAGACACCCTCCACAACCCCCTTCACATGGATGTGGATATTGTGGAATGTAGCCTTAAAGTCGACTACCATATTGTACTGTTCATCAAGAGTGGGAGATAGACACGACTTTGACTTTACCGCCTTGTATAATCTTGCATCATAGAGGACCCAAAAGATCTTATTTTATTTTTCATGCACTCAGTCAGAGGAGTGCTAGAGGGTTGTGTAGCATGCATCTTCGCACATAGGCTCTGCAAGTTCATGGAATTGGTTATCTGGGTTTTCCACCCTATCAGTGTGATTAACAATAGGAGCCAAGCCCATTGAAAGTTCTTGCCCTCCTCCTAGACTTCACGCATGTTTTCAAGGAACACTTTACACAGTTATGTGCATGAGTTATAGATGACTCATTTTTTGCATCTCCCAGTGAGTCTAATCATATGTGCGGAAACTTCCTTTGGCATAAACTTACACATTATCTTGCGAGCCAAAATTACCATGCCAAAATGGACTACCAGGTCGTTAATTTATTCTACCAAAAATCCCCTGGATTTGCACGTAAAATCATATTTCTTCTTTATTTTATCCACCAACTTTTTCTCCTGCGCTTTCCCTCTGAAATCATCCATAGGGTCTGCCCCTTTGTTTGCAAATCCTGTGATTCTGTGAACTATTTCTGCATCAATTTGGATGCTCTCTCCTAACGAGAGTGCATCATCATGCACCAATGCTAACAATTGTCTCACACAGATATCATTAATGGGGTTGAGTCCAAAATGAGGGATATGCAATAGGTTGAGGAGGCATTCCTTGTGCATACCTAGCATCTCTATCTTTAGTTCGAGGCACACCATACCTCTTGCATAGGGCACTAGATCAAGGTAAAGCTCAGGCTCGAGCTCTGGAAACTTCTCCACGTTCTGATGTCCCATTCATTGAAGTGCAACTGACAGATCTTCGCCAGCATGTCTACCTCCATTGGGATGTTCTCTGGGATCAGGGGAAATTGGATACCTATGCGTACCATATCCAAGTACTTTTGCACTTTCACTGTAGTTTTGCGGGGCGAAATGTAACTTGTTAGCTGCACGAAGGGTGTTACTTCTACTATGTCGTAATTCCCTTGTTCGACAGTTTTCGGGAGTTAAAGCATGGGTTTATTCATCTTCTCTGTGACATAATGGTGAGGTCTTGGGGTATTTTGTCTCGGGGACTTGTGTGTCCTGTATGTTTGGCCCTTCTTTGTTTTAGATGGTGCAGGGGTCTCTACCACAGGCAACTCTTGCACTGGAGGTTCTTCTCCTGATCTAGTGGCTATCATTCTACTATGAATTGCATACCCTAAACTGACTTAGTGCAATGATTCCTCAAACACAAGATCCCAAACTAGTGTAACACCTCTTCAGAGTAATCTATTCATGGGAGAAATTATCAATTCGTACTGGGAAATATTCTTTCTATAGTATCCAACAAGGTTCAACATGGATCTCGATTGTCCAAAGTTTGAGGGGATGGAGGGTCCTATGAGCGCTTGCGGTTCTCGAACTTCTACTAGTGCGAAGTGTCAACAATGCTCAGTCTCCCTGATCGGCGCACTAATAATCAAAGCTTCACTAATAATATTAAACCCATTGTTAATTCTAAAGGTAAGGATAAAACTATCTACCGGCTCAGACCATGCACTAGTGCCTCGGTGCAGCTCTGCTTCCAAGTACCATTCAGTTGGAACCTTTCATAATGTATGAATGAACATGTGAACCCATTCAAGCCTTTTTTCTACACCCCATACCTGATTCCACTTGGCCAGATGTATGCGTGTATCCTCCTTGCCAGAGTATAATTCCTCTTCTTTAATAACTAGGTGTTCAAATCGTAGGCACATCATCTATGCACATTCATTAGAATATGCCATATTCTCCTTATGTGTTTCCCACCATCTTGTTGGAGTAGTGTGCAAGCCACTATCCAAAGCATGGAACCTTTGTGCTTCCGACACAGTCCTTTCCAGTTCTCCCAGGAACATGTTTACAACAGTTGAGCCATGATAGTGCAAGAAATCACGTACCTCAGATGTTATGCAATGCAGATCACAGGTCATATGATTGCAATGCAATAAAGACACCTCATGCAGTCGATTCTGCCAATTCTCTAGTTCTTCCTTGAAATCTTAAAATAAAGAACTATCCTTCTCCCATTTAAGGTTCCAAATGTTGTTGGATTAATCCAGTCTTCCTTGCACAAAGTTAGCTTATAAATTTGATCAATATAATCCTCAGCGCACACTGGTTCAGTATACCATTGAACTTCTGCAAGATCCATAGGAATGATGACCCTAAATCCATTGTTCTCAAATTCCATTCTCCTTTTATTCAAATTGATAACACCATCCATGTAAATGGCCTAATCCAATCCTAGTAGTGCGGAATAGGGATCAGTATCAGCTAAAATCTATATGACTTCGAAATATTCCAACACCTTAAGTCCTTGTATATTGACCACAACTTTTGACAATCTCCCCAAGGGAATGATCTTCTACTAGTTAGCCATGTGTAGTTGGATAGTGGACCATTCCAACTTCAGTTTTCCCGTGAGTTGTCATGTTTATTTAGGTAGAACATTCCATGTCATCCCAAATCTAGAATGACTTGGTCCATTTCATAACCATCGATTTGTGCAGTCAGATGCATATCCATACCCGTTCTCTTCTACTTATTATAGATTTTGTTGACTGCGCATTGTGCTACCATAGGCTATTCATTTTATATGCAATTATCGATTAATGCATGTGTTTTTAAACAACCTTTTTGTTGTGAAACAACTTTATGCATGCTTGTAAGAATGGCTAAATCTCTTCTTATCCTCTTCTTCTCATCTGGCTCCATTCATTGTTCCACCAATTGTTGAAGTATCTCCTTCCATGAATTCCTTCCTTGCTTAAATAAAGGTTTCTTTTGCATGCTAAAGATTAAGGCCTTCTTTGGTTTCAGGTGCTTTCTGGATCCATACATCAGTTGCAGGTTGCTTTCATTTATCTTCATTGGTAGCTACACCACTCCTGGTAACTACATTCACAGAGGGATCTTCTTCATGAGTCTCAGCGTGAACCATTTGCAGATTCTGTGTTGGCGTCTTCTTTTCCTACATTTTAGCAATCAAGATAGGGAAATCATATATAAATTGATCTAATTGTCTACAATAACTACAGAACTATCTTGTTGGATTCACACAGTTGCGCGCATAATGACCAACATCACCACAGTTATAGAAAACCACTTGTCCTCTTCCTCGACTAGCTGATCCACCTCCTTGGCCTCTTCCTTGGCCTTCTAGTGATCTAGGCTAAACCTACATTCTATAGAACTCAAATTTATCTAACATCACATTATATGTCCGAAAATGCTCCCCATCATGCCCTAATGACAAACATAACTTGAAAAATGGTTGTTGTAAGATATTTTCCTACCCTCGGGAAAGCATCTGCATCATGTAGCCCAGCAATATAACATATATTACACCATATAGTTCTATTCAATGGACTAGGACCTCCCACATTCAGATTATTTTTAAATACATGACACTTGTCTTTATGATTCCTAGAAGCTTTGCACTTTATACACCAGACCTATGTGCACACCTTCTTGTCTTTTTCCTTGCACATATTTTTAATTTATAGATACATAACTTCTAGTTGACTATGAATCTGTTGAGTTCCCAACGCAACAGGTGTTGGGGTATCCTCTAGCTTCATTGAAACTTCTACAGCCTCAACTTGTGTAGAAATATTATGTTGACCTAATGGTTGGTGCAGACGCAGGAGCAACATAGCAATGAACCATTCTTTATTATGAGTATCATCAATCACAAATCCACCATCTTTGATGGTGCACTTCAACCTTTGATCAGCCTCCCATAGAAATTGATTATGTTCATGATGGATATCCTTAATTTCTGTCACCAGCTGTGCATATGACTTAGGTTTCTTAAACTTCTCTTTTAGGGCTGCTTTAATTGCATCGATAGTAGAATTAGGGTTTTATTGCGCATACCTAATGTATTAGTGTAGCGCGTGATCTTGAGATGCAGTAGCCAACTGCGAAGTTTTGATATCAATATTGTTTACTTGTAGATCCTGCCATACGACCTCAGTTCCAAACAAAAATTGATCAATGTCCTCATTGCCAACGCCTATGAAATTAGGAATCTTCATGGATGCAGCCATATCTACTTTAGGAGGGGCTGGAGGTGGAGGTGGAGGTGGAGATGGACTGCGTGGTGGGGTAGGTGATCAAGAATGCGAGCTCAGAAGTGGAGTGAATGAAGTAGGAAATAGATTCAAAGGCTTCTGATATGATGAGCTTCCTTCTTCAAAGTCACTCAAGCTAGTAGTTTTTGGTTAAATTTCACTATCAAATCTAGGCTTCAAAGGGCTATAGAGGACCTCTTTAGAGTCTTCTAGGAAAATTCTTCCACTGCGCATAGCTGAACCTCTTTAATGTATTCAAGCAGTATCTTCACACAATCAACCCTTTTCACACAATAGAATTTTCTGTAATAATTTCAATGAGCGCAAAAAATTACCTCTAGGACCTTTGAAAACCCTCCTTTCAGCTTCAGAATATAACACAAATTGGTCAGCAACAATTTTAGTGACCAATCTGCCCAGAAGGCAATCAATCCAATGATCTACTGCATGAATTATCTTATTATAAAATTTCTCTACTTTCTAGATCAATTCAGGAGTCCATTCAATGACTACGTCGTCTTTTATGCAGTGATGGAACTGAGCTAAGCGCGATAGCCACACCTAAAGTTCAAGCACAAAGGAACAGAAGAAATTTTCATGCACTTCGGTATAAATATACTTTTGTACCCATTATTCATCAGCCAATTTAGTGCTTTTATTCTCTTGCGGCGAAAATTCAAGGATCTTTCTATCCAATCAATCTTGCAATTTGCTGCGCAACGGATACCACAACATCAAATATCCATCAAATTGATGATCCCGGTCCTAGAAACGGAACCATTTTTTGGCTTGAGGGGTCTTGACATAGTTTTAGAGTTTATGGATAAACCAAATAACCCTCCAACTACTAGCCCTTTTGGCAATGATCTGCTTGCGCAGACCAAAATCTCACCCAAAGTAGTATGGGGGGGTGTTGGAAGCAAGTTTCCACAACCTGAGAGAGAATTTAATGAAGTGGTCCTCGGGAAAAGCCCAATTGATCTTCCACAGACATGCGCGGTGAACTTATAATATAATTCCAGATCTTTGCAAAATCATTTACAGAATACATAGAAATACTTGTCTCACTTGTCGCAAATAATCAATCAGAACCAGATCTTGGCCTAATCAATGTAATACTTAGGAGATGTTAACATTCAAGAATATACATATGAAGTAGCTTTGCACATTTATCAATAAGAAAATAGATAGTGTGATCTCATCAAAGCATAAAAAGTAAGCATAAACAACAAATATACGCATAACACAGTGAGTTTGCCAAAACTGTTCCTTCTATTAATTCTTCATATATGTCAATACATCAATTTTCCTTCAAAAACCCTTACAATCCATTTCGTGCACAGAACCATCGCAATCTGAAAACATCCAATAGGTTCCTTTTACCCAACCCAAAACCCTTATAGATGCAAAATATCAGAATATAAATATCACTTCTTACCTCTATCACTACTTAGCTTAGACAACGATATCTATTTATAATACACCTAGTGCGCAGATACTATGGTCTCACGCCATGGTTTGAGGCCCATAGTTTACATTTAAACTTAAATTATGCCCAAAATTGGGGCAAAATCTCTTTGACTACATCTACACAGCACGCATATACAAACATACAAAAAATATCAATGGAACTTGTGCCTCAGGTGACCCCGCTCCAACAAATGAAAAGCACGTATAAAAAGGGCAACAAATAAAAAATAAAATATCCAAGTCTGATCCGGAAGATCAGGATTTTTTCTTGGATGTATAATGAAACCAAATAACCTAAAAAAGTGATCAAACCAAACAGAGAACTCATATCCAAAGAGAAACAACCCAAAATAGGAATTGCCGAATGTAATCCCCAGTGGAGTCACCAATTATTTTATGGGATTAATTACACTAGGTTTTGGGTTGAGAAACCCAAAAGAGCATGAAGCGTACAACAACAAGAAGCAAGAAAATTTACGGTCCTAATGCTTAAACTAGTAAAATAGGGAGAAGAGGTCGTATCCATAGGTCCTACATTTGAAGGCAATCTGTAGGGTTCAAACCATCTTCTTCTCCTAGTGCTCCAAAACCTACAACTCATTCAAGAAAAACACATATACTACTAATCATTTAAATCATGTTCAATATGTATAAAGTATTAATATCACGACATCAGGAATGGGAAAAAGCTTCTTTATTGATGTATGTAAAGGCATGTGGAGGAATAACACATGATTTAGCCACGAATCCAAGTGAAACCATCCTCTGGATCCGTCCAGACCAAGCCTCAACAATCTCATTCCATAAGAATACACATCAAGGTCATACATGAGGAATGAACATCTCCATGAGAGAAAAAAGAGTTTTCATAATCTAGGAAGTGCAGGAGGCACAGGGATGAATTAGACATGATCAGGGACTAAATGGCTATAGTATCAATACCTATCTCTCTTTCCCCTTTAATCCTTCCCATGAGGTGTATTTATACCATCCCAAAATATTTTTTTCAGTTGGGATACAATTACGCCATGGGTTTCTATAGGTAGGCTTCCGGTGTAACCCGTAAACCCCGCCCAGAAAATAGGGAATTTTATATTTTTTTCATAATTTAAATTATATACGCGGGTTTGGTATAACTAGATGCGCATGTGGACATTATTTTTAGAGGGTAGAGTTGCGTATGGAATTCAAAATAATGTTTTTTAGGTAAAGGGCCAAGTCTAAAGGGAAACAGTTTCCCAAGGCCATAAAACAGAGCATAAAGTATATCGAGGTGGAAAATGATGTTATAACAGAGGCTCCTAGGATGGCCAAGCCCATGGATACTTAGATTCGTATGAAGGATACCAAGCTTTAGAATTTAAAAATGGCACCAAACTTCATTATTTGAATCAATCCAAGTACACCCATGTAATAAATGAAAATGGAGCTACTAAACAACAATTTTTCTCCAAAATAAGACTAAAAATATATGCCCCTAGACGAAAATTTGAATTGGTACTTATACAAAATCACGAGGAAACATTCTCCTTGAAAGGAGTAAGCTTTCCCCTCCAAAATCCCTCTAATAGTGGATCTGGTTCCCAACACTAAGAATCTGCATTAAATGAGAGGGAACACTTTACTAGATATTCTCAATCATTGGAGCTCCTGAATTTCTCAATAATTTCATGATATCTTTTTTCATTTATTCTCCAATATTTGATCCTCCTATAGTAGGGAGAAAGTTCGTAGATTATATCATTTCCAAATCTTCATAATATTCCCAATAATCTCAGAATATCCTTCATAAATAAATAATATTAGGCACAAATATGAAATTATTTCTAAACCATCCTAAGAACATTTTAAAGCTAAACCAACATTATTAAGTGTATAAGGATATATTTAATATAGCCTTTTTTATGCCCAATGAACGTTATATGGGCCTTAATTTTTGTCTAATTTAAAGCTCATCAACTATTGCAAAGGTGGTTGAGTTTGTACAGGGAATTTATTTTGAAGAGAAGGCTCCATGCCATCATTGAGGCCATAGGAATATACTACTCATAGGAGAAGGCCATTTTTGGCATAGTGTTGCGTATTGAATTATATAAGGAATATGATTTTACCAAAAAATTGTATGATTTTGAATTTTATGAGGAACCTGCTAAGAATCATAGATGTTAGTCCACGTATTGAAGAATGATGAAGGGTTTTGAGCTATATATGGTGGTGGGACTTTGCATGGATTCTTAGAGCCACTAAAATATGTCTTCTCTATTTCCTCACTTGATTCTTTGAATTTTTTTTTAATTATGACACCAAAGAAAAATGATTTATTAAGTGATCCTCCTGAAAAATACAACAAAAATTCAAACTGCTAAGTGAACATTCTTTGAGGGAGTGCTTGTTTCTATAGTTGGAGAAGAATATTAACAATGTTTTTTGAAATTTAGCTTGCTTTTTTTTCCTACAAAAGATCCAGTTGTGAAGACAAAGAGCTAATGCTATGATTTTTAAAATTTTCAAACAATATACCAATTTCCACCCTTGTGGCTTTGCCATTATATTCAAATTCCTCATTTAAATCTTCCTTGAAGCATAATTTTTTCATTTGTCAACAAACTTATTTATTTAGCTAATATATTATTTTAGCACACAAATTAGTTTATATGGGATTTTTTTTCCTACTTGGAATGAAATTTGTTTGAACACAACCTAATTGCAAGAAATGTAAGTCATGTGTCCTATTTGTCAATTTAATTTCCTTAAATTGATTACATAAATCATCGACCGGAGTTGATAGACTTGTCAAGTGCAAGTGCACAATATATGATAGAAGCATCTTTTATTCATTTAGTTTATTGGTGTGATGATTGGATTTGTAGATATCACTTCTAAAGATGTTTTTATTCTCATCTTCCTAATGAAATTGATAAATTTAAATTACAGCTAAGTTCTAAAAATCAACCTGATTTCTACTCTATAAAAACTAAAAGTAAATTTCTCTATCTTATGAAGAAATCTTAACTAATTTATTTTTTAGTCTCTAAAAAATCTTATTCTCTAACATTCTTGTGCATGAAGATAAAATCGAATTCTAGTAAAGGGAATTTATACATTTTTATGTTTTTGAAATGAAATGTTATGGAAATGAAACTGGTAAAGAAATCACTATAGCTCTTGAAAAGAAATCACTCATGAATGGAGAAGAATGCACTCATATGCTAAAAGGAAATCACTCAATCACTATTTTTTTGAAAACAAATCACTCATTCTCTTGAATAAATCACTCATGAACCTGTAAAGCTACTCTAAAATAAATCACTCCCGCTGTAGAAGTAAAACTATGAATTCTGTGCAATCTGACAATTCAAAAGGAAATATTGATGAATCTACATCAAATGATAAAAGAATACTTATAAAATAATTTACATCAAATAACAAAATTAAATTATGGAAGTAACTACAACAAATGACAAATTGAAATTCTGAAAACAACTAGGACAAATGAAAAATTGGAATTCTGAAAACAACTACAACAAATGACAAATTGGAATTATGAAAATAACTATGTTAAAAACATAAAATGCATAACATTCACTGTTCCCTTCACAAACAAGTGGTCTCAAAGCTTCACACGAACATTCAACTACACATCAAATGTTCAAGGCACTTTTTCATTAAAAATGATGTACAATAGAGTTTCAACAATTCATTGTATGCTTCAAAAAAGTTAACCTCCTCTATTTCTTTCAATGGAGCGTTTATATAGGGGTTACAATATAACTTCATGGAGATTCATATGGATAAATATAATTATTGAATGGAAACCTATTTTCCACGAATTTGATGAAGAATAGTCCATTCCAACCTCTGTTTTCTTGACTTGGGCGTTTATTGACACATGGGTGCAATGCTTGCTCATGCAAATGAAAAATATGGCTCCAAAGAACCTGAAATGTCACCCAAAGGGTAACGTTTTTGGGGAAAATTCTCATCCATAGCTTAACTAGGCCCGTGATGAAAAAAACCCATGTTTTTGTTTTGTGAAATTCTCTTTCGTTTGCTCAGAAAACACGTTTAAATTTGACTGGTCAAAACTATTACGATTTTCCATTCATATTTGCCTGGATGTCCGCATGTGTGATCTGGGTGGAATGTGACCAAAAAAAATCCATATTGGATCTTCTAGAAACAATGTCCATATGTTGGATTTCATTCTAGACTCGTGCTGCTACCTCAACCATGGCGACAACTGCGAAAACTGTAGAAACTTGAACTGTCAAGCTATCATTAGTAAAACCATGCATAATTCTCTTTAATTCATTAAAAATAATAGAAATAATAATAATAACCCATGAAAACCTGTATATAAGATTTTGGTGTTTTTATGAAGAAACATGGTTAAAAATGATGAAAATGGGTGAATCGAATGATGCAAAAATGGATTTTTCATCAAAAAAATTATGACAAATTAGAGGCTCAGCATGTCCTAACTCTTTATGAGGTTGGTCCTACTTTAATTTTTTGAATCGATTCTTAGGTTCTTACCTCATGTCTTACTGCTTGAAAACCTCAGTCAAGGACACATCTATGACATTGATGAAAAATGAAAGTATAAAAATAGATAATGGTATATTATTATGCCCTTAATAACCCTCCTAGGAAATAACACCAAAATGTTGAGCAAATGAATTGTCTTAATAATAAAATTCAATTCTCTCAAAAAAAATTATCAATCTAGGTAGGTATTTTTATTGAAAGTTTATTATGAAAAATATATGTAGGTAGCAATAGTTAATTGGCATTGCATAATTCTTAATGCTAAGGTTTCTCCTACAATAAAAAAGTTGTCACTCTTCACACTTGCACGAATGAAAATAAATATCACTGTCAAACCATCACTTGCATATAAATAACAGTGAATATAACGTTGGAAATGAAATCACCCTATCAGAAATGAAATAACACTCCTTGAAATCAATGGTCATAAAACCATTTGATCACACCCACACATCCAACAACCCAACTGAAATTAGATCATTCATTAACTAAATAACACATTGTAACAAATGTAAAAGAAACCAGCTAATACTTATTTTCAACATCAAATTAGAAACCTATAGGATCAGTTGAATATTAAAACAAAGTTAGTAGGGATCAATCCGAGGCTAACTATGTTAACAAACAGGTAATATGTATTAAAAAATTTACAAGCTAAATGAAGCAATAATAGGAACAACATATTAATAAGAATGTGTAAATTGAGAATTAATATGTGACAAGTATATAACTCTACTAACAAAAAAACCCGTGCTAAAGAGGAGGGCCCTTCCTCCTCAACACGGGGCTTGTGATTCACAACACAAAAATCAACAATTCAAAGGTAAGCGAAAAACGTGTAGGGATTGCATTAGCATTAGAAATTAAATTACAAGATGTGTTTTTACATACATGATGATACCTTCCCTTCCTAAGATAACGTATTCATTTCATTACTTACTCACTCTTCCTCGATTAAATTTTTAACCTATTCTTTTCCCATACAATTTATATAAGGAGATAAGGGGACAAATTGGAACAAATTCCCCAAATCTACGTTGTCACAGTTATGGAAAAATTACATGATATTTGACTCTATTTGTTTTTGGGAGATATTACTTGGAAAAAAAATCAAGATCTGATTACAATACACTTTTTTTCATAGAATCATCTAAGAATAGGATGGAATTATTGTAGTTGCTAACTAATTTCTCTATTTGGGACATAATTAGTCAATGCTTGTAGCAAGAAATACATGCTTCAAATAACCACTCATAACTCCTAATCTACGAAATTTCTAGAGAAATTGTTTCTATTTCATCTAATTTGGGATGTGCTGAGAAAATCCCATGTCGCATATTCTCTAGATTCATCTTCATTTTCCCGTAAATTGTGTATGAATATAGTTAGTCAATTTTACCTATGTGAAATATTTGAATTGTATATCATGAGCTACAATTTAACATATTTGATCTAGGTATGTGTAGGAAACACAAATTGATGTCAACATCCCTAGGAATAAAGTATATGATCCAAAATTTCCCTTCGAGTTGCATAATTATTTTAACCTTGGAGGTCGTTACTGTTACTGTAGAGGAACCACTATAATAGTACTAGGAAAACCATCATTAGTAAAATAACAAATATTCCTTTCTAATTCATCAAAAATAAAGAATAATAATGATAATAAACTACTTTAACATTGTAATCTTAATGTACCATATTCACAAGGAAACACAATAAGATAGGTAATACACAGGAAACAAAGTGTGGTAAACTGATGAAAATGGGTGCTTAAGTTGGTGAAAAATAAGAAAGTTTGATAACCCAACAATGTGATGATATATTCATCATTTTTCACAACCTAGACTTACATTTCTTCATTTCCCTCAGAGCACTCATCTCTAAATATGATTTAACAATTTATATTTGTGGATAGCTCATGATTTTCATTATTTGCATCTTCTTCCCAAACCTTAGTGGGATTTTCTCTATCCCTCGTAGGAAATTTTTGTTCCTAGTTTTTTCCGAGACCTCTTCATGTTTCTTTTAGAATATTTTACTATATTCCAAAAATAATTATATTGGTAGAATTTGGTATTGTACATGAATAATCAAGTATATGAATTACAATTTATACTATGATAGGAGATAGAAAATCTAGTTTGATAGCTTGAAAATTTGTTTTTAGAATCCTCATAATATATTATATTCCCTCCATAATCATTCCCATAAAAGTATTTACAAACTCTTGCATTACTCCCAAAATTTGTACATAAAAATAATGACCAAGGAATGTGGTTGATAACTCGGTGAGTGGGATTGTCCTTATGAAGAATTTATTATGAAGTTATTTCGCATTTGAAAATATCTATCTCTTTATTGGTCATTATATCCTATTCCATTTTTGCATATAGATCCATTAATAGGATTAGAATGACTTCCTAATGTAGTAGTGCTTTCGAACTCATCCTAGTTTATTTCTTTGCTCCAATTGGATTTATGAGAATATTGTTGATTCTTTACTCCTCTTTCAATACTACTTGTCCTACTGATATGCACATCCTTATACTATTCCTTTTCTTCACTAGTGCCTTCAAGTGTATTACCATTGATTCATATGAATGTATTGGCATAGTTATTGATTTTCTTTTTCATTCAGTGTCCTTGAGAATCATTCATATTTGGATGTCTCATGATATTCTCTATAAATGACACATGTTTTTATGAGTGGAGATCTTTTCTTATTTAGAATTGTTTCCATATTTAAATTTCTTTGACCAAATTCAAATCATATTATTCTTCATCTGATTGCTTCTTTGTAGAGAAAAATTCCCTTTCTAGTTTTCCACATTATTGCGACTTTTCCTTAAGTTGATTCACCAAAGCATCCCCAATTATTTTATATTATTCTAGATGTTCCTTCATAATAGAAGCATCATGATCTTTTTTTCCACCTCTTCTGAGAATTATTCCACAATATTTTTGTTCTTTTCTAAATCGATTTTTAGAATATTTAAGAACTCTTCAAACTCTCTTTATTGTTATACCTTATCAATTGATTATTAACCTTTTCTAACTTAAATTTAAAGGAAATAATTTTAGCTTCTAAGTCCTTCCACTGACCTTCTCTTTATTTAGCTTGCTTTTCCTCACTTATTCCATCCTCATTCCTTCATTTAGTTAGGCCTTAGAATATCCTTTTTCTGGATCATGATTTTCATATTTCTTCAATAGATCCTTCTTCCTTTTTATTTCTTATAAAATTTTCTTTATTTATTCTAGAGTGATAAAAAAATCATCTTCTTCTTTGAATTCTACTTCTAAGTGGCTAATGTAGAAAATATAACAACGAGATTCAAAATAACCTTATAATGCACTAAAGCAAGATACTGAATCTTTCTACAATTTGTGGAAATAAAACACAATCGCACAATCACATAACAAGTAAGAGAAAGAAATTATCAATCACACAACACAAGATGTATTTGGGGAGAAAAAATGCTCAAAACCCTGCTATATGTATATTTCATGAATTGAAGATCATGAAACAATTAAAATCACACTAAGAAACCTCTGCACTATGTTGACTGTCTCACGCTAACCCTTCTCGAATCTAGCTTGTAATCTAAGCAAGTTTGGTTCAATATTTAACCTCTTTCTTGCCTAGTTTGGCCTTTCCTTCCCTACACATTATGCGGCTAATTGAGCCCCTATTAATTATTAAAATCCAAAATAATGGTTGTGCAATGCTTCCAAAGTTTCCTAATGACCTCATGCATGACCTGTACAATTTTCTAATTATAAAACTGATAGTTATATTCCCTTTAACCCCAATATCAATTGGGCCTTCCTTAGAAATCACATGCAAGAAATATTTATAGTGAATTATTAGTTAACTGATTGATCACTACTTATGAATTAAATCATATTTAATTCACTGGATCTCTCATTGGCTCATCTCTCAGTTAGAACTAGTTAAACTGATTTTATCTCAATTAATTGAGTTAACTAATTACAACTCACAAATAACTGTAACTGGACCCCCTAAAATCATGGGATAACTCTAAATGCCTCGTCTCTGACCTCTAACTTGAATTTCCTAAGCTAACTAAGTCTTCGCGACTCAGTTAGCTAATACAATTTGTCATGAGATGAAGTTACAATTTATCTTCCAGTTTAATTAAGGAAAAATTAAATCAGAATCCCCCTCTGGTGAATTTTTGGGTGCCATTTCTTGGTATCATTTTCATTATTTCTTGTTTCCAATTTCAATACTCCCTCTCAAGAATAAAGGGTTTTAATCTATATTGATTTGGTACCTTTGGAATGTTTTTCATGCAACACTTCTCTAGTGTTGTTTGCTCCTACAACTCTTGAAACTGCAAAGCCTCTAAAAAACTGAATCAATATGATTCATCTATCATTAGATACTCTTGTCTTATTCCAGTTACTGCCCTATCTACTGAAAAATATATTCTACTATGGAATCTTCATGTATGCCATTTTCATTGCTGTTAACTCTCACCTGTGCTCCAATATTTGGCATCTATCACTCTAATTTCTATATTTCTGACATATTCCTGCATCAATCCTACCAATTATTCCTGCTAATATGTACTATGATCTCCCTCTAGCCAGGTTTGATCCATGAGACAAGTCATATCAACGGATCCTGCTCAAATTTCTTCTCTTGGGATTATGTCTTCACACTGCCCCACCTCTCAACTGGAGGTATGGCTACATGTGCTCCCTCTCCGCATATGGCTTGAAATTTCCTCCTCCTGGTGGTATTTGCTTTAGTAGATGCCTCCACTCAGTCTCATGTCTACTTATCTAATTGTGGCTGCTCCACAAACTTCTGAGGCTTCTTCTGAGGCTGCATGTTGAGAGGTAATTTAGGATCCTTCTCCAACACCAAGTCATTAACCTCTGCTTTTATCCTCAAATATTTGTATGAATATTCGACCTCAAGAGCATACGTGTTGTTGAATCGTACATCGATCTATTTCATCTGTCCCATGGTGATATGTCTAAGGAACACCTTTTCTTTTCTAAATATGAAATCATAACCACAATCTTCTAATACCTCTACAGATAGAAGATTCTTATTTGGTTTGGGAACATACAAAACATCTGTCAGTTGGAGAGGGGAGCTAGACTCCGTCTCAAAGGTAATTGTACCTATGTTGGTCATGCTATACCTCAAGCCATCTCCAAACTCTATGTTATGTTGGAGGTCCTTCTCCTCCAAGTCACTAAAGAGATATCTATTCACCATTGTTTAGATACAACATTCATCCCATTACAATGTTGAACATGCATTCAATGAGAGTAAAGTCAAGCTCAAACTGTGAATCTAGCGCTTCAGTTGTTGCTGCAAATGCAGGTTCCTTCTTGCTTGCCTTCTGTGGACATTTCAAGGCATAATACCTGTGCTTGTGGCCGTGAAAACACTTTACCTTAGACAAGTCTCTCTTTCCTTCTTCACCTTGGGTCTTCTTTCCCTTGTATTTCTTTCCTTTTCTGACCAATTCAAAGTATTCTTCTTTTTCTGTGTCATAGGTCTCGTATATGGTGCTTCGCCTTATCTCTTCCATTACCAAGTTGGACCAAAAATTCTCCCAATCTAGTAGCTTCTCACTCACATTCACACAATCCTAGTAACTATGCTAGCTCTTAGGATGTCGAAGAAGTGCTAGGCTCACCAAATCATCATGGACTACTATCACACCAACACTTCCAAGCTCATCTCGACATTGAGTGAACTTCATAAAGTATTTTGGTATCGCCTCACCCTCCTCCATATTGATCTTTCTCATCTTGTATTTCAATGCCAGCATTGTATGGTCACTTCTATTCTGAGAAATATATAACAAGGAATTCCACATAGCATATGGAGTCACCTTCCCATGGAGACTAGAGACAATATTATTTCGAACTCCCTCTAATAAAATCCTTCTTTCCTTTTCTACCTTCTTCTTCCATGCATCAAGAAGTTGAGCATATTTCGCTGCAGGCTCGAGAATATCACTGTCTATGAATTCCTGCAGTCTGTTGTCCTCAATCATTACCTCCATCATGTCCTTCCATGTTATGTAATTCTTATTCGTCTCAAGAGAATATTCAAGTCTCAAGAGGTTGAATGACATATTTATTTGTTGTTGGGTCCTGAAGAATAAATATGCAAATTCAAACTTGTTCAAAACAAACTTTGTTATTCTCTTCTATTGTGATTCCGCATGCTCTGATACCATGTATAAAATATAACAATGGGATTCAAATTGATCTTATAATATACTAAAACAAGTTACTGAATCCTTCTACAATTTTTGGGAGAAAAACACGATCACAGAATCACATAACAAGTAAGAGAAAGAAATTATCAATCACACAACACAAGATGTATATGGGGAAAACAACTTCTCAAAACCATGCTATGTATATATTGCAAAAAATGAAGACCCTAAAACATTATAATGCTATTCTTCACACTAAGAAACCTCTGCACTCTGTTGACTCTCTCACTCTAATCCTACTCAAATCTGGCTTGCGATCTAAGAAAGTTTGGTCCAATATTTAAACTTTTTCTTTCCTAGGAATGACATGCCTTCCTTACACATTATTGGGCTAATTCAACCCATGTTAATTATGAAAATCCAAAATAATTATTTTAAAATCCTTACAAAGTGTCCCAATTAACTCAGGCATGACTTGTACAATTTTATAATTATACAATGGATAGTTATCTTCCCTTTAACCCCAATCTCATTTGGGAGTTCCTTAGAACTGGCATGCAACAACTATTTATAGTGAATTATCAGTTAGCTGATTGATCATTACCTGTGAATTAAATCATAATTAATTCACTAGACCTCTCACTATCTCATCTCTTAGTTAGATCTGGTTAAACTGATTTTAACTCAATTAATTGTGTTAACTAATTACAACTCACAAATAACTGTAACTTAGCCCCCTAAAATCATGCGAAAAATCTACATGCCTCCTATCTGAAATCTAGATAAAATTTCCTAAGGTAACTAAGTCTTCGTGACTTAGTTAACTAATACGAGTTGACAAGAGATGAAATTACAATTTCTCTTCCAATTTAAGTAAGGGAAAATTAAATCAGAAGCCCCCTATGGTGCCATTTTTGGGTGTCATTTATGGATGCCATGTTCACTGTTTCTGTTTCCATTTTCAACAGTTAAATTGAATTAGATGAAGGATATCATATTCACCAACGTTGGAAAGATGTGGAAATATGGAAGCATAGTGACCTTCATTTCCACATTTGAGACTATGTGTATTGCTTGATTCCTTTTTTCTGATTATCTTCTCCATCAATGACTAGGAGAAAAATGTCATATTTTGTATCTTCTATATTTCAACCACATCTAGTATATTTCTTGTATAAACACAACCCTTGATTTTTTTTTTGTTCATTTGATATGGTTTCTTCTTAATATTCCCTTTATTTACCCTAATTCCTTGGATATACATTCCAAATTTTAGATTGAGCCTAAAGTAACAACATTTGGTACCAATTCGTGGAAATAATTAGAGCGGGTGGGTTAGTTAGTATCTAGATAATTAAATATTTTTACCACTTTCAGTATTCAATGTCAAGCAGGACATGAGACACAATATTTAATATGTAAAATTTTGTAATCAATAAACTTTTCATGAGTATATACTCTTGTTAAAACTTATTATACATAGGCACCAACCTACTAAAAAAAAAAAATTCAATAATTTGTAGGCACCAACCTGTAGGAGACACCATTCCCTAGACTTAGCACCAGCTTATAAAGTACTTTGTAGGAACTAACCTACAAGAGAACCAAATCCCCTTAATAGAAAACCAACTCAACAAATATTAAACTTTTATTTTCACTCATACTTGCTAGGACACTCCTTTAACATCCCTTCAACTTGGTCATTATGGTTTCTTGCATCGAGCCTTTACTTGGTCTTTCTATTTTCTAATATTCTATATATTCTCTATTATCTATAATTTTCTTAGTATTCCCCTTATAATGTTAACTCATATGTCATCCTCAAGTTTTACTTAATGCTACTCCTAGGCCATCTTCTTAGATATGATATTTCACCCTTGACCTCGTTTATCTACACCTCTACCTCAAGATTATATAAACTTCATAAGGAAGATATTTAACCATGCAACCCTCAAGTTTTCACCTTTGAACTTCATCACAACCACCTATGTTTCACTTGTGTTTCACCATCCTTATCTCATCTTCTACAACATGATATGTAGTATAAGTCTCCATGCTATCACTATTCTACAACTATCAACGTTGCTTCAAATACTATCACATTACTTTTTTCTACTACAGCTCACAAAAATTTTAGTTGAAAACTATCCCTATTTGTACACAAATAGACCTATGAAGTAAAATTGTTAAACACCTAGTATCACATTTTTTTTCTATAGGTATTACCTCATACCTACCACACCTCCCTACTGTTACTAGTGAAACTAAACACAAAAACCTCCAATAATGTTGTTCCTTCATGGCCCTTAACTCCTTCCCTTCTTCTTTGGCCTCTCCTTCCATAAGGATTAGGTTTGGTCACCCTTCGTCACACTTTCTAAGGAATTTTTTTACATTTCTCTCTACAAGGATATTAAATTCTAATCAAACTAAGAACTGTCTTATTGTTAATTATCTTACCCTCCTCGCCACAAAGAATTGAAACTCTAGCACTAAAATTTTGTGTATAGCTTGGCCTATAAAAGATTTTGTAACTCGGCCTCAACAAGGATCAACCTTCAGACAATTTTTTTTTGCAACTTTGACTTCTACAAGTCTAAAAATTAGGCTTCGACGTGACTACTATTTAGACTCCAATAGGCTTTTAACTCAACCTTCTACAAGTTTGAAACTTGGCCACCAATCGAGATTGAAAATTGGATAATATTTGGCCATAATAGGTATATAACTCAGTATTCTTGAACGAAACAAAAATAATCCTTCAATTCCAGCTATAATTCAAATGGTGATATGAGTTTGGTCTATATGAAGGCTCAACCTTTTTTTTCCACAGAAAAAATCGGTAACCTTTTATTTATAAAAATGAAAAGTTACACATAGCATATGCATTGAAGCATTTTCAGAAATTTCCCTTTGGGCTCGTGTGCTTTGGCACACAATGCGGCGTAGCGGGGCTACCGTGCATTTAGAAAGAATGAAAGAAAAAGAAAAAAGAAGGGAGGAAGGGACAGAAAAATTGGTTCCAGGGAGTGAGTAGAAGACTCACACCTCATGTTTTTCTCCCCTTCTTCTTTTCGACCTTGCACCACTCTCCTTGGGTGGGCTCAATCGTTGCTAGAACTAACTGTGTTTCTGCTTTCTGTGGACATGTATCTTTGTCTGAGTCTGAAGTATCTGAGGGGTGATGCCGTTTGATCCCTCCCATAATCAAGTCCTCGCTTGTCTTCTCTGCCTGATTTGAATGGAGTTGTATAACCTTGTTTGCTGATATGATTTCCTTTTGGGTCTCTTTTCCTTGGGTGGACTCAGTATTCTCTGTGGGAGTAACTTCCTCCTCTGCTTCTGATTCATCGTCCTCTGAGTCGAGGGGGGGGTATTGCCACCCTTTTCTTTGCTTCCCTTTCTGCTTCTTTTTGCTGTTTGCTTTCTTGGCTTCTGGGCATGTACTTTGCAAGTGTCCTGTCAGCCTACAGATTCTGCATCTGAAAGCAGTGTTTTCATAGTCTAGTCCTTGCAGCCAGTTTTGTTGCTTGTATACCAGCCTTATACTTTCCGGCAGTCCTTTACTTAGATGTACTTCCACACAAATGCGTGCAAAGGTGTAGATCCTCTCATCAATCCTCTCCATATTTGTTTTGATATATTTCCCTATGCTGTTCCCAATTCCTTCCAAAACTCGCTCACTCCAAAAGTGAAGAGGAAGGTTATATAGGCGGACCCAGACCGGTATTCTAGAGACAGTCATTTTGTTTGGGTCAAAATCTGGAAACCATGGGGTCATAAAAAGACCCGTTGTTCCCCAAAACCAAGGCCCTGCACTGATGATTGAATCTCTAGCTTCCGTGGATGCGAACTTAACAATGAAAAACCCCTTGGAGCATAGATGTATATCACATTCCATGGTCCAACTAGTGTAGATCCAGTGAAATAGATCCATTGGATTTGGCCAAAAACTGTTAAATCGACAGATTAGGCTGGAGTGACTGACCGTGATTCTTTCAGTCCCCGTAGAATCACATGAGGGCCTAGTTTGCCCAAGCTGATCTACTATAGGCGGTCTGCACCACCTGAACTGAGGATCTTGGATCTTCCATCTCCGTAACATGCTCTTTATAGCCTCCTTTGGGTTGTTGCTGAGATGTTGTCCTTTTCCCTTTATCTCCTCCTATGTGTCGAGGCCTTGGGCAAGAGCACCTCCTCTCAGCCTAAGGTTTAAAGCAATGGTTGTTTCTGGGTTAATATCGTAGTTTTTCAGGGTTCTGCTATCCTGAAGGGACCATCTACCACTGACCAGATGTTGGATCTAAACAGGGTATCCCATCAATGCCCAGATTTGCTGTTTCACCTGCATAATGGTGCTTTCTGCATGTACCCACACTAGACTGGTTTTCCCCACAGGGGGTTTAATAAAAATCTGAAAACAAGTTGATGTTACCTGTTGCCTGGGTTCTGGCTGTTCTAGCTGCCCTTGGCCTTGTGCTGCCTCCAGATGCAAGAAAGGGGGCTGCCCCCGTGGAATAGGGGAAGTTAGGGCAGAGGGCACTCCCTGTTGTTGCCGGCCGCTTCTACATTCTACCTCTCCTTCCTTTCGATTCAGTAAGAAAACCTGCGGATCGGGCTTGGATGCCTCTCCTCTCACCTTTTGCAGGGGGAAGAGCGTAGAGCTTGATCGGATCTCCCATCTCAAGGGTAAAAAGCTTTTGATCGACGCTTGGAGCTTATCTACAGGGGTCTGCGACTTCTTTTCTACCTCCGAAAGGACAGAGGGTTCTTCTCTGTCTTCTGCTGCTTCGGAGCAATCTGTGAAAGGCTCGATCCACCAGCTCTTCGATGGCAGTGGCGGCCCGTTTTCTCTGTTCAGAGATTTCTCAAATAACGCCTCATCATACAGCGGATCCGACCAAGATCTCAGCTCCGATCTTCTTATATGAAGGCTCAACCTACTCCAAAGAACAAAGGTATTAATTTTTGTCTACTTAAAGCTTCACGATACTGAGTCTTGTCATAAGAGGAATCCATCCTAAATAAGGGTTGTGGATTATCACCTTAGCATTTTTACAAGATAACACCATAAGTTACTGAAATTAGAACATACCTCAACTCATAACCTGACGTTGTCACATTGAAATCTCTAATAGAAAGTTGCTAGGTCCTGATATCATCAACATAACTTGTGTAGAACAAAAAAAAACTCCTTAGTTTGGCTTTAATTCTTCTTCTAAGATTGGATATTTCGTCTATATCATGTTGTATTCATCACACCACCGAGTTCATTCATCGATGAGTGACATGAGTGGCCTTTTTTATACTAGACAAGTGGGTGTTGAATTGTCTTGTGGGTGACTTGTTCACTAGCTAAGTCAACATGTCCATTGGATGTTATTTTAATTTTAACTTATAATATTTATTTCTCCTCAATTGTGAGGAGTTACAAAGCATGCCATCAATCTTTGGAAAGATATGTTCAAGGGATACATGATTATTTATCTTTACTTTTAATTTTCCTTGAATTTTACCAATTATTTCTTCAGTTTCTTGAAGGGATTATTTTGGATGTAATCTTATCCTTTGAGGGCTTAAAACTTTTTGAAACACCTATTATTGGTTTTGTAGGGCTCTTGTGGCTTCTATTGAACCTATTATGCAACCAACTCACAAAATAGAAGAAAATATAGATCAAAAAATTAAAAATTATCCTCTTCAATGGGGAAACCTCCTTCACATTACGTAAATGAAAAATTCTTGAATGATTCAAATGAAAAAACCTCCTTTATATATATAGGAGTTTGAAGGGCCACAATATAATAAGATCCTAAATTACAATAATAATGTAAGGGCAAAAAATAACAATAGTGGATTTCTATGGCCCACAATAATAATAATATGGGGACTTGATGCAAGGGCATTAGAGTTTAGTCAGCAATGTGAAAGATTGTTCACATGTTGTGATTGGATGGGTCTAAAATTCATTCGAAAATGGGTGAAAATCAGTTTTACTGAAAGGATTGGGTTCCTCAACAATTTGTTAAAATCTATTTTGTAATAGACATGCATGAACTAGAAATTAGAGGAAGTTGAACATTTTTGATTCGTGTCAGTTTATTTAGGTTTAGTTGATGGAATCTAGAAAGACATGTCATAATTAGGAGTTTGTTTACGCTTGAATAATTCAACCCTTAGAAAGAGGTTGGTTACATTGTCAAAAGACTATAAAGTGTAACCTCTGTAATAGAGGAAGGGGGAATTTGATGTAGAAGATTGGATTTGAGAGGGCTTGCCATTGATTAAATAAAATTGCAGAACTATTTGCTTATCTGTATTCTTGGCAAGTTTCCTGGAGGTTTCATCTTCGAAATTCTATTGGATTTTTGTAATTATGTGTGTTCAATTGAATGCAATTTGAAATTTTATTAGACTCTGTGTGAAGAGGTTTTATTTCATTATGAAATTTCAATGATTATATCTGTATTGTGAGTAGAATTGAGATAAAATAGAGTATAATTTTATTCTATGGGGAAGGACTTAGAGAAATCAAAGAGCGTTGTTTCTTTGGTTACATTCGGAAACCTGTTACTTGCTTGGAGGTAGACATTTGAAATCAACCATGTTTATTGTTTACGCAGCAGAAACCAGTGAAGAATTATGTGTATTAAGTGCGATTTAAATATAGTTCGGGTGAGCGGTTTTGTGGGAAGAAATCATCGATATCGCATAGCTATTGAGTCAAAGGCGGTTTTAAACTTTTGGAATGTGAGCAAGTAATATTGTGACACATCACAATATCAATACTTCCTATTTCACATATTTTTTTAGCGCTAAGGTTCTGTGGGTAAAGTAATGTGATTATCGTTCTATTTGGTTGATGATTGATCTGACAGTTTTCATATCAACAAGCTGCGTGGGAGTTAATTAAGGTACGGATTAGCGTTTTAAGTTGATAAATGCAGGTTAATATTTAAGGTGAATATGTGGGCCCGAGAGTATTAAAATGTTGTTAAATTATGTTAAAATGTTATACTCCCAAGAATAAAACTCAGTCACTCCAACGGTTTAAAGATCACAATATTAAGGTTTGGACATTTGTTCCGAAGGTTTTGAAACATTGATTCACAGTATTTTAATACTATCCCCTAGAAATTTTCATCCTTGTTTGAAAATCAAAGTATTATATTTCTGAGGGTCTTAAACTTGGTTTTAATGAGCTTGAATGACTTCAAGGATTTATAATATTTTCAAAAGGTTAATATTGTCTAAAGGGGCTTTAACAGGATTTTTGAGACTATTGTGGATTTCATTAATCAAATTTCATAAATTTGATGAAAGAAAGTGAAACCAAAGAGTTGGAACTAGTTCCCCCCAGAATTAGAAAATATTGTACAAAAGTTTGAAAGGCTCTCCTTAATGCCTGCACCCACACTGCCATCATTTGTGGTATCAGAGCAGACTTCAGAGCATTTATTAGAGATTGAACAGAATTCTAAGATTCAGAAGAATAAATCAAGCATGGCTATCCGAATTGGTAGAGGTGTTGCTGGTAGAAGAAGAGGTAGGCTAGTTGCAAATGCATAAGTACTGGAGACTATGCAGCAGATCGAAGCCAGATTGGAAGCAATTGAAGTAGGACAACCAAGAGATCCTGAAGATGTCAGTGAAACAGAAGCTGAAGAAGAAGAAGGAGGAAATGTTGAGCTTACTCCTGAGATGAGATTATTAAAATCAGTTTTAGGATCTGCATCCAAGCCTAGACTTGAAGTATCATCTTTTGCAGGAGGATTGAATCCAGAAGAATTGATAGACTGGATCAATGAGATGAACAAATGCTTTGATTATGAAGATATGGGTGAAGACAAGAGAGTTAAATTTGCACTGGCAAGGTTGAAGGGACATGCAACACTTTGGTGGGATGGAGTGCAAGCAGAGAGAAGGAGAGCTGGTAAACAACCAATCAAGAATTGGAGCAGAATGATAGCAAAGCTGAGAGGTAAGTTTTTGCCTAATGATTATCAACTTTTATTATTTAGAAAAATGCAGAATCTTAGACAGATATTAATGACAGTGAAAGAGTACACAAAAGAATTCTATAAAGTGAGAATAAGAGCTGGACAGATCTAGGACACAACAAAGAAGGCTGCCAAGTACATAAATGGTCTCAGAATGGAGATCCAAGATGAGATAAGTATATTTTCTCCGAGGAAAGGGAAGTCAAGGTGGTAGAGGAAGATATACAACACCAAGAGATGGAGCTAGCAGGAGCTCACCTCAGCATACACACACAAAAGGTGATGCAAGTGGAAGAATAAATTCCTACAGACGAAGAGGAGGCAGAGGCATAGGAAGAGAAGTGAGATGTTACAGATGTAACAAATTGGGACATAGAGCGTGCGAGTGCCCAAAAAAAGAGAATGTGGGTACAAGTCAGAGAAATGCAATTGTTGCTCAGACTGAAGGAGCAACAAAGTTGCCTGAAGCAGAGAAAGAAATTATGCCAGAGATGGGAGAATATTTGGTTGTCAACAAGGTTTTTTTGAAACAAACAAAAGAAGTTGTTGAGCCAACATAGAGGAAAACTTTGTTCAGAAGTGTATGCAAAGTTCAAGGGAAATGCTGTCAATTGATCATTGATAGTGGCAGCACAAAAAACTTGGTCTCTACAGAGGTTATAGAGAAGTTGAATTTGAAGACAATGGAACATCCAACACCCTACAATATGTCATGGCTTCAGAAGGGTCATCAGCTGATTGTGAAAGAGCAATGTGAAATAAAATTGTAGATGGGAAGCTGCAAAGATAAAATAATGTGTGATGTGATGCCTATGGATGTGTGCCACATATTGTTGGGTAGAACTTGGTAGTATGACAGAGTAGCAGTGCATGATGGTAAGAGGAACACCTACATGTTTTTCAAGGATGGTATGTTTCAAACATTGTTACCTATGGAAGAAGGAGATGCATCAAGAAAAAAGTCTGATCCAAAGACATTATTGTTGAGTGGGAAAGAATACTTGCAGAAAATTGAAGATGAAGAGGTAAATTTTTCTTTAGCTTGCAAACCTAAGGTAGTATTTAATTCTACTAATATTTTTTATTTGCCAATTGAAATTCAAGAAATGTTGGACAATTATTGTGATATTATTGTGGATGATTTTCCTGAAGAGTTACCACCTGTAAGAAGAATCAGCCATTAGATAGATTTGATTCCAGGAGAAAATCTTCCAAACAAAGCAGCTTACAGAATGACTCCCACAGAAAATTAAGAAATCATAAAGCAAGTGCAGGAATTGGTCGACAAAGGTTTGATTAGAGAAAGTTTGAGTCCTTGTGCAGTAGCTATAGTTTTGAGTCCGAAGAAGGATGGAGGTTGGAGAATGTGCACTGATTCAAGAGAAATCAAAAAGATAACAATCAGGTCTAGATTTATTTTACCTAGAATTTAAGATTTAATGGACTATTTGAGTGGAGCAAGATATTCTTCAAAACTAGATTTGAAAAGTGGGTATCATCAAATTAGGATAAGAGAAGGTGATTAATGAAAAATAGCCTTTAAAACAAATGAGGGATTGTATGAGTGGATGGTAATGCCCTTTGGTTTGTAAAATGCACCTAGTACTTTTATGAGGCTCATGAATGAAGTGTTAAAGGAATTTATTGGTAAATTTGCAATAGTATATCTGGATGATATATTAATTTACAACAAGACAAAGGAAGAGCACTTGAGGCATCTAAATTATGTCCTAAAGAAACTACATCGAGAGAAGTTGCTGATAAATCTAAAGAAGTGTTCATTCATGAAAGAAGAATTGGTGAATCCAGGTTTTGTCATTTCTACTGAAGGGTTAAAGATGGATCCAGAAAAGGTAAAGGAAATTGTGGAGTGGCCTTCAACAAAAGGTGTTTTTGAGGTAAGAAGTTTCCATGGACTTGCTAGTTTTTATAGAAAATTCATAAGGAATTTCAGCAAGATTAATGCACCTATCATTGAAACCATAAAGAAGGACAACCAACCATTCAAGTGGACTACTGAAGCTAAAAGGAATTTTCAGTTTTTGAAACAGAAAATAACTGAGAAACCTATCTTAATTTTTCCAGATTTTAACAAACCATTTCAAGTGAAGTGTGATGCTAGTGGAGAAGCTATTGGAACTATCTTAGGACAATAATATAGACCTGTAGCATATTTAAATGAGAAGCTGAATGACACAAGGAGAAATTACTCTTCTTATGACAACGAGTTTTATGCAATAGTACAAGCATTGAAGAAGTGGAGACATTATTTAATGTCTAAAGAATTTGTACTATATTTAGATAATCATGCTTTACAGTATATTATGCAGCAACCTAAATTGAGTCAAAAACATGCTAAATGGGTTGAATATCTTCAAAGTTTTAACCTTTTTTTGAAACACATAAGTGGCCAAGAAAATAAGGTAGCTGATGCCTTTGAGTAGGAAGAACATTCTTGTTCAAGAAAGTCAAATTGAAGTGCTAGGTTTTGATTTTCTTAAAGAATTCTATAAAACATATTTGGATTTTAAAGAAGCATTTGAAGCATGCTGTAATGCTGTTTTGATGGACAGAAGTCAGTGGTTAGATTATTTCTTGGAAGAGGGTTTATTGTTCAAAAGAAATCAATTGCGCATACCAAATTGTTCCATGAGAGAGAATTTAATCAGAGAGAAGCATAGTGATGGGCTTGCTGGACATTTTGGTACTGATAAAACTTATGAGTAGCTGAGTAATTTTTATTATTGGCCAAAGATGAGATCCGAAGTGGAAAAGTATGTGAAAAGTTATAAAATTTGTCAGTATGCAAAAGGGAGAAGCCAGAATGTAGGTTTGTACACTCCATTTCCTATTCGAGACAAACCTTGGGATATGGTAAGTATGGATTTTGTTTTAGGATTACCTAATACACAGAGAGGGAATGATGCAATTTATATTGTTGTTGACAGATTTTCAAAAATGTCACATTTTATTACATGTTATAAAACCAGTGATGCTACTCATGTTGCCAATTTATTTTTCAAGGAGATTGTCAGATTACAGGGGTTGCCTAAGAGTATTGTTTCTGACAGAGTTACCAGGTTTGTTGGTCATTTTTGGAGGACATTGTGGAAAAATCTTATTACTACTCTTAGTTTCAGCTCAGCTTATCACCCTCAGACTGATGGACAGACTGAAGTAATGAACAGAAGTTTGGGTAATATTTTGAGAAGTCTTGCAGGAGAACATCTGAAGCAATGGGATCATATTTTACCACAGGAACAATATGCATACAATGATTCACTGAACAGAAGTACAAGACAGATTCCATTCCATATTGTTTATGGGATGCACCCAAGAGGAGTATCTGAATTAAGGAACTTGGGAAAATCATAGATGAGGAGTGTTGATAGAGAAGAGTTTGCTTCAGAGATACAAGCAATACATGAGCAGGTAAAGCGGTAGCTACAAGACAACAGTATCAAGTACAAGAACATAGCAGATTTTAGCAAAAGAGAAGTCAATTTTGAAGTTGGGGATTTGGTTTTGGCACACTTGAGGAAAGAAATAATTCCAAAGAGACAGTATAACAAAATAAAATTAAAAAAGATAGGACCATGCAGGATATTGAGGAAATTTTCTGCAAATGCCTATGAAATTGAATTTCCAGCTGACATTGGAATATCTCCAATATTCAATGTTGCTGATTTGTACAGATATGAAGATGGAGGCACCAATGAAAGACTAGAAGACAAAGAACAGATTGATTGGGTTAAAAAGTTACCTACAACACAACTATTACAACCAGAGATGATCTTGGATAAGAAAGTGTTCAAGAAAACCAGAGGACAAGAGTATTTCAAATATTTAGTCAAGTGGAAGGATTAGCCAATTGAGGATACTACTTGGATGACAGAAGTTATGTTGCAGAAAATGGGCAGTTTTGTGGAGGAGCTCATGGATAGGAGCCCATGAAGAATTTTGGTCCTCGAGAGTCTGATGCAGGGGCATTAGAGTTTAGTCAGCAATGTGAAAGATTGTTCACATGTTGTGATTAGATGGGTCTAAAATTCATTTGCAAATGGGTGAAAATCAGTTTTACTGAGAGGATTGGTTTCCTCAACAATTTGTTAAAATCTATTTTGTAATAGATAGGCGTGAACTAGAAATTAGAGGAAGTTGAACAATTTTGATTCGTGTCAGTTTATTTAGGTTTAGTTGATGGAATCTAGAAATACATTTCATAATTAAGAGTTTTTTTATGCTTGAATAATTCGACCCTCAAAAAGAGGTCGGTTACATTGTCAAAAGACTATAAAGTGTAACCTCTATAACAGAGGAAGGGGGAATTTGATGTAGAAGATTGGATTTGAGAGGGCTTGCCTCTGATTAAATAAAATTGTAGAACTATTTTCTTATCTGTGTTCTTGGCAAGTTTCTTGGAGGTTTCACCTTCAAAATTCTATTGCATTTTTCTAATTCTGTGTGTTCAATTGTATTAGGCTCTGTGTGAAGAGGTTCTATTTCCTTCCGAAATTTCATTGATTATATCTGTATGCTGAGTAGAATTGAGAGAAAATAGAATATAATTTTATTCTGTGGGGAAGGACTTGGAGAAATCAAAGAGCGTTGTTTCTTTGGCTATGTTTAGAAACCTGTTACTTGCTTGGAGGTCGACATTTGAAATCAACCGTGTTTATCGTTTACGCAGCAGAAACCAGTGAAGAATTCTTTGTATTAAGTACGATTTAAATATATTTCGGGTGAGAGGTTTTGTGGGAAGAAACCACCAGTATCGCATAGCTATTGAGACAAAGGCGGTTTAAACTTTTGGAATGCGAGCAAGTAATATTGTGACACATCACAATATCAATACTGCCTATTTCGCATAATTTTTGACTGCTAAGGTTCTGTGGGTGAATTAATGTGATTATCTTTTGATTTGGTTGATGATTGATTTGACGGTTTTCAGATCAACAAGCTGCGTGGGAGTTAAGTAAGGTATGGATCAACGTTTTAAGTTGATAAATGTTGGTTAATAGTTAAGGTGAATATGTGGGCCCGCGAGTATTAAAATGCTGTTAAATTATGTTAAAATGTTATACTCCTAAGAATAAAACTCAGTCACTCCAATGGTTTAAATATCACAATATTAAGGTTTGGAAATTTGTTCTGAAGGTTTTGAAACACTGATTCATAGTATTTTAATACTATGTCCAAGAAAGTTTCATCCCTGTTTGAAAATCAAAGTATTATATTTCTGAGGGTCTTAAACTTGGTTTTAATGAGCTTGAATGACTTCAAGAATTTATAATATTTTCAAAAGGTTAATATTGTCAAAAGGGGCTTTAAATGGATTTTTAAGACTATTGTGGATTTCATTAATCAAATTTCATAAATTTGATGAATGAAAGTGAAACAAAAGAGTTGGAATGAGTTCCCCCCAGAGTTAGAAAATATTGTACAAAAGTTTGAAAGGCTCTCCTTAATGCCTGCACCCACAGTGCCATTAGGACTACATGGAAAAAACAATAAAAATAAGGGCACTACACTACCAATAACAATAAGGAGCTACATTAGTATTATAGAGACCTAACATGACCATATCCTTCAAAAACGTGTTGTCCTCAATGCTTGAGTAGTTTTGGATGATTTTGTATAAAATTATAATCCTACCACGTGTAATCTTCAATGGGAAGTTCTTCCACTTGATGAGATACATTGAAATCGATCAATTTCATATTTGTCAAGTTCTTGTTTTCATGACTGCTTCAGGTTCCAATTTGAATTTTCCTTCCTTGTCAAGTTTTGGCAATATTTTTTGAACTAGGATCTTGTCACCTATAACCTTCTTTAAGCATGAAGCATGCAAAACTGGGTGCACTTGGAAAGATGCCTAAAGCTCCAACTTGTATGTCATAGTACCAATATTTTGGAATACCTTGTAATGACCATAGTACTTTGGTGATAATTTATTATCCTTCTTAGCTTGTTTGAGGGAATTTTTTTTTTTTTATGGTTGTAGCTGTAAAAATACCAAATCACATACATCAAAACTTCTTTCTCTATGATGTTGATATACATATTGTTTCATTTGATTTTGTGCCAAAGTGAGGCTATCCTTTAAGAGTTGGAGAGCTTGTTGGTGATGCTCGATTTGATCTTCCACTGCTTGAACCTTAGAAATTTCTCTTAAAGATTATGTGATGGATGGTGGATGATATCCATAAAGTGCCATAAATGGGGTCATTTTTGCTGCAGTATAGATGGAAGTGTCATACCACCATTCACCTAGAAGTAACCACTTAGATTGAGGATGATAAGATAAGCTATGAGCTAACTGAGTACCCAGACAAGAAAATAATTTCGTCCAAAAAATTCCAGTTAAAATGGGATATCTATCGTTTATAGTAATATTTTGGTTTCAATGTAGCTTTTGAATTGTTTCCATAAACATAGTAGCAAATTTAGTGGATTTAAATGGATGAGATAATGCACAAAAGTGTGCATACTTGGCAATTCTATCAAGTACCACCATTATGACACTCTGTCCTTCAGACTTAGGTAAACCTATGATACAATATATTGAAGCCTCCTGTCAACATTGAATTGGAATGGATAAAGGCTATAATAGATGAGGGGTCTTAATTGTCTCGAATTTATTTTGTTGGAAAGAAAAACATTCCACCAAAAGGTTTTCAATATCATATTTGAGGCCATCACAAAAAACAACCTTCTTGACCCAGTGGTAAGTTTTCAAAAATACTAAGTGACCTCCTAAGGGATAGGTGTGTAATTACAAAAGAATATTTTTTTTGAGTCGGGACATCTTACAAATATATAGGTTATATTTTACCATAATGAATCATTTTCCCAACTAAATGTATCAGATGTACTAGTATCTTTCTGCAACACTTGAATTGAGTGTCCACATTTCTTCATCATTGTTCCATTCATCCATTGATTTGGTTATATAATATGGTTGGATGATATAAATGACACAAAGGAAAGCTTCCACATCCCCATCATTTCTTGAGAGTGCATATGGAAATAAAAAATTTCTTCCCTATTTTGTAGATGATTTCAACGTCATAACCCAACATTTTTCTGACCCATTTTTTCTTCTCTTCTGAAGATAATATTTGTTACAAAAATTGTTTAAGACTATCATGATCTATTGATACCTTGAAGTGTCTTCCCATTAGGTAAGGTCTCCACTTCTTTAGTGAATGTAGTATTGCCAATATTTCCTTCTCATAAATAGATTTGTGTAAATAATTTCCTTTTATTAGATGACTTTCAAAAGAAATGGGTGTTCCTTATTACATTAAAATAACACCAATTCCATTTCTTGAGGCATCACATTCCATACTAATTTTTTTTGTGGAGTCTTGCGTAGCTAAGGCCGGTGATAGGTACATTGCCTATTTAAGATTCTTAGGCCTTAGTTGCTTCTAGAGTCCAAGAAAATGCATCTTTCTTCATTAATGTTGTTAGAGGTGCTTCTATTCTCCCATAATTCTTAACAAACTTGTGATAATACCCTGTAACATGAGAAATCCTTGCAGAATATTTATGGTTGTGGAGATTTTTCATTCCTTAATGGATTTAATTTGTTAGGGTCCACCTTAACACCCTCATGAAATACAATGTGACCCATATATTCCACCTGTTGTATTCCAAAGAAATATTTTGAGGCTTTTTTCATACAGTTGTTTCTCGTCCAATAGTTTGAGCACCATGTCAAAATGATGAACATGATACTTCCAAGACTTGTCGTAGATTAGTATATCATGAATAAAAAACTATCACAAATTTTCTAAGGAAGTGTTTGAAAATGGAATTCATCAAACCTTCAAATGTAGAAGGTCCATTTGTAATGTCAAAAGGCATGACCAAAAAATCATTATGACCCTAATGAGTTCTAAATTCTATTTTTGGAATGTCTTCGGTCTTCATTCAAATTTTATGATATCCTAAATGAAGATCCAACTTGGTGAATTAAATTTCTCCATGCAATTCATCCAATAATTCATCAATGACATGAATGGGAAATTTATCTTTAATAATGATCTTGTTGAGCTCCCTATAATTCAGAAACATGCACAATGATACATCCTTATTTTTTACCAATACTACCGGTGCCAAAAAAGAGCTTTTGCTAGGTTGAATTATACCAACATCTAGCATTTCTGCAACCATACATTCAATTTCACTCTTTTGGGCATAGCTACATCTGTAAGGATTGATGTTTGTAGGAACACATCCTGGAATCAAATGAATAGTATGATCATGATCACAAATATGTGAGAGGAGTTTGGGAGTCTCAAATACCTTGGAATGATTTCTCAAGACTTTTTGGAGATTTGGAGAAATAGATGATTTCGATGCTTGAACCTCTAGTGAGCATAATTTTTCAATTACGCCCCCTTGTTATTTCTTTATAATATCTATCATGCCATTATGGTTGATTATATTTCCTATTTTCCCTACGATAAACCTTAATTCAACTTCATTTCCTTCCTGGTGAAGGCCCAGCCCTCATTCATACATGGAAAACAAAGTTTTTGAATTTAAACTTTAATGTTGCAAATGTAATATATTAAAAATCTGCCAGCTGAGTGATAATGATTGACAACAGATAAATGAGAATGTAATACAACGAATTCAATGATATTGATTTGGCATACTTGTGGATCTTTGGCTATCGTGGCAACTCACCTCCGTAACTATGATATTCTCCTCGAGATCTGGCGTATTAACTTCACTCCGACTTCCGCGCCACACTCTCGCAATGTGTAACAACACTTCGACTGTATTTCTATCTTTTCGCCAGTTGAACTGGGAGGAGGGTTTTTCGACCTCCATAGGTTTTCCAACTTCATGAGTGTTTCACCAACACTTCTCAGCATTTCCGGGTGAGGAAATTTGTTCTCCGTTAAGTCAAACCGACGTTGTTCTGTCTTTGTTGTGCGGATTTCTTCTAACACTGATTTCTTTTCAAACCCTGCAATGGCAACTCGTCACCTGTTTATATGGTAACCTCTCCGGCAGTGGTTTTCCTGCTTTTTCAATTGGTTTTCATAGCTACGTGCTCTTTTCTCGCTTCTGTTTTCTAATGATACAATTGTTTATTGTCACTTCCTCTCCAGGTTTGGACCGCCACGACTTCCTGTGGTCGCCTACAGCTCGGAAAAATTCACAGGTATTTAACTCCTACCCTGCTGGAAACCTTTCTGCTTTTGTTTGAGGCCTCTAACTATTCCGGCTCCTTTGTGAGAAGGTTCTATCGATTCAATACCTGAGGCGTCAGTCTCTTCCTAGTCCTCAAACTCTCTAGTAATTTCCTCTGTGTTTCAACTATCCAATTTGCACACTCGTTTCCTGTTAATTTGATTTCATAAAACTGCCTTAGGGTTCTAATAATAAAACATTGTGGGTGTTACAGGCCCCCCCTTCCAGTTTTCACATATGGCAGCCTTCCTTCAATGATGAAACCCTAAGGGTAGGGTCGACTCCATTACTGTGTTTTTTGTAGCGTAGGGTTTGTAATTTCTCGTTGCCAAACTCTAGTCGACGGTTAGATTTTCTCGATGTAAATTATTAAAAATGAAAATTTTCTTTGGAGCTTTTTGTTTCACTATAGTTGTATTATTTTTTGTTCCAGACCCTCATTCAATTATGTGACTGATACCCTGTCTCTCTTCTGGACAGTTTCGAAAACTTTGGCAAACTTTTCAATGATTATTACGGAAATGTTTTGTTTTTAAAATACTTCCAAATTGTTCTTCGTATGTGAACTTACCTGGCATTGTCTGCAATCGCTTGTTGGTTCAGTTTCATCGTGAGAAACGTAAAACTCCGTTCTTTTTTCCTGTACAAACTTTTCCACTGTCTTGGTAACCCTATTAATAGCATGAAACAAAAAAATTTCTTTCTCCTGTACACAACATCTCTTTTCTTAGCTTAATTCAGTTTACATTCAAATAAACTCTATTTACAAGCTCAAATTAAAGTGCTACACATATATCCGTAGGGAAATAAACATTCATTTTTCAATAATCCGATATAAAATGTCAAACTGGCTGAAAGAAATTTCTAGTTGCAGATGGTTCTTGAATTCTGTTTCATATTTTCTCCTCTCTGATGGAAATCGAATCCCCCAGTATATTATTGTCTGCTATTTATATGCCTGTAGGTGATAGTTCTTTTTTATTTTCGGTTGAACTAACAACCGCACTCTCTAACTACATTGCCAGATTTATAAAAATAAAACTTCTAATTAAACTACAAAAACATTTTACTTTCCTAATCCTATTGTTCTCTTCCAGATAACGAATAATAAAAGAAATAAAATACAGGTTTAATAACTTGTCTAGAAACATGTGTAATAGTAAGACAAATAAGCCATCTTTCGTCTACTCCGAGTTAGATGCTCCTGCATCAGGCTCCCGGGGTGACAAAAAATTCATGGCTCCATTCCATGATATCGTCAACCGAATAGCCAGCCTTCTGTATCTATGCCGCGTCAATCCATGAACTGTCCTCAATAGGATGGTTCTTCCACTTGACTAAATACCGTAGATATTCCTTCCTGCGCATGCGCTTGGCTACCTGTGTGTTGAGAATGCTCTCGATCTCAAGGGGCTACACCGTAGGCATCTGTCTCACCCAAGAACCTTCGTCACGTTGGGTTTCCCATTCTGGCCATGTTAGGTATCTGTAACAAGCAAGATTGGCAAAGTCCGATTATAGAGTTAACATCATTTCAACCAACTTTGGGATTCTAGGATCTAGCCCTCCTGAATCCGGAGAGGGATCTCTCCAATATGTACAAAGATGGATATTGTCTTTGAAGTTTAGGATGCTGATATTAGGCTAGTTATGAAGGCCAAGGGTTTTGTTTGTTTTTCTTGGATGGTTGAACATAGTTGCTGTCTGAGACGGAAAGATCTATATGCAAATAGGTTCAAAGGTGAGAAGTTGCAAGTAAACTGAATAAGCTTTGATTCTAAAGAGAGATGATGGCAAGTTTTCAATCCATTGGGCTATGGAGTCATAAGGGAGTTTAATTGAAACATCCAGGTTCAAGAGTAATCTATGGGGAAAGTCATCTAGGCCTAAGAATCTCTTTGAAGTTTGATTTATGGAATGGGGTGATACAATAAGAAAGGGAATCAACAGATGCAGAACAAAGAGCAGCCCAGGATCTGGTAAGTACTTTGAAACTAGCCAGCCTTTGACCAAGCACTTAAGAAAACATAGAAGAAACCTAGGATCTGGTAAGTACTTTGAAACTATCCAGCCTTTGATATACTTCTGCTAGAAAACAGATTAAAGACAAAGGGAAACTTGAAGGCAACCTTTGGAGCAGAAACTAGTGGGCAGGGCTCACCTTTCTCCTCATATTAGTTCTCCTTTACTTAGTTACTTCCAGGACAATCACCAAGATAACACAGAATGGCCCAAGATCTGATAAGTGCTTTGAAACTATTCAGCTTTTGACACATTCTAAGGGAAACAGACAAATAGTTGAGCAAACAAGAAAGGGACTCAGGGCTAACCTTTGATTTCCTCAATTCATTCCTTACACAACATATATGAAAGTAACATTTAAAAATAACATTCAGCATTGACGAAAAGATGAGGGAATGCCAGCATCTCTTTACTTTGACTGAATTAAATCATTTCTAAATAACACAATAAGAAGAAAACATTGGGATAAATATTTCTCAGCCAGAGAAGGTCACTGGTGTACAGCAAACTCTAACACTGTTTAAACTGTTCTTTATAGTGGAAAATGAAACAAATTGAAAACGGAAATAAAATGACAAGTTATAGTGAGAATAACATCACCATCGGCATAGACCAGGATCCCATAAATCAGCTTGTATTGATTGCTTCAAGCCGGTTACAATCTTCAAATCCAATGTTTTAATCCATCTCTCTTCACAATCTAACCTATCTGTTACAAGCAGAGCTCCAAGAGCCCATGAAACCACTATTTACAGTCAAGAGTTTTCCACTCAGAAATAGCTACAGCGCTTCAGCAATTACATTGACAACCAACTAATCCAACCCCTCACTCATCTTCTATTGAAGTATTTATAGAAGCATGAGGAGGTGAGATCTGTTTAAAAGATCTCAAACACAATCAATGCAGAATTAATATCTTCCTGACCCCGAGAGGTTCGATGAAGAAATTCTACAGGTGTTACATTGCATTAATGTGTTTCTACTTAAGAAGTAAGCTCGAAGAGAGCTTATATTGACCTTTGAGGCTCTGCGTACTGTTAGGGTTACTCTGCAAACATTCTGTCGTTGAAATCTGGTGCAGTAATAACTTCTTTGGTTGTTCGAGGCATAATATCTGATCCTGTTTAATAAATTCATCCTCTGTTTGAGCTTCTCGAGGCAATAGGTGGCACTGTGGTGGTTGAGGAATCAATTCGCCTCGAAGTATGGCGGTGGAGGCGATATGTCTGCCGAACACTTTTAGGTTTTGCTTTAATCCGTGTTCTGAGCCGGGGATTAGGCTTTTGATAACTGTCTTAGCCGTAATCCCCGCCAATCTTCTCACAAAACCACTACTCTGGTTCATTCTACCTTTAATCTGCTACTCTTTCTCTGCTCTGATATTGGCTGCCTTCTTCAAGCTTTGCAGGGACATGCGGCAACCAAAGTTCATGAAGCTTTGTAAATATCTCTGTTCTTCTCCGTATGATCAATTCCTTGGATAGATCGGGAGGATTGGAGTCGTCACTCTCATCCTTCAGATTTCGTAGAATACGAAGAAAAAACCTTTGAAAACCTGCAAAAAACAAGAAAAATGAGGAAATCCTGCGTTCATATGGATAGACTGCATCGAAGGGCGTGCGGGCGGACGGAGAGATCGGGGCCGTTGATCGTATTGCGATCAACGGTTGGGAGAAAATCAAACGGTCAATGAAGAGGAAAGCGGACCGTATAATCGAATCGGGAGAGGAGATGCAGACCGTTGATCTACAGAGATCGACGGCGGGGATTGGATTTTAAACGCGCCGGGGCAAAATTAACGGGCGAGCAAATTGGTTAAAGGACGAGCGAGAAAGATGATCGGGGACCGTCGGATGGGAGGGCCCAAATCCGACGGCAGGGGTGAATCCCGCTGCGGGGCCATGGGACCATGTTTAACGCGCGGGAGATGGACACGGCAGGGTGGTTTTCGGAGTGGGGTGGAGAACACGTGTCAGTCGGCGCGTGGAATCGCTGGCCGACGGCACAAAACCACCTCCGGACGCAAGGTGGTGCGGGCACATACCGGTAGGAAAGGAAAACAGTGCGGTGGAAAAGGAGGAGGGGTCCACCAGATGACGGGACACTCCGCACCGTTGATCCGTGGGACAGATCAACGGCGGAGTTTTAATATTGTTTTCTTTGGCGAAAAAATAAAACAAACCCGTCTTTGCATTTTACAATGGTTTCCAATGTTTTTCGGGCAATGAATTATTTCCGAGGTTAAGCGCCTGGCGGATTTAGCACGCGGTTCTGGCGTGGGGACATATGGAAAGAGAAACAGAAAGGGGCTTAGCCTGAGGGGCTAAAGCTTAACACATATAAACGCATGTTTTTCTATGGTTTTTGAATAATTTTTGTAAGAGAAGAAAAGGTTCCGATAGATCAAAAAGTGGGTTTTTGACCTTAGAAAATGAGATTAATGGAGGAATAAGGGGAATAAGAGGGTTTAATGGGTTATTTTATGGATGAAAGGATACTCTAAGAAATGAGGCAAAAGTGGAAGAAGGGGAAAAGGAAAGGGGGAAGATACAACAATTTTTGTTCAGGATTTTTCATGGTATGCCAGAGGCAGAGGGAATGGAGAGAAAGTAGAACCAATCAGTAGTTTATAACCTTGCCAACAGACTTCAAGTACCAACAATTTTTTAGGCCTGAATTTGTTTCTTGAAGGCTGTAAAGAAAATTTAGCCACCAGCTTGATATGATTGAAAAATATAGGTGGCTAACAGGCCATACTGTCGTGTCATCCTCAGGACTAGTAGTATATGAAAACAAATCTGCAACATTAAAGATGGGTGAAATGCCTATCCCTGGTGGCAACTGTAATTCGTAAGAATTTTCTAAAAACATGCGAATAATTTTGTAGGGGACAATCTTTTTAAATTTCAGTTTGTTGTATTCCATTTTAGGAAAATGTTCCTTGCGCAAGTGTGCAAGAACTTCGTCACCGACATTAAACTGAACCTCCCGCCTTTTAAAATCTGCCCATTGTTTATACTTTTGGCTATTGTCCTGTAATTTTGTTTTCACCTGCTCATGTAAATCTCTCATTGCTTGGGTGAAATCTTCTCCATCAACACTTTTTTTTTCAAGTTTTCCTAAATCCTGCAGCTCATTCACTCTGCGAGGATGCATGACATACAAGATCTGGAAGGGACTGTAACTTGTGCTGCGATTCGGTGAGTCGTTATAAGTGAATTTCGCTTGAGCAAGTACGCGATCCCACATCTGAGAATTTTCACCTATCAATCTCTGTAGCAGATTTCCTAGGCTCCTATTCACCACCTCCATTTTCCCATCAGTCTGTGGGTGATAAGCAGAGCTGAATTGAAACTGAGTGTCCAACTTCTTCCACAGGGTACACCAAAAATGTTCGGTGAACCTGACATCCCTGTCGAAAATAATGGACCTCGGCAAGCCATGCAGTCTGACAATATTTTTGAAAAACAAGTGTGCTACGTGAGTGGCATCACTGGTTTTCCTGTAGGGTATAAAATGTTTCATATTTGAGAATCGATCAACTACCACCATCACTGAATTGAAACCCCGCTGTGCTCTAGGCAGACCCAAAACAAAGTCCAAACTGACTAAGTCCCATGGTCTACTCGGAATAGGCAGTGGCATATAAAGTCATGTATTCTGACTACAACCTTTCACCCATTGACACATTTTACATCTGCTTACGTACCTCTGCATGTCTCATCGTATCCTTCGCAAGTAATAAAAGTACTCAATCTATGATAATGTCTTGTCTATGCCAAAATGTCCGGCTAGACCTCCACTGTACTTTTCCCGAATAATGTTCTCCCTCATCGAATAGTCAGGAATGCATAACTGTCCTCCCCTGAACAATAATCCCTCCTGAAAATTATAGTCCAACCATGGACTATTGTTTCTCAACAAAGCATTTTGAAAAGCCTCATAGGCCTCCTTAAAGTTTGTATTCATCTGATACAAATCCCTCAAATGCTCAAAACCAAAGACTTGCACTGTGCTTTCCTGTAAGAGCAAAGCTCTTCTACTTAATGCATCTGCCACCTTGTTGGCCTACCCACTAATATGTTTCAGCACAAACATAAAATTCTACAGATATTCAACCCATTTTGCATGCTTATGGTTCAACTTATGCTGCTGCATAATATACTGTAATGCAGAATTATCAGAAAATAAAACAAACTCATTACCTAATAAGTAGTGTCTCCAGTGCTTCAATGCTTGGATGACTGCATAAAATTCCTTATCATAGGTTGAGTATTTATGCCTACTTTCGTTTAGCTTCTCGCTAAAATAAGCAACCGACCTGTACTCCTGTCTAAGTACTGCCCCAATGGTTGTACCGCTGGCATCACAAAGAACTTGAAAAAGTTGTTGAAGTCAAGCAACCTCAATATCGGTCTCTCAGTGATCTTCCTCTTCAAAGCCTGAAAACTTTTCTCTGCTGCCTCTATCCAGCAAAAAGTCTAATTTTCCTTCTTGATCGTATCCAACATGGGTGCACAGATTCCACTTAAATTCTTGATGAATTTCTTGTAGATACTTGCCAATCCATGAAAGCTTCAGACTTCAAATAGATTCTTCAGGGATGGCCAGCTAACTATAGCTGCAACCTTTTCTGGGTCCATCTTCAACTCATTTTCTACAATCACAAAACCCAGATACACTAATTCCTGCTGGAAAAAGGTACACTTTTTCATATTTATTAGCATCTTATTCTGCTGCAATTTCCTCAATACACTTCGAACATGCTGGAAGTGTTCTTCTTTCATCTTGTTGAAAATAAATATGTCATCCAAATAAACAATTACAAACTTCCCAATGAACTCTTTCAGCACTTCGTTCATTAGGTGCATAAACGTACTAGGGGCGTTGCTCAAGCCAAATGGCATCACCAACCATTCATATAGCCCTTCATTCGTCTTGAAGGTTGTTTTCCATTCATCCCCTTCTCGGATTCTAATCTGGTGGTAACCACTCTTCAGATCGATCTTCGTAAAGTATGCTGCTCCGCTCAAACATTCCATCATGTCATCCATTTGTGGCAATGGAAACCTATACCTAGTAATATTATTAATAGCTCTTGAGTCTGTGCACATTCACCATTCTCCACCTTTTTTCGGAGCCAAAATTGTCGGAACTGCACAGAGGCTCATGCTTTCTATGATTAGCCCTTTATCTAGCAACTCCTACACTTGCTTCCTAATCTCTTCATTGTCCTAAGGACTCATATGGTAAGCTGCCTTATTTGGCAGACTAGCTCTTGGTATAAAATCAATACAATGACTGATGCTCCTTTTAGGAGGCAATTCGTCCAGAAGATCATCCACTATGATATCACAAAAGTCCTGCAACATATCCTGAATCTCCTCTGGTAAATCTGTAATCTTTGTGTGCAGTACCACTGTCTTTTGCCTCCTCACAACAACAAAATTTACATCACTATCGTCAATCTGTTTCAAAAATTCTTTTCCACTCATCAGTAATGCTTTAACCCCACTAGTTTCTGCTGTATCTTCCTCCTTGATGGGTACAAGCGTGTGCTTAATCCCATCCTTGACAAACTTGTAACAGTTTGTCTTTCCATCATGAACCACCTTCCTGTCATACTTCCAAGGCCTCCCTAACAGTATATGACATACATCCATCGACATAATATCACAGATAATCTTGTCCTTGTACCTGTCAATATGAAATTCTACTTCGCACTCCTCATCAACTAACAGTTGATGTCCCTTTTGGAGTGGGGTGCTTCAACCATTTCAACCCCAACTTCTCCACCATTTTTGTGGCCACCAAATTATCTGTACTCCCACTGTCATTTATCAGTTTGCAACACTTGCCCTGTGATTTGAAATCTGTCTGAAATAAAGCTTTTCGCTGATCCGGTTCTACAACTTCCTTGGCTGGTTTCAGCAACACCTTATTCAACACCAAAGCTTCCCCTGTTTCAAGCACATTTTCTACCTCTTGGGGTGGTGCCTCCACTTCCTCTCTTTGGGCAACATAAGTTCCTCTACCACTTGCTGGCTCCCCTTCAGGACACTCATAAGACTTGCACCCCCACTTATGGCATCTATAACACTGGACAACTCCTCTGCCTCGGCCATTTCCTCTTCCCTGCTGGTATGGTCATCCCCCTCTAGTGTTATTGTCTTTTTCTACTATTCCTGAAGGTTTGAACTGCTTCCTTCTTCACTGGGATTTGTGCCTCTACCCTTGCCAAAAGCCTTCCTTTTTCCTCTGCCAGATACTCCTCCTCTTCTGGCATTCTACTTCCTGGTTATTTTTTGTTTTGCTTTCGAGGCACACTGATATGCCTCGTCGATAGTTCTGGGTGAGAGAATACTCATTTCATCTAGTATCTCCCCTCTCAAGCCATTTACAAACCTGGCTATCTTTTCAGGGGTGTCTTCTATATACCCCGCTCTCAAATTCAACTTGTAGAATTCCTCCGTGTATTCTTTAATAGTTAACCCCTTTTGCCTCAGATTCTGTACCTTTATTTACAACATGATATGATAATCTTTTGGCAAAAATTTGTCCTTCAGTTTGGCCTCCATCCTGGCCAACTTCTTTATAGGTGGTTTATTCAGCCTCTTCCTCTCCCCCTGAATACTATCCCACCACAAGGACGCATGTCCCTTCATCTTGGTGGAAGTGAATTTTACCCACTTATCTTTGCTGATTTCTTCAAAATCAAAATATTTGTTCAATTCACTAAGCTAATCTAGCAACACATCTTCTGATAAATTCCCATCGTAAGTCGAAAGCTCATGTTTTGGCTTGCTACTTGATAACAAAACCGACCTCAATAATCTAAGTTCAGGCCCCTCTCCTTCAAAACCATATGTCACTTCTACAACCTCTTCATCACTGTCATCCCCTCCATCAGGGTCCCTTCTTCTTCCAGCCTCTACTGCTGCTAATCGCTCATTCAAAATACGAATTTCCTTCCTCAATCCTTCCTCTGATAATTGTCGATTAGCTCTCCCAATTCCTCGTCCTCCTCTACCAACCTCCATGTTCATTTTTCAACAAACCTGCTCTGATACCAAAAATGGTGAAGGCCTAGCCCTCATTCACAAGTGGCAAACACAGTTTTCGAATTTAAACTTTAATGTTGCAAATGTAATATATTAAAAATATGTAGGCTCAGTGATAATGATTGACAACGGATAAATGAGAATGTAATACAACGAATTCAATGGTATTGATTTGGCGTACTTGTGGATCTTTGGCTGTCATGACAACTCACCTCCATAACTACGATCTTATCCTCGAGATCTGGTGTATAAAATTTACTCAGACTTCCACGCCACACTCTCGCAATGTGTAACAACACTTCGACTGTTGAACTAGGAGGAGGGTTTTTCGACCTCCGCAGGTTTTCCAACTTCACGAGGGTTTCACCAACACTTCTCGTTGTTTCTGGGTGAGGAAATGTGTTCTCTGTTAAGTCAAACAGACCTTGTTCGGTCTCTGTTGTGCGGATTTCTTCTAACACTGATTTCTTTTCAAACCCTGCAATGGAAACTCGTCACCTGTTTGTATGGTAACCTCTCCGACAGTGGTTTTCCTACTTTTTCAATTGGTTTTCACAGTTGTGTGCTCTTTTCTCGCTTCTGTTTTCTAATGATACAATTATTTATTGTCAATTCCTCTCCAAGTTTGGACCGCCACGACTTCCTGTGGTCACCTACAGCTCAGAAAAATTAATAGGTATTTAAATCCTTCCCTGCTGGAAACCTTTCTGCTTTTGTTTGAGGCCTCTGACTATTTTTGCTCCTTTGTGAGCAAGCTATGTCGATTTAATACTTGAGGCGTTCGTCTCTGCCAAGTCCTCAAACTCTCTGGTAAGTTCCTCTCTGTTTCGACTATCCAGTTTGCACACTTGTTTCCTGTTAATTTCATTTCATAAAACTACCTTAGGGTTCTAATAATCAAACGTTGTGGGTGTTACAGGCCCCCCCTTCCAGTTTGCACTTCTAGTGGCCTTCCTTCAATGATGAAACCCTAAGGGTAGGGTCGACTCCATTACTGTCTTCTCTGTAGCTTAGGGTTTGTAATTTCTCACTGCCAAACTCTGGTCGACGGTTAGATTTCCTCGATGTAAATTATTAAAAATGAAAATGTTCTTTGGAGCTTGTTGTTTCATTGTAGTTTTGTTATTTTTGGTTCCATACCCTCATTCAATTATTTGACCGATACCCTGTCTCTCTTCTGGACAGTTTCGAAAACTTTGGCAAACTTTTCAATGATTATTACGGAAATGTTTTGTTTGTAACAAAATTCAAAATTGTTCTGCGTATGTGAACTTACCTGGCATTTTCTGCAATCGCTTTTTGGTTCAGTTTCATTGTGAGAAATGTAAAAATCTATTCTTTTTTCCTGTGCAAACTTTTCCACTGTCTTCGTAACCCTGTTAATAACATGAAACAAAAAAATTTATTTCTCCTGTACACAGTATCTCTTTTCTTAACTTAATTCAGTTTACATTCAAATCAACTCTGTTTTCAGGCTCAAATTAAAGTGCTACACATATATCCGTAGGGAAATAAACATTCATTTTGCAATAATCCGATATAAAATGTCAAGCTGGCTGAAAGAAATTTCTAGTTGCAGATGGTTCTTGAATTTTGTTTCATATTTTCTCCTCTCTAATGGAAATTGAATCCCCCAGTATATTATTGTATGCTATTTATATTCCTATAGGTGATAGTTCTGTTTGTTTTTCTGTTGAACTAACAACTACACTGTCTAACTACATTGCCAGATTTATAAAAAGAAAACTTCTAATTAAACTACAAAAACATTTTACTTTCCTAATCCTACTATTCTCTTCCAGATAATGAATAATAAAGGAAATAAAATACAGGTTTAATAACTTTTCCACAAACACATGTAACAATGAGACAAATAAGCCATCTTTCGTCTACTCCAAGTTAGATGCTCCTGCATCACTTCCCCAAAAAAATCAAGAAACGTTCTAGAAAATTAAAATCTATCTTACCCAAAGATTGTAACCATTGGACTCCTAGTACAAACTCAACACCACCCATTGGAATGGATAGCATTGGATTACTCAATACATATTCCCCCATGGTTATCTTGATATTATGGCACTTTCTAGAGAAATGTATAGTTCCTCTATTTACAACCATCACTTGACATTTTGGTGTTGAGTATAGGAAGCAATTCAATTCCTTCACTATCTTACAATGAATAAAATTATGGGTGCTACTCGAATCAATCAGAAATATTTTTTTTTCCTTGATATGTCCTTCTACCTAGAGAGTTTGAGGATTGGTACTTCCTTCCAATCCATTCCAAGATATAGCTAGATTCATTTCTTCTTTCTCTAGGGTTGGTTCCTGGTTTATATCCTCTTCTTTTTACGTTTCCTTTTCATTTTCTTCCTCCTCTACACAATTTATGTCAAATAATTTCTTCTCAGCATGCTTATTACCTTTAGTGTATTTTCTATCACAACTTTAGTAAAGCCCTTTTTCTCTTTTTCTTCCGATTTTTAGGGTGTAAAAATTATATGTTGTGTAAGGATAGGAGCATCAACACTTCCGTATTTATAGTTGTGAGTGTTAGGCTTCGTTGTTGCCATAATTTTTCTTTGAAATTTTCTTTCCAACCTAGAATCCTTTTCCAATGAATTAGGTTCCTATTAGGGTCCTATATTTTATAGGATCTCAAGGTGATTGAGTATTTCATATTTGTAATTTTACGTTGTAAATAATTTTCAATTTGAAAATTATTTCCAAAAAAATTATATATAAAAGAAAATCAAAAGAGGGTATGTCAAAAAGAAAACGAATATGATGAAAAAGGACAAAAAGAAAGAAAATTTAAAAAAATAATAAAAGAGAATAAAACCCCACAAAAGAAAAATAGAAATAATACCTGAAAGTGCTGCAAATTTAAATGCCAATACTCTAAAATTAGTTTCCTTTATGTAAAAATACAATAAGATTGTGTGCAGCTTGTCTTTAAATGACACAATGACTATATTTTTGTTCCAATCATACAGCTTAATCATGATGAAAAAATTGTGAATTTCATGTTAGATAAGTTAGTGGATAATTTTTTTCCAAACATTTTAATCCTGGCAAATCAATAGTTACATAGAAAATGAGATTGATTCAATAGTCTAATCTGAATAAATAGGAGAAATAAGTGAGAGTAGGTTAGATTTTTGTAAAAAAAGGATATGTGGGTTTTCTAGGATAAATGCACCATAAGGAAAGAAGATGAAAAAATGTTAGCTTAGCAAAAGAAAGGAAAATGAAAGGGTAGGTAGAAGCTCTATTATAGCTTTGAAAAGCATGAAAATGTTATCTGAGGTTTGAATTTCAAAGTTATTTCATGCATATCAAAGAAAAAGGGGTTAATTTTTTATCCTAAGTCTAAAAGTGATTGGGCGCATGAATATTAAGTGTGTGCATATAATCTATTATCCAAATTTTTTAGCTTTATCGAACCATCCCCTACCCAACAAAACATCTTGTCATATCAATTTATCTTACCATCATATCTCCGTTGATTCGACCTCCTGCTCCCTCATCTGACAACCCTTATCACTGCCCCCCCCCCCTCTCCATCTTATCTTTACCATTGGGGGGAGGGGGGGGGGGGGGGGGGGGGGGGGGGGTGTTGGTCCAAAAAAAAATATTTTTATTTTCGGGTGCACGCTAACATTGTGCCTTCCCGTCATTTTTCTCCCCCCCCGCTTAAACCACTTACCGCTTTGGAGCCCCTCCAAAAATTTCTTTCCCCGCTATGTCAAAAACCATTAATCCACCCGTTGAACAGTCCTCATATCATGCCACCTAGACCATTACCATTTCCAATTAAATGCTTTCCCGCAGTAACACAATTTTTAATCGACCTAATTCGCCAGTGACCATTAATATATCGGATATGTGCCACTACCAACGGGAAAATGATCAATCTCTGTATAAATCCATACTTGATCAAATTTTAAACCTTTGCCTTACCATTTTCTCTGCTCTGTACATGATTTTTGTAGATTGACAGAACACCAGAAAAGCTAATCTAGTATTTTTCAAAGTACTCTCTGCAACTATCACAACTTCTTCCTAATCCCAAACTTTTACCCAGTCCCAGCCCCAATTTTTTTATCTGAAACCATCACTCACAATAAAACAGGATCCAAGCATGCCTCTTAAGAACAAGGGATACGAGGAACCTGTAAATCCACTACTTCATCCCCTTGTTGACATTGATCACTTACCCTTCATAGATAGGGATTATAAAATCCATGAAACCCTATGTGAATTCGAGTTGTTAGAAATGTGTTTTTGGCTAGAAGGAAAATTCATTGAAAATTCTGATGATATCGGACTGTGGGAGTCCAATTTTCCACATTTCATTTTTCCCCATACCCACATTGCCCTTGAATTCATCCAAAATTGTCAAACTTGTTATGTACCCAATGAGAGAGCTATAATTGCTCCTACAGAAGATATTTTATTCACCATAACTGCCCAATCCATATTCCAAATTATGCATGCCCCTACCACAGAAAATGAAACCCCTTTCTCTTAGGAAACACTCACTGAATTATATCAAAAGTTAGATTTTTCAAAAGGGGCTACAACCCTTGAGATTTTTCGAGCTGAAGATTCCCAATTACCCAAGAAAAATCCTCCCTATTCATCTTCCATTTTCCCTAATAGAGCCAAGAAAATCGTTATAGTTATCTCCTACCTCCTTGGTTATTACTTATATCAATGGGTAGATGAGGAAATTATAGGATTCCTTTCCATTTTCTCTATTGATTCTAAGCCTTCCATCTTATTCAACTTTAACCAATTCCTAGAAGATTCCATCCATGACCAGTTTGTCAGATTCCAAACTGAAGAGGTGTTTAAATATGCCTCCATTTTACTACATATGTTTTTGTATTTTCACAAAGGCAGGTTCAAGTTTGCAATGTAGAAGTTGGATGATGATGGAAATCAACAATTTTTCATCTTCTAGACTATAATGGTGATGAAGGAACAAAAGAAATATTCATATAAACAGTTCATTGAATTGTTTGTACATCCAACACTCAGTCTTATAAGAAGAAACTCAAAGCCAAGAATCAATGAATATATCAGGAAAATTTTGCAGTTATCAAACCAAACCAAAACATGAGACTCGTATCTTTACCAAAATTACATAGAATTGAGAATCTATGGATGTGTGATTGCCCCATATAAGCTCCCAAAATTCCTCCCAATGAGATTTACATGTTAAAACTTTTTTTAAAATGGATGCAATATCTAGTTTTATTTTTTTTCTCCATTTCCCACTAAGAAAATAAATATTTAATGAACCAAATCAATAGAAAAAAAAAAGTGTAATTATAACTAGCCTAATATCTATTAAAAACAAAGTTAAATCTTAAAGAGAGACCCCTCTCTGAAGTTTGTGGGGATAGATCCCATATTTCTAAGTGGTTTTGATGTTGTATTCTATGTTTATTCTACCAATTGTTTAAATTACAGAACGATAACATAGTGGTGACCATACTGGGGAACAAATTGAAAAAATTGTAATTTCTTTCAAATTCATATCCTTGGTTAAAACATTGTATGATAGGAATAATTTAAGAAGATTGGTTTTCGTTTAATTATTATGAATAATAAGTGTGTGTGTGTGCATTTAGATCATAAATCTATCTCCTAAAAGAACCTATATTAGAGCTCATCCATATCCAAAGCCTGTAAAAATTGTATATGACCCTGAGAAAATACTGAAAAGAAAGAACATAGCATAAAGCCAAGGAAGTAGTAATCCCCCTCATAGAGAAGATTCACTCCAAAAAGAGTTTGTAACTCTGCAAGACATTGTGTTTTACTTACCCTTTGAACAAAGCCTATTTATAACAAATTCAGCCAATTGGGCAAATCCAATAGTAGTAGACCAAGCTACAATAAGAAGAAATTCAGTTGAAGCCCAATCTGCTCCTGTTGATATAGATCTTCAAATCCTCAAAGAATTTGATAAATTGTAGGGTTTAGTCTCAGGTTTATACCTTTATGTTCATGAATCTTTTGTATACCAATCTATAGAACTTTTTTCTTTGACTTCTTATGCAAAATCATCCACTTCATCACAATGTGTGCATCCTAGATCAACAAGTCCTACCCCTTTTGTAGTTTATACAACTACTCCAGTACTTTCAAAAAAATAAATAAGACCTACTCCTTCTATATTTTCCATAAATACTCCAGTAATTTCTCACAAAGCAACTCAAAATCCTTATTCTTTGTAATATCCCATAATGGGAACTGCTAGCAGGGCATGACTGGAAAATTCATTTTCCAGGAATGGATGCTATAGGATTTGAAACCAAGACATGGATCCCTTAGATCAATTTATCTAAGACCAAAATCCAAGAGGAGGCTCAAAATAAATCCCTCTAGGTGGGTTAAACAGATCTCCCACACCTATTTGTCTTCAGAAAGTTCCCGATGAAGGGATTGCAACAATGTATGAACATACAATGGAATAACAACGTTATATTTATAAGCCTAGGCACATAAAGATACAGATAGCCAACCAATGTATAATATAGCAACAAAAGAGTACAATTCTTTGAGGAATCAATCACTCAAGCTAGGCAATGAGAGCCTCACTGGAACATGTACATCAAAATAGAGAACACTGCTACACATGAATGTCTGCAGGTTAAAATGACACAGTTCAATGGAGTCACTGCATCATACTGAATAAAAATAGGAATATATGAGAATATATGGCTCAATAAATAATGGGGATCAAGCTCTCAACCCCTGAAAACAATAATACAACAATCCTGAGAAGGATTGGCTGAAATATACAAAATGGAAAAAATGTTGGAGTTGTTGGGCAGCAGCTGCAACTAAAAAATGGAACTGGATGGAGATGGCTAAATATGATGATAAATTTGGAGTATAACTCCTCCAATGGATCTTCCAAGTGAAAGGCTGATCCTATCACTGAAGATCTCACCCTCCAATCAACACTACAAACCCTTACTGCAGATGTACACTGAAAATAACGCAGATACTGAGGGAGACTGCATTGTAGGTGGAATAAAATATCTTGGCCAAGTTCCAAGATTTGAAATGAGCTCTAGATCCTTCCTTACCAATATCCCAAAGGAAATAAGGCCCCTTCCTCTGAAAAACAAGCCAAGGCATGGTGTTGTGGAACCTCCACTGCAACACTCTGCAACACAACATTACACTTGAGAAAAAATAACGTTGTAGCTGAAGGAATGGCTTTGGCCTTGAGCCTAGATGTGGATAAATGAAGTGAAATCCCTCAATATTTCTCTTAAGAAGGAGAGGAAATCCTAAACAAGAATCCCTCGTGGTAAACAACACTGCAACTCAGCTAAACAACCAGAGACTACAAATAGTCTAAGCAGACAGGAAATCACTAATCATATGCATGCCTAACAATGGCTGCCTTTCCCTCTTAAAAAAATGATAGCTCCCTCTCCATGGGTCCCACTATTTAGGGTTTACTCCATCAAGGAAACTTCCCTCCTCTTTCACTGCACTGTCCCACAAGATGCTCTCCACCTCCTACCTCTGCGTTATTTGACTTGGTCAAACTTGACCTTGTCTTCTTGCAAATGTCTCCTTTCACACATGAGGGTGTGAAATATAGTTACACTGATGATCCCCTTTCATAATAAGATGTATTTTATCCATGTTTTTATTATTCATGGGCATCCTCACCCAATTATTTAACTCATAAGTGAAATTAGAAAAAATTAATATTCCAATTTATTGTAGGCAAAATTTCGAATGTTACAGTCCTCCCCTCCCAAATGTTGCTTGTCCTCAAGAAAATGCAAGGATAGAACTGAGAAGTTTCCCCCAAGGCATGGAGACTAAAAATTGTTTGGAAAACATCTTTCCCAAATGAATCCTCCATCCCCAAGTAATCATCCAAACAAAATGAGTCACCTCCTAACATGGCAACTCATGGCAATCTCCTTCCACCTCAAGCTCCAGAAGAAGGTGGGCTGAAAATATGAAAATGGTAAACATCATAACCTACCCCATGCTATCCTTCTCTCCACTCATGATGAGTGTAGATTATGTGCTGATCCTGGGCTACAAAAGTATTGCCCTCAAGTGGAAAAATGAAGAACAAACCTCCAAGGATTTCTCCTCCAACATTGAAGAACAAGCTGGCCCAAAATGTCTCATCCATGATGAATAGGACATGATCATCATAGAGAATCCTAATGAGAATTTTTCTAATGGGTTTCCATGATGATACATGATACAAACAATGTCTCAAGAGGATGTAGCGCAGTCTCATCCACTACAATTTCAGAAAGTAGTATGGAAAGTAAGATACAAAAATCATCACATCTACTAATGAATAGTAAATGGTTAAATGTGTCAACAATACATGATCAAATAATTGCCCATGGTTATACAATGGATGGCTATCAAACTCATGGCCCACCCAAAAAGAGAAAAAATATGTGGTTGTGGTGGCCATATCTCCTCCCATGCTCCCATTAGAACATGTAGTGCAGAAAATGTGGGAATTGTCTCCCCTCAAGGACACATCCAACTCATGTGTCAATATCCCAATCATTCTCTCAAAAAGAATAGAAACAATATCAGAAAATGAAGACATGATCAGTACAAGAATGAAGGAAATACTGATGGCTTCATGTGGTGCTTGAAGATACCAACAGTCTCCCAAGTATGTACAGCACAGTTTTACAAACTGCTGCTTCAAAAATTTACATGGAAAAATGTTTCTTGTTACAAAGTTAATCATGTATTGCATCACATGGAAAATAGTTGGATATAATAACTGAATATACAGCTCATGAAAATTATCTTTTGTCAATACAAAGCTCTATTCTTTGACATGCTCCTTGTCAAAGATTCCTCTAGTAATGTTGCTGCAAACATGGAATACCTCCCAAGATGGAAGTGTTCCTTGATCATCCAAGTCCAAGGAGTAGCCCCTTTGCACCATGAGGGTGTCGTATTCTACTCCTGCAACATCACACAAGAAGTGAGAGAAAATTTTCCCTTGCTCTCTCAAGTGCAACTCAAGCAAACAAATTGCTTGCTTCCTCCTTATGCTCCCATCATACAACTCATGTGATGAAGACATAATGAGTGATAGGAATATCACATCAAAACCATGTATCCAAACTCCATGCTGCCCAATGATGCAAGCATCTTGCCACCTCTTCTCCCTCCCCATCCTCTTAGGAAGAGGACATGCCAAGTGATGGCCAAACTCCTTCAAGAGGAGCCAGCATAGCCAAGCCTCCTGCTACCCGGTGTCATATATTTGCAAGTATCCTCCCATCTCCTTTCTTATCAACCACATCCACTCAATCACTTGTGGATGCCTCCTTCTTCTCTTCATCTTGGTACTCCTCCCATGAGGGCTACCATCCTCCCAAATAAAATCTCTCTCTTTGCATTCCATGAAAGTTTGGAATGCAACTCTTTGGAAACCTCTTAGAGAAGATCTCTCACCCATGACTATGTTGAATCCAAAAGGACCCAAATATGATGAAGGTAATAAATCCTCTTCACCAATGTTTGAAAACGTTGTTAATCTCCCCAAGGATGCAGTGGTTGTCTCATACTCCAACTCAAAGATGGTTTCATGGGTTTCCATAGGAGTGTCATGGTCTGTTTCATCCCCCAAAAGTTCACACCCCAACCTCAAGGATTGTGTGCAACTCAACAAAGGTGCATGAGGATGATGGTCCATCTCCTCCTTGAACTATTTGCATAGTGCAGTGAAATCATGTTGCTCTAAAGTAGTAGTGTGAATTGACTGTTGGTCATGCAAAAGAAAATTTCCACAACTATCAAAAGAATTTTCTGCAATTATAGATAGTGGAATTTCCTTCATACCTTGATGAGATTTGGGAATCTCTTGTAGGGCTGCAAGAGTTCCTTCCTCCAATGTGTTGGCTGCCCCAACTGTTGATGCATGTGGCTGCTCCTCCATGAGTGTGATAGTGTTATTACAAGACTCCTCAAGTGGTGGTGTGAGCTTTTCCTCCTTTTTTCTTTCTCCATCAAAGGTTTTGATCAACCTTTGAGTGAACTCTGCAAAATTTTTCACCCTTGCATGGCTCAAGTGGCTGAACCACCAAACATAGGCCCCACCCTCCAAGTGTAGCGCTGATATTTCAACAGCTTCTTCCCCTACTACAAGATGTAGTAGGAAAAATTCCTCCAACTTTCTTACCCAAGCTTTTTTTGTCGATGACCCATCAAAGGTAGACAACATAAATCTATTGCCTTTGATTTTTCTTCTACTGCAGGGTCTCTTCTCTTCCTTCAACTGGATGAATTTTGGAAAAGCTAGAGTCTCCTTGAAGGCTCTAGCTTGAGATTTTTACTAAAAAAGGTACTTACTTAGAATCAAATGATCCAAGTGTCTTTCATGCTTGTCTCCTTCTTCTTCATGAGAATAGGAAGCGCATGGTCCTTCCTCTTCTTTTTACTCCTCCTCTTTGGAGAGGCTCTTCTTATTTCTGAACACTGATGAGAGTAATCCCATATTTTTCATCATTCTGATCTTATTCTATATTCTTGGGCTAAGACTCACAGGCTGAGCCAAGAAAGACGCTCTGATACCACTGTATTATTCCATAATGGGAACTGCTAGCAAGGCATGACTGGAAAATGCATTTTCTAGGAATGGCTACTACAGGATTTGAAACCAAGACCTGGATCCCTTATATCAATGTATCTAAGACCAAAATACAAGAGGAGTCTCAAAATAAATCCCTCTAGGTGGGTTAAACAAATCTCCCACACCCAATTGTCTTCAGAAAGTGCCCGATGAAGGGACTGCAACAATGTATGAACATAAAATGGAATAAAAACGTTATATTTATAAGCCTGGGTGCATGAAGATACAGATAGCCAAGAAATTTATAATATAGCAGCAAAAGAGTACAATTATTTGAGGAATCAATCACTCAAGCTAGGCAATGAGAGCCTCAATGGAACATGTACATCAAAATAGAGAACAGTGCTACACATGAATTTCTGTAGGCTAAAAGGACGCAGTTCAATGGAGTCACTACATCATAATGAATAAAAATAGGAATATATGACAATATATAGCTCAATAAATAAGGGGAAGCAAGCTCTCAATCCCTGAAAATAATAATACAACAATCCTGAGAAGGATTGGCTGAAATATACAAAATGGAAAAAATGTCGAAACTGCTGGGCAGCAGCTGCAACTCAAAATGGGAACTAGATGGAGATGGATGAAGATGATGATAAATCTAAATTAGAACTCCTCCAATCAATATTCCAAGTGAAAGGCTAATCCTATCACTGAAGATCTCACCCTCCAATCAACACCCCAAACCCTCACTGCAGATGTACACTGAAACTAACGCAGAAATTGAGGGAGACTGCACTATATGTGGAATATAATATGTTGGCCAAGTGCCAAGATCTGAAATGAGATCTGGATCCTTCCTTACGGATCTCCCAAAAGAAATAAGGCCCCTTCCTCTGAAAAACAAGCCAAGGAATGCTGTTGTGGAACCCTAACTGCAACACCCTGCAACACAACGCTACACTTGAGCAGAAATAACGTTGTAGCTTAAGGAATGTCTTTTGCCATGAGCCTGGATGTGGAGAAATTAATTTCAATCCCTCAAGAGGCCTCTCAAGAAGGAGAGGAAATCCTAAACAGGAATCCGTCGTGCTAAACAACACTGCAACTTAGCCAAACAACAGGAGACTGCAAATAGTCTAAGCAGACACGAAATCAATAATCATATGCATGCCTAAAAATGGCTACCTTGCCCTCCTTTTAAACAAATTAGATCTCCCTCTCCATGGTTCCCACTCTTTAGGGTTTCCTCCATCAAGGAAACTTCCCTCCTCTTTCACTACGGTGTCCCACAAGATGCGCTCCACCTCCTACCTCTGCGCTATTTGAATTGGTCAAAGTTGACCTTATCTTCTTGCAAATGTCTCCTTTCACACATGAGGGTGTGAAATCTTGTTCCACTAATGATCCCCTTTCATACTAAGAGGGATTTTATCCATGTTTTTATTATGCATGGGCCTCCTCACCCAATTACTCAACTCATAAGTGAAATTAGAAAAATTTAATATTCCAATTTATTGTAGGCAAATTTTGGAATATTACATTCTCCCCAATCCTCAACTACAATCCAACCTTCATCTCCACCAAAACCTCAAGTTTCAGCTTAGCCTTTGCCTTCCATTCAACCTCCACATTTCATGCAACAAACACATCATATTTTTCATCCTCATATCCCTATAATGGCAGCTATATATGCTCTCATTTTCCTTCAATATCATTTGCCAAACATGCGACAGGATTATCAGACGAGAATCACTCAATTTGATGGAGTTGGACCTATCACTGCCCAACATCATGTAGATAGGATGAATGACAGTTTTTAACTTCAGGAGGTAGATGAGGAGAGTGTAAAACTTAGGTTAGTTGTACAAAGTCTCATATGACAAGTAATAAAATGGTTTAAAGCATTACCTGCTGCTAGTATTAATTACCTACCCAGATTCCCTCAAAAATTCCTTACTAGGTGGGAAATTAAGAAAAACCCTCTTCAGATTTCATCTGAATATGAAAGCATTAGGAGGGGACAAGGGGAAAGTGTTTAAGACTATTGCACTATATTTAACAGTGTATACAACGTAATTCCTGCTAACATCAAACCACCACAAGGCTTAGCCTTAATGAAATTCCCAGATGGTTTTGAGGCAGACATGGATTACCAACTTAGAGAAAGGAATTCATCCACACTAGAATAAATTCAAAGGGATGTTGTGAGTGTAGAAGCAAATTTGTTAGCAAAGAGAGCTAGAATTAGGAATAAAAGGAGAGTAATGATAAAAGAGGAACCCTCTACTTCTTCTGTTGATGATAAAATTAATTCCTTAGCTAGAAAAATAGAAATAATGATGGAGAGGATTAATTTATGTGAGATGGTTGCAGCTAGGGAAAATCAACCGTACCTCAAAATCAGAATCAAAATCCTAGGATAAATCCTCCCCAAATTAAACAAAGAGAACAAAGCCATCCTGGTCAGCAAACTAGACCTCCTTTTCAGGAGAATTATGATGATTATGATGGAGAGGTAGCAAAAGAAGTAGAAGAAAATCATATAAATATAATGGGTATTAATGATGAAGAAACTACGTTTCTTACTCAGGGAGAATAAGATCTGTTCCAATTATCCCAAAATGAACTTGATTATGAGGAATCAGATGACTACAAGTAGGGATTTGAAAACACAATCATGGAAGTCCATAGACAGTAGAATCTTAGGAGTAAGAAAACACTAGATGCTCCAAACAAAAATACTAATGAAAACCCTACCAAGAAAATTTCTGACACCACTTCAAAGAAAACTCCAGAAAATGTTTCTAAGAAAACTGTTGATAGTTCTAGAAAAAATAAAGTTGACATTCACGCTAAAAAGGTTGTTGAGAGTACCTCCAAAACTACTCAAACAGACATTCCCACCACCAGTCACCAAAAATAACTTGTATCAAAAGACATTTTTGATAAATATGACTTTCTGAAATTAAATAAATTTATAACGTCATTCAATATTGAAAATGAACTAGAAAAGATGAAAATTCCTATCCTGTTGAATGAGTTAATGAATAAAAATTTGTACAGAACTCAAATTATGAAAGCTTTAAACATAGGCGAAAACAATGATGCTGTCAATTTGAATGATGATCAACCTTAATTATTATTGGGTCTAGAGTTAGATGGTAAACCATAAGAAGGAGGAGTCCCTCCATTTTATGTTAGTATTAATGTTCATGATAAGATTCTCCATAGTGCTAGGTGTTGTGGATCATATGCATATCCTCTTATTTTTCAAATATTTGAAAATATAAAAATAAGAAATTGTTGGAAAATATGTTAAAGTATCAAAATATTATACTTTAGCAAGAAAAATATGTATGTTCACTATATCTGAGTTAATGTTTACACATTTAAACTTTATAGAAGTAGGTTCCGTATTTGATGTTTAAACATCGATTGATTTGATTGGCGGAAAGAACTGATAATTAAAGTTTCTATCAAAAGGTCCAACCAGTGGGCACAAACAGCGGGCATGATATCGAGACAAGTGCCTCCACAGTTGACTGGGTTGACTATGGGGATAATAGAGATGAACGGTGGAGATTAAGTCCGGGGGCACGAGTTGAAGTTTTCCTCCGTAGCCTAGGAACCCCGCATTGACGTAAGGCATTGAGCTATTCACAGCTGGCTTCCACATTGGATAGAATCAATGGCTCACTGGCGCGTCTTGTTAGCATTAAATTTAAAACCCGCGCAACCTATTTAAAGAATATTTTCATCTGTTTTTCAAATTATTTGCAATTTGTTGTGCTGCACCCTATTTTATTTTTCCATCACCTGCACAAATTTGACCACCCTGTGAATTATTCCTGTAGAATTTTTCAACCATGGCTAAATGTTTGTCCCTATCAAGGTCAGCTAGCCATATTCCTCTCATGGATAGTGAGAGGTATATTCAAGATACCATATGTTCTATAATTCACCCTCCTTTCTATCAACAAGTTATATTGAATGATAATGCTTCCCCTGTTTATTATTCCATGGTCAAGTTCGACATTCTTTCTGCATGTATTTCCAAGACCCATCTTTTGCCTAAATTTATCTATTGGTTGGTGTCTCTCATGTATACAGGAAAGTTTTTTGTCATGAATTTCCAAGGAGAGAACGTTTTGCAGGTGTCCACCTAGTTAATCCGCCAAGCCCTTTGCTATCATGATTCAGAGTCATCCATCCAATTTTCTGACGATTCGCTGGTACAATATTATGATAATCTTGTAGGTGAAGAATTTAATCAATTCATATTTTATTTTAAACCTGACATGAATTAGTTTTAGCTAGACTGTAAAAATTTTTCTATGGAGGTTTTTGACATTGAGACTCGTCTAGTATTAAGTAATATTGCAAAAATTCTAGGTAAAAAATGATGATAATAAAGTGGAAAAATTAGTCCTAGGAATGTCTGCTATGATGATGAAGCCAGGGATTGTGCTGGATATTCCATCATATTCACAGGAAGTAGTCAATTCACAGCTAATGAGCCTTTCATTAACAGGTTCTGTCAAATCTCCTTCATTGATAATATACTTGTTCTTATATCAGAATGTGGAAGAATGCATGCATTTAGGTCTAAATATTATGGATGCAAACAAAATAAGGCAATCCGTGATATTTTGGACAGATGTAGTTAGAAGGGAGAAAAATGAGGTTTCATTGTTTGATTTTGCTAACTATTACATGACAATTGCATATAAGATATTGAATGGAGTTCCTCCTCCCTGTTTCTTACCTAAAGCTCAGGAGTTTCTGCATTTAGGAAATAATTGCAAATATGGATATTGGTTTTTTTTAAGGAATATTTTGAAATAAGGCTATATGGAGCAAGTGTTGAGCCTTATAGACTCCCAACATTTGTACCGATGAGGCTTTTTTCTTTAGAGTTTATTAGACAGAGCCTAAATGTTGATCAGGTTCACTTTGTGCCTATGAAAAAAGGACACATGTATAAATTACCCATGATTGTAGGCCCTTTCATAGTCAATATGAGGCAGGAACTTGATGAAGTAACAAGAATATTGGATGAGATACATATGCTAATAGGGGAGAGTTGGGCTTATGACCATTTTGGTGTAATTTCAAATAGAAGAATTGAGAATGGATACTCAGCTTTCATTCATGAAAGTAGGCCAGAATAGGAGAAGGTAGCAAGTAAAGGTATGATGAGTTCAGCAGGTGCAAATATTCCAACTCCTGTCATAGCAGAGAAAATAAATAAAAGAAACAAATAAGTGGTTATTGATTTAGAGGATGAGGAGCAGGGAGCCAAGAAGAGAACAAAGTTTGTTAAAGATCCTAAATCTAATTCATCTAGTTTTTCTTTACATTTGGGAGAAGAGAAAAATGATCCTGCTTCACCCAGGAGTCATGAAGCTTCTCATGAATAGGTGCCTTTGATAAAACAAATGTTTTCACAAATTGAGGAAAGAAATCAGAGGATGAAGGCTAGCATGGAGGTCCAATATGAACATCAAGTTGCTGCTGATCAAACATGATTGTTGACTGTAATGAATCTTGAGAAAGATCAATTTAGAATTTCCCTGTCACATCCTACTGATATGTCAATTGGTTCTTCCAATAGTTTCAACACTGTAAATGTGACTGTGGATGTGAAGAAAATCCCACTGATGGATAAAATGAATTTGCATATGAAAATAGGTCAGTTGATTGTAAATGACCTCACAAAGACTAATGTAATGGAAGTAAAGGCAGAAAATATGTTGGGAAAAGTAATCAAACAATTGAAGTTAGAGAAGGCTAATTCAAGAGCCTTAACAGTTCAGAAAGAGGAATTGAAAAAAATCATTATAAAGATTGGAGTAGACCCTAGTGAAAAGACTATTGTGCAGAAATTAATGCAAAGTGTTGAGGTAGAAATATCCACATTGAGGAAAAAACTAAAATTACCTAATGGAGAAAATTCAATGGCTGCAGAAGTGGCAGAGGTAGAGAAGGAAAAGGAGAAGCTTTTACAACAGCTCATGCAGAAAGATGAAGAAATCTCCAAAATAAAGAAAACTGCAATTTCATTGCAAAATCATATTGATAACTATAGTTGTACTTTTGTTTTTCCTACAGGTAATGATGATCCTCAAGCACAGATTGTTCAATTAAATAATGAGTTGAAAATGGCTGAAAGAGATTGGAAGAAGGCTCAAATGGATCTGGAGACTGCAACCAAGTTGATTAAAGTCATAGAAAATGAAGCTAACAAGTATAAAACAGATTTCTGAAATGCTGAAAATGAGATTAAAAATCTCAAAGAAAGGATGAAAGGAAATATATCACTGATACAAGCCAAAGATATCATTTGGACTGATATTATCTCAGAAATGAAATCTAATTGGTGCTTCTTGATGATAGTTGCAAAAGAGGAAAGTCTTATTTTATAATGTGAAGAACCAATCATGTATGATAAATAAAAAGCAATTAATAGAGCCATTTGGGCCAGAAGATTCATTGATTTTATTAACTCCAAATTAGATCAAGAATTAGAGGAGAATGACATGTAGAATAGAATGTTGTATGCAGTTGAAATTAAAAAAATGATTATCAGAAATGATCTCAGAAAGGATACAGAAAAGAAGTTAATGGAAATCAAGGAAGTAGTGAGTCAGTTTGATAAGTCATTTGAAAAAATGACAAGAGTAGGCTTACCATCATGTTGGGGAGCTGAAGGAAATATTTTGCCATGGAATTCTTATGAGAACCTACTAGTATTGACAAAAATAAAATGTGATAACAAGCATGAAAATACCCAGCTGCTTAATGGAGAAACAATGGTTAACTTCTTGGAGAGGCATTTTCAACTATTGTGGATGGTAAAGACTCTCTTCACAGAAAGGTTGTCCTATGATCGAATTACTACATTCAGATTGGAATACCACAATTTGACACATTCATCCAAGATGAAGGTTGAAATATGGAAAAAGTGGAGAGCTTGGACAATAGACCTGGCTAAAGGATCAACATCAAAGGAAAACAAATTAGTTGACCCAAAAAAATAAGCCACATCATCAGCAATTCCTATATATTATGATATTTATTTTATGTTATTTTCTGAAGACAATGTAATTGTAATAAGACGTTTTCAAGGCATGTAATAAAAAACCTTCTAAGTCTTAAGTAGTTTTGTTAGTTAGGATTCATTACAGCAGTTCCAAATTGCTTTTTACTGTATTTAATGTAATTTTCAAGAGAAGGAAAGGTTCCGAGTTTGGGACCTTCAGACATTTTTTTATTATTGATGATTAGATGATCAACCTTAATTATTATTGGATTTAGAGTTAGATGGAAAACCATAAGAAGGAGGAGTCACTCCATTTTATGTTAGTCTTAATGTTTATGATAAGATTCTCCAATTTACCTATTGGTTGGTGTCTCTCATGTATCCAGGGAAGTGTTTTGTCATGAATTCCCAAGGAGAGAACGTTCTATAGGTGTCCACCCATTTCATCCGCTAAGTCCTTTGCTATTTTGAGTCAGAGTCATCCATCCAATTTTCTGACGATTCACTGGCACAATATTATGATAATCTTGCAGGTGAAGAATTTAATTAGTTCATGATTTATTTGAAACCTGCCATGAAGCAGTTTCAGTCAGAATGTAAATAGTTTTCTATGGAGGTTTTTGACACTGAGACTCGTCGAGTATTAAGTAATATTGCAAAAATTCTAGGTAAAAATGATGATAATACAGTGGAAAAATCAGTCCTAGGAATTTTTTCTATGATGATGAAGCCAGGGATGGTGTTGGATATTCCATCATATTGGCAAGAAGTAATCAATTCACAGCTAATGAGCCTTTCATTAACAGGTTCTTTCAAATTTCCTTCATTGATAGTATACTTGCTCTTATATCAGAATGTGGAAGAATTCATGCATTTAGGTCTAAATATTATGGATGAAAACAAAATAAGGCAATCGGTGATATTTTGGAAAGATGTAGTTAGAAGGGAGAAAAATGAGGCTGTATTTTTTTATTTTTCTAAATATTACATGTCAGTTGCATATAAGATATTGGAAGGAGTTCCTCCTCCCTGTTTCTTAACTAAAGCTCAGGAGTTTCTGCATTTAGGAAACAATTTATAATATGGAGATTGGTTTGTTTTTGAGGAATATTCTGAAATAAGGCTATATGGAGCAAGTGTTGAGCCTTATAGACTCCAAACGTTTGTACCAATGACGTTTTTCTCTTTAGATTTTACTAGGCAAAACTTAAATTTTGATCAGGGTCACTTTGTGCCTATGAGAAAAGGACACATGTATAAATTACCCATGATTGTAGGCCCTTTCATAGTCAATATGAGGTAGGAAATTGATGAAGTAACAAGAATGTTGGATGAGATGCATATGCTACTAGGGGAGAGTTAGGCTTATGACCCTTTTGGTGTAATTTCAAATAGAAAAATTGAGAATGGATACTCTGCTTTCATTCATGAAAGTAGGCCAGAACAGGAGAAGGCATCAAGTATAGGTATGATGAGTTCAGTAGGTGCAAATATTCAAACTCCTGTCATAGCAGAGGAAACAAATAAAAGAAACAAAGAAGTGGTTATTTATCTAGAGGATGAGGAGCAGGGAGCCGAGAAGAGAACAAAGTTTACTAAATATCCTACATCTAATTCACCTGGTTTTTCTTTACATTTCGGAGAAGAGAAAAATGTTCCTGCTTCACCCAAGAGTCATGAAGCTTCTCATGAATAGGTGCCTTTGATCAAACAGATGTTTTCACAAATTGAGGAAATAAATCATAGGATGAAGGCTAGCATGGAGGCCCAAGATGAACATCAATTTGTTACTCATCAAACAAGATTGTTGACTGTAATGGATCTTGAGAAAAATCAATTTGTAATTTCCCTGTCACTTCCTACAGATATGTCAATTGGTTGTTCCAACAGTTTCAACACTATAAATGTGACTATAGATGTGAAGAAAATCCCACTGATGGATAAAATGAATTTGCATATGCAAACAGGTCAGTTGATTGTAAATGACCTCACAAAGACTAATGCAATGGCAGCAAAGGCAGAAAATATGTTGGGAAAAGTAATTAAACAATTGAATATAAATAAGGCTAATTCAAGAGCCTTAACAGTTCAGAATGAGGAATTGAAAAAATCATTATAAAGATTGGAGTAGACCCTAGTGACAAGACTGTTGTGTATAAATTAATGCAAAGTGCCGAGGTTAAAATATCCACATTGAGGAAAAAAACTAATATTACCTACTGGAGAAAATTCAATGGCTAAAGAAGTGGCAAAGGTAGAGAAGGAAAAGGAGAATATTTTACAACAGCTCATGCAGAAATATGAAGAAATCTCCAAAATAAAGAAAACTACAATTTCATTTCAAAATCATATTGATAACCATAGTTGTACTTTTGTTTTTCCTACATGTAATGATGATCCTCAAGCACAGATTGTTCAATTAAATACTGAGTTGTAGATGGCTAAAAGAGATTAGAAGAAGGCTCAAACAAATCTAGAGATTGCAACCAAGTTGATTAAATTCATAGAAAATGAAGATGACAAGTATAAAACATATTTACGAAATGCTGAAGCTGAGATTAAAAATCTCAAAGAAAGGTTGAAAGGAAATATCTTACTGATACAAGCCAAAGATATCATTTGGACTGATATTATCTCAAAAATGAAATCTAATTGGCGCTTCTTGATGATAGTTGCAAAAGAGAGAAGTCTTATTTTAGAATGTGAAGAACCAATCATGTATGATAAACAAAAAGAAATTAATAGAGCCATTTGGGCCAGAAGATTCATTGATTTTATTAACTCTAAATCAGATCAAGAATTAGAGGAGAATGACATGGAGGATAGAATGTTGTATGCATTTGAAATTAACAAAATAATTATCAGAAATGATCTTAGAAAGGTTGCAGAAAAGAAGTTAATGGAAATAAAGGAAGCAGTGAGTCAGTTTGATAAGTCATTTGAAAAAATGACAAGAGTAGGCTTACCATCATTTTGGGGAGCTGAAGGAAATATTTTTCCATGGAATTATTATGAGAACCTACTAGTATTGACAAAAATCAAAGGTGATAACAAGAATGAAAAGACTCAGGTGCTTAAAAGAGAAAGAATGGTTAACTTATTACAGAGGCATTTTCAACTATTGTGGATGATAAAGACTCTCTTCATAGAAAGGCCATCCTATGATTGAATTACTGCATTTAGATTCAAATACGACAATTCGACACATTCATCTAGGACGAAGGTTGAAATATGGAAAAAGTGCAGAGCTTGGAAAATATACCTACCTAAAGGATCAACATCAAAGGAAAACAAATAAGTTGACCCAGAAAAAGAAGCCACATCATCAGCAATTCCTATAGATTAGGATATTTATTTTATGTTATTTTCTAAAGACAATGTAATTGTAATAAGACATTTTCAAGGCATGTAATAGACAACCTTCGAAGTATTAAGTAGTTTTGGTAGTTAGGATTGGTTACGACAATTCCAAACTACTGTTTACTATATTTAAAGTAATTTTCAAGAGAAGGAAAGGTTCCGAGTTTCGACCTTCAGAATTTTTTTTTTGTACTCAAATATTCAAATATTAATGAATGAGTAAGAAAGTTTTTAGCATTTTGTTCATGTTGAAGTGTATCCAAGTTTACATTTTGTGTTTTCTATCTATCAGTAAAAAAACGTTATGAGTAGCAGGTCTCTTTTTACTTCTGTATGTAAGAGTTAAAAACCTTAATTGGCGCTCCTTTGTTTTAACTGTTTCTTTCATATATTTCTTCTGGAGTTTGAAATGATATTTTCTGTATAAAACAACATATCGGTTTGGACTTCTTCTTTCATTTTCTTCTAGTCACTTCATTCAACATCAACAAATCGTAGCATTGTGAAGGATTTATCGTATTTGACATTTAAGGGTTTGATCATAAATACTTGAGGGTTAATAAAACATAGACATATATATTCGTGAAATAATCATATAAATTTATTAAGCATTGATTCCTTATCACAACTAAGGGATTGTCTCTTAAGGTACAACACTATGTTAGATTCAGGTGCCTCACACAATTTGATGCCAAAAGATGTTATGGAGAAATTTTCTCTTGACATTACTAGGCCCTACAAATATTTGTATTCATTTGATTCAAGAAAAGTAATATGTTTAGGTCTCATTAAGGATCTATGTGTCACTTTAGCCAAAATCCCAAATAAGACTCTAGTTATGGACATAGTGGTGGTTGATATTCCCCCAAAGTATGGCATGTTGTTTTCACGCTCTTAGGGAGAAAAATTGCAAGGTACCCTACAAATGGATATGAATTACGCAACCATCCCAGTGTTTGGTCAACAGAGAAGAATGTATAGGGAAAATTTAATGAAATATGTGGTGAGTAGTCAGGGGAAGCCACGTAACTACCCCCTTTACTATGTTCACTCTGATTTAGATTCCTTCATTCTATATAATGATAAAGATATTGATGCTCAGGCTACCAGTGCTAAAAATGACACTTATGAAACAGATGAAAATAAAAAACAAATTGTACAAAAAAACACTGAAATTGAACCTTTTTTGGAACATTAGTTTTGATGGTTATTGTAGTAGAGAAGGGTTAGGAGCACGCGTATGGGTCTCAAATGTAGGAAATAATCATGCAGAAGGTCATTCATATAAAATGAATTTTCAATGTACCAATAGCATAGCAGAATATGAAACACCTCTTTTAGGCTTGCAATTATTGGAGAAATTAGGTGCTAAAATAATTTCTTTTCATGGAGATTTCAAATTTATTATTAAACATATTAAAGAAGAGTATGCTGAAAAACATCCTAGATTGAGAGCATACAGAAATGTTGTGCTTGATTTCTTACACACTTTTTTAGAATATGGTCTTGTTGTTATACCTCGAAATAAGAGTTCCCTTGCTAATGGTTTGACTTTTTTAGCCAACACATGCGAAATTCCTCATCCCAATAGACAATATACAGTGGAGATTAAATGTTGTCCAGTTGTATCAGAAAACATGAGGTATTGGCAGGTATTTGGAAATGATAAATAGATAGAAAATTTTTTCATTCCAATGATGAGTATGAGGAAAATAAGATAGACTTAGATTATCAAGTAGAAAATCAGTTAGTTTTACATACTAATATAAAAGAAAGGTTTGATGAATCAAATGTAAATATCTCTGAAGATGAAGTTGTACATAAATCAGAATTGCATGAAATTGATCTAGAAAAAGAAGAATTTGAATTACTTCAGCTAATGATAATATTTTCCCTAGAGGTCCAGTTCCTTTAGAAGAGATTTTTTATTTCAATGATGTAGCAAAAATTAAAAAAATAGAGCCCACAGGGGAATATGTAGAAGAATGTAATATAGGTAGTGAACATAATCCTAAAATGGTAAAACTCTTAAAATCACTTCCTACTGTCAAAAAACAAGAATACATAGCTTTATTGAAAGAATTTGTGGATGAATTTTCTTATAGCTATGAGGTTCTTAAAGAATATGACACTAGTATCATACAACACAAAATCCCAATCAAGGAAGATCAGAAACCATTCAAACAAAAGCTCTATAGAATAAATCCTATTATGATTCCTTTGGTTGAGAAAGAGGTAAAAAAGATTCATGATGCTAAAAGAATTTTCCCTCTCAGATACTCTAAATGGGTGTCTAATATAGTGCCCACTAAGAATAAAACTGGAGAAATCCGGTTATGTATTGATTTTATAAATCTTCAAAAGGTCTCCCTAAAAGACAACTAACCTTTGCCAAAAATGGAGCATATATTACAAAAGGTATTTAGGTTTAGTAGGATTTCCTTGTTATATGGTTTCTCAGGTTATAATCAGGTCCTAGTATATCATGATGATCAGGACAAAACGACTTTAACTACTCCTTGGGGGACCTTTATGTATGTAAATATACCATTTGGGTTAATGAATTATGGGGACACATTTCAAAGAGAAATGGATATTTCCTTTGGTGATGAGATTGGTCATTTTATTGCGATTCATCTTGATGAAATTACTGTCTATTCAAATATTGATGAGGAACATTTCAGGCATCTAAGAAGAGTGTTTGAAAAGTGTAGAAGGTTTTTTATCTAATTAAATCCTAAGAAAACTTTGTTTGGCCTTGAGGAAGGTGAGATTCTTGATCATATTATTTTAGAGCATGGAATTAGGATTGATCCCAATAGGATTAAAGAAATATTAAAAATCAATCACCCTAGAAACATAAAAGAGCTTCAGTATTTTATTGGCAAGATTAATTTCCTAAGGAGATTCATTCCTAATCTTGTAGAGCTTCTTAGAAATATAACAAATATGCTTAAAAATAATTCAGAAATTATATGGAGTATTGAGGTTAGAAAATCCTTCTATTTAGTTAAACATGCATTAACAAAAGCATCAGTGTTGATTAGTCCAGATTTTACCAAAGATTTTATTGTCCTTTTTTTGCTTCTCAACACAATATTGCAGCTGTTTTGTTGCTGAAAAATGAGGAAGGATTTGAACAACTTATTGCATTTTTTAGTCAGCCTTTAAGAGATTAATCTTTGAGATATAATAGTATGGAAAAGTAGGTCTTTTCATTGGTTAAAGAAATAACATATTTTAGAGTACATATCTTTCATTCCCATATTATTACATATGTACATAATTCAGTTTTCAAAGATATTTTGACACAAAATGGACTAGATGGAAAATGAGGAAAATGGATTTTTGTCATCCTTGAGTATATAAATCAAACCAACCAAGTTGATCAAAGGACAAGGACTAGCCAAAGTGATGGCAAAGTCAAATTTCCATACATTAGACATCAACTTTGTTGTTGCAGTGGATCATCAAGATGAACATGTGACTCCACAGATCGATGAATCATTTTTGAACTCACCCTGGTATGCATACTTGTTGTATGTTTATTCAATTTAAATTCTCCTCCTGGTATAACAAAAAAAAAAGGCAATATTTCTAAAATTAAAAGAAATTAATTTTTGAATCATAGAAAATATTTTATATTGGAAAAATGCTGGTGGCATTTTACTTAAGTTCTTGTTAAAGGATGATGTAGAAAGAATCATGTAGGATTTCTATGAAGGTGACTACAGTGGACATCTCTACTAGAAATCCACTGCCAATAAAGTCCTCAAGGTTGGTTTTTACTGTCCTACCCTTTTCCCTAACATTCATAAGAAGGTAACTTCATGCCATAAATTCCAAATTTTTGAAAGGACAAGAAAGCTTTTACCCGTACCATTAAAACCTATTTTAGTTGAGAGCCCTTTTCAACAGTGAGGATTGGATTTCATTGGTGAAATTCATCCTCCTTCCTCTAGCCAACATAAGTAGATTCTCATAGCCACAGGTTACTTTAATAAATGGATATTGTCCACCCCTTCCAGATCTGTTATTGATGTTGTGATTATTAAATTTCTTGAGGCCAATATCCTTTATAGATTTCGTTGTCCTAGAAAACTTATTACTGACAATGCAACAACTTTTAAATATAAGAAAATGATTGAATTTTGTAATAAATACAACATAACTTTGGGACATTCAAAAACTTATTTCCCTCGGGGTAATGGGTTGGCTGAATCCTCAAATAAGAGTCTGGTAAATATCATTAAAAAGTTGTTGGAAGAAAACAAGAAATCTTGGAACAACAAGTTGGTTAATGCACTTTGGGCTGACAAACTTACTACAAAGAATTCAATTGGTATGTCACCATACCAATTGGTTTATGGAATGGATTCTCTATTTGCGTAATATTTAGGAGTACCAGTCATGAAGATAATACAAGAATTATAGGTTGAGCCAAATGATATACAAAGAAGAATCAATCAAACCATTCAGTTGCAACAGTCAAGGGAGGAGGTTTAAAACAATACTCAAGTAATTCAGGAAATTTCAAAAAGAGTTTTGAGAGAAGCACTAAAGTTGATGACTTCAACATTGGAGACAAATTTCTAAGGTGGGATTCCATGAGAGAAGACAAAGGTAAACATGGTAAATTTAACAACATTTCGAAAGTGCTATACATTATTTATGCTTTCAAGGGAAATAATGCATTCTTCATCAAGGACCTGGATGGAGTAGAGTTACCGGGTGCTCGTGTCAACGGCAAGATGTTGAAGCACTACTTTTCTTAGCATAAATATTTTCCTTACATCATTGTAAATATCAGAGTCAATATCTATTTGATTGGGTAACTTTTTGATTGGATTTGAAGCCCTTGGAGAAGGCCCTAAGCCCTAATGGACAAGCTACCATAAGTACCTTAACAACAAAATAAATCAGATGCAGACACTATAGGCATTAGATAGTCAAGGCTACTGATCATATTTTCTTGACATTTCACATGGATAAGTACCATCCCTAGTTGGAGCCACTGTTACGTTCCTATATTTTATAGGATCTCAAGGTGATTGAGTATTTCATATTTGTAATTTTACATTGTAAATAATTTTCAATTTGAAAATGATTTCCAAAAAAAGTATATATAAAAGAAAATAAAAAGAGGGTATTGCAAAAAGAAAATGAATATGAAGAAAAAATACAAAAATAAAGAAAATTGAAAAAGTGATAAAAGAGAATAAAACACCACAAAATAAAAATAGAAATAATACTAAAAGTGCTGCAAATTTAAATTCCACTACTGTTAAATTAGTTTCCTTTATTTCAAAATCTAATAAGATTGTGTGCAGCTTGTCTTTAAATGCCACAATGACTAGATTTTTATTCCAATCATACTATTAGCCTCTCTCATAAAACAATAATAAATTCAAAAATAAAATAAATAAATAAACTATTAAAAGTTAGGAATTTATGCCTAACTCTTTAGTTTGGGTTGTTCCTCTGAGATAGGAGTTAGTTTAGGTAGTTCCTATATTGGTGTGTGTTTGGTTGAGAAATTATCTCAACCAAGGTGTCCAAGATAACACGCACTATCTTGAGACATGGTATCCTCATCTATTTAACTGTAACACTACATTATTTTAATAATGAGAAAATATGTGAGGAAGCCCTGAGGCTGAAGCTTTTTCCACCAATATTTTGTCTCTGATTTATTATATATGTTTTATGTATTTTATGAGTTGATTTGATTTTCGATAGTCCATGGGTTTAACGAGTAGCCCATTCATTGCAGCGTCCATGAGCTCTGACTAGTTATTGTTTGACCCACAAGTGTCGACATCAGTCAACGCAAGGAGGAGGGCGACGACATTATAATGGCAGTAGAGTTTTACAACGACGTGGAGAGGTAAATCAAAGCCTGCGGAATTTGTGAACAGAGTCAATGCCATATGTAAACAACGAAATTTGTTGCAGACCATCCAGCAGTGGAATCGATACTGAAGTTAAGTGGTGAGTTAATTCAATGAAATTGCAGCGTTATAAATCGTAGTAGTAGAGTCGACAATAAAGTCGAGTTGTGAATTAAGATACCACTGCACGGTAAAATGGATCTGGCACAAAGTTTAACTCTTCATGTTTCGTAAACACCTTGGCACCTGTGTTGAAGCTACAACAGTCACGTTGTATCATAATTGTGCAGCCAAAACAACGTTGGGCCTCTTGCCATGATTGCAAGCATAGCTGTAAAGTGGATGGATCATGGTAGCAATGTTGAAATGTTTGCAACGCCTGCAACGAACTACCAGATGCAAAGCCATGACACGGAGTTGTCTTTCATTGCATTGTCAAGAAGGTTAAAAGGTAATAGTATCGGTTGTGACAAGGATAACATGAAACTTCAGTTTTAAACAAATGGGTTATGTTTTTAAATAACAAGCACCAAAGGTAAATTCCAAATGACAGTATCCACAACTCTTTCATCTACTTACCCTTGCTAATTTATTTTCCAAGTGATGGTATCCACAGTTGTGGTTTTTCAAGGTCAAGGTCTTCCTCTCCTCTAGTTCACCTCCATCCTACCGAGCATGTAGATGGTTCATTTTAAATTGGTGGAAATTTCAGAAATTGCAATGCATAAGAGAAACTAAGATTTATTCACAATAATCACTTGATACACAATTTGGAGGTGCAGAGTTTCAACAAGTTTCTAAGATTTATTTTCGGTATGTGTTACACATAATTGTTTTCACATAACATATATTTTTGAAAAAGAATTTGAAAATTTTGAAAAAAGAATTCATATGGCGCTGGCGAAAATTGCAAGAGAGGAGGTCACACCATCAGTTTTCTGACTTGGGTTCTTTACTTGGAGTAGCACCATGGAAACCATTACTCACACGATCTGCTTAGTATGAATGCATAAATGTCTAGTCCAACGTGAGCGAGTTAACATAACAACAAGAGTCAACTTCTTCTCCAACGATTTTAAAAGGTATAATGTATGAGCATGTTAAAGTGTGTTTTAACTTTTAAGAAAAGGTTCATTCACTTGAAAAATTTAATTCACATTTTAAAAGGAACTTTATAATGATTTTTTAATGGGAGTTTAAAAGGGATTCAACATAAAATACCCTTTTTTGGAGGAGATATAAGGTGAGGAGTGATAAATGATTTTTTTTTTATTATTCTTTAAGGAGTAATAAGGTGTGAGAGGATTGTTTCCTTGTAGTTTTTTGAAGTAATAAGGATATTTTACTTTTGTAAGTTTGGAGTGATAAGTTTTTAAAGGAAAGCTTATTATTGTAGGAGGCTGAGTCAGTTTTTTGAAGACATTTTTTCCAAGAAGTTCTGGAACTTTGATTCCATGAAGATGTTGTAACGTTGAACGATTACGTACTCCAAATTTTAATAAAGAATATATTTTTTGTGGTGATTGTGTCCTAGATCCGCCCGAAATTGAATAAGGGGATCTTAGGAACACAAAGAGTGTGTTGATGATGGTGCATGCTTCATGTTGTTGCTTTTGATTTGTGTCTAGTTTTGACACATAAATGATTTCATTTAACACGTACATAAAGTTCAATGCAAGCAAGCACAACACTTGTAACGAAGTAGCTTCAAGGAAGGATAATTAAGCTCAACACGTCCATCTGCACACCTACAACACATAATCAAAGTTGTCAACATCAACGTTCTACCTCAACAAGAAAATTCACTTAATACAATCAAGTTCATGTACCTAAAAACTCCAGCATTTCAAAGAAAAGTCTACATCACTACAATCAAGTTAATGAATATACAAACTTCAACGTTTCAGAGCACAATCTACATCAACATTTTTGAACTTGTAATCAAACTAAAATTTCATTGAATTGTAAGGGTGCATTCTTGGTTGAAACCGACACCCAAGTTTTGAATTGAGTCAAATTAAGTCAAATTGAATTCATTGTAGTGAGTCACTGTAATCATTAAACGTTTTTGGGTGCATTTTCGACAGTGTTCGACACCCTTTCTTTAAGTAGAATCAAGTGAGTGCACAAGTTTTAACTCTAAAGCAAACAAACAGCAAGTTCACATCTCCTGCAAGTGAGCGTGAGTATTCATTGAAGCAATTTTCATCAAGTCAGTACAAAGTTCAAACCTTCAAGTGAGCCAATGTGAAGTTCATTGCAGCAACCAAGCAAGTTAAACTCTAACACCAATCAAGGAAGTTGAAATCTACATCAAGCGAGTGTGAGTATTAAGTCAAGTGAGCATTCAAGAAAAGCGATTGTCATCAAGCAATACAAGAGTTCAAGCAAGAAAATTCTACAATTATAGCAACTGTTCCAAGCAAGCGCAATAACCAAAAAATCAAGTGAGTGTGCCATTGAAGGCACATAGCAAGCGAGCCTGTCATTCAAGTAACAAAATCAAGTGAAACAGTTCAAAGCACGAAATATAGGACAAGAGAGCCTGAATTCAAGAGAGTGAGTTCAAATGGTGTAAAAAATCTAGCTGATTGAAGTTCTTCAGAGTTTGATCATCTCAAGTGATGAAGACATGGTGCAAATCAGCAAAGAAAATCTTGCTGATCTTTCATGGCATCTACAGCAAACAATTGAAACCATTGAGTTTATTCAAACAGAGTCACAACTACAATGAAATGAGTTGCAAGAGAAGAGTGATGCTTCAGAGTCTTTGAACCATACAAGTAAACATGATTCTAAGTCATTCATTGAAATAGCTTCAAGTGTCGAAGTTGTTCCAATTAAAATTTCTTCCAAACCAATCAGCAAGGCATGGGAAGAAGTTCAAAGTAACAAGAATCGAGGAGGATTATGATATGTCAATGATGACACCAACTTGCATATCCCAGATTATTCCAAGCCAATTAAGTTTTTCAGTGCAGGATTTCTTGCACAAATCTCCTCAGCAAGTTCTGAGAAAGTTGCAGACAAACAAAAATGCACACAACTCGAAGTTGCAGTCAAACCGACATGTTCTCATTGTCAAAGAACCTGTCATATGGAAGATCAGTGATTTGATCTCCATCGTTGTCACCATTGTGGCAAGCCAAATCATTCATCAGAGAAATGCTACAACCAACAACAATCTACCAAATTGAAGGTAAATTATGAATGGATCGATCCTTGGGAATGGTCATCCACAATCAAAAGATTGTCTCAGTTCTACAACCTAATACAATCATACATAATGCAGCCAACAGTGAAAATAAAATGGTACTATCATGTAGTTGAATGGGGGAGTACACCAGTGCAACACTCCTACACCTGAAAGGGGGGAGTTTAGGAATATTTTTCAGAAAAGTATCTCTCCTTTCAACTGACAAAGGGGGGAAAATGTCAATGAAATTGACGATGGTTGTCAGACTGAAAGTCTCGACAAAAATAGCAAAAGCAGCTAGTGAGCAGCTTTTGTAGCCAGTGGGCATCTTCAACAGCTAGTGAACATAAAAAATTTCACTAGTGGGCAATCGACAACAATGAAGCAGCGAGCAGATTTCAATACAACAAAAGCAACAAAGAGTTGTTTTTGACATCATTAGCTAGTGGGCGTTGAACAAATTTTGTCAGTGGAGAAAGGATGCTGATTTCTCGCAAAGGATAGATGGATCCTTTTGCAACTTGACACGTGATGGAGTTGTCAAGTGAAATTCAAAGATGAATCAAACATGTAGCTGTCTCATGGTTTCTTCAGATTGCAGTGTTTCAGCATCCAGCTTTGGCAGTTTTTCAGGCAATGTTTTTTGAGGATCAACATGAGAACTTGGAATATGGTTCCTCGTTCTTATTTTGGATTTATCATTGAAGGGGGGAATGTTAGCTTCTCTCATAAAACAATAATAAATCCAAAAATAAAGTAAATAAATTAAATATTAAAAGTTAAGAATTTATGCCTAAATCTTTAGTTTGGGTTGTTCCTCTAAGATAGGAGTTAGTTTAGGTAGCTCCTATATTGGTTTGTGTTTGGTTGAGAAATTATCTCAAACAAGGTGTCCAATATAGCACACACTATCTTGAGACACTGTCTCCACATCTATTTAATTGTAACACTACATTCTTTTAATAATGAGAAAATATGTGAGGAAGCCCTGAGGCTGAAGCCTTTTCCGCCAATATTTTGTCTCTGATTTATTGTGTGTGTTTTTTGTATTTTATGAGTTGATTTGATTTTCAATACATACAACTTAATCATGACGGAACAATTATGAATTTCATGTTAAATAGGTTAGTGGATAAATATTTTCCAAATATTTTAATCTTGGAAAATCAGTAGTTATGTAGAAAACGATATTGATTCAATAGTCTAATATGAATCAATAGTAGAAATAAGTGATAGAGCAAGTTAGATTATTGTAAAAAAAAGGATATCTAAGTTTGCTAGATTAAATGCACCTTAAGGAAAGAAGATGAAAAAATGTTAGCTTAGCAAAAGAAAGGAAAATGAAAGGGTAGGTAGAAGTTATATTATAGATTTGAAAAGCATGAAAAGGTTATCTCAAGTTTGAATTTCAAAGTTATTTCATGCATATCAACAAAAAAGGGGTAAAATTTTTATCCTAATTCTAAAATTGATCGGGCACATGAATATTAAGTTTGGGCATATAATATATTATCCAAATTTTTCACCTTTATCGAACCATCCACTATCCGAAAAAACATCTTGTCATATCATTTTAACTTACCATAAGCTCTCTGCCCATCCAATCTCCCGCTCCCTCATCTGACAACCTGGATAACTTTTCATCCCCCACTCTCCATCCAAACTTTGCTGTCGAGGGGGGGTCCGAAAAATTTGTTTTGATTTTTGGGCCCACACTAACGTGGCTCCTTCCTGTCATTTCACACCCCCCTTCTTAAACCACTTATCGCTTTGGACCCCCTCCAAAAATTTATTTCCCCGCTATGTCAAAAACCATTGATCCACTCATTCAACACTCTTCATATCACACTACCTAGACCATTACCATTGAAAATTAAATGTTTTCCCGTATTAATGAAACCATTAATGAATTTAATTTACTAATTATCGTTAATCTAACGGATCCCCGCCATTATCAATGGGAAAATTATCAATATTTGTATAAATCCATGCGTGATCAGATTTTAAACCTTCACCTTACCATTTTATCTTCTTTGTACATCTTTTTTGTATATTGAAAAAACACCAGAAAAGCTAATACAGTCTTTGTCAAAGTACTCTCTGCAACTGTCACAAATTATTCCTAATCCCAAAATTTTACCCAATCCTGACACCCATTTGTCTATCAGAAATCGTCATTCACAATAAAACTTGATCCAATCATGCCTCCTAAGAAGAAGGGATAAGAGGAGCCTGTAAATCCATTGCTTCATCCCCCTATTGACCTTGATCACCTACCCTTGGCAGACAGGGATTATAAAATCCATGAAAACCTATGTGAATTCGAGTTGTTCGAAATGTATTGTTGGCTAGAAGACAAATTCATACAAATAGTTCATTGAACTGTTTTTACATCCAACACTTAGTCTTATAAGCAGCAATTGAGAGCCAAGAATAAGTGAAGATATCAAGAAAAATTTGCAGTTATCAGACCAAACCAAAACAAGAGACTCATATATTTACTTGAATTACACATAATTGATAATTTATGGATGTGATCTTGCCCAATACAAGCTCCCAAAAATTCCTCCCATTGAGGATTTTTTCTCTGTAATACATCAGGAAAATGATCAATGCCGATGAATTTTATTTTGCATCTACAAAGAAGAAATCTCAATTCATGATCAAAACAGAAATAAAACCTTTCATTTGTAATATTAGGACAACGGGGGAGGAAGCAGATAAATTGCTAAAGGAAATGCAATTGAGCCTCAGTCTTACATGGTCATATGATCCATTAGGTACCATTACTAAGCTAACGGTAGAGAAAAAATCTACACCTTATATCCATATGCACATGCCAGAAATTAAGATATACATGAACCAACTAGAGTGGTTTGAAAACACTCTATAAGAGGTTGAGGAATAGATGGTAGAAAAATTCAACAGTCTAATATGAATCAATAGGATAAATAAGTGATAGATTAGGTTAGATTTAAAAAAAAGGATATGTGGGTTTGCTAGCTTAAATGCACCCTAAGGAAAGAAGATGAAAAAATGTTAGCTTAGCAAAAGAAAGGAAAATGAAAGGTAGGTATAAGTTATATTATAACTTTTAAAAGCATGAAAATGTTATCGGAAGTTTGAATTTCAAAGTTATTTCATGCATATCAAAGAAAAAAGGGTAAAATGTTTATCCTAAGTATAAAAGTGATCGGGCCCATGAATATTAAGTTTGGGCATATAATCTATTATCCAAAATTTTCACCTTTATCGAACCCTCCACTACTCGACTAAACATCTCGTCATATCATTTTAACTTACCATCATCTCTCTGCCCATCGGATCTCTCACTCCCTCATCTGACAACCTTTATCACTTTTCACCTCCCCCCCCTCTCCATCCGATCTTTACCATCCAAAAAAAGTTGTTTTGATTTTCAGGCCCATGCTAACATGGTGCCTTCCTGTCATTTCACACCCCCTGCTTAAACCACTTATCTCTTTGGAACCCCTTCGAAAAGTTGTTTTTCCGCTATGTCAAAAAACATTAATTCTCTTGTTGAGTGCTGATCATATCATGCCACCTATACCATTACCGTTTCAAATTAAATTCTTTCCCACGGTAATGCAACTGTTAATTAATTTAATTAGCTAATGACTATTAATCTAACGGATCCATGCTACTATCAATGGGAAAATGATCAATTTGTATATAAATCCATTGCTGATCAACTTTTAACCCTTTACCTTAGAATTTTCTTTTCTCTGTACATGTTTGATGCAGATTAAAATAACGCCAAAAGAGCTAATTAAGTCTTTGTCAAAGTATTCTCTACAACTATCACAAATTTTTCATAATCCCAAACTTATCCCAGTCCCGTCACACATTTGTCTATTAGACATCCTCATTCACAATAAAATCTAATCCAATCATGCCTCCTAATAATGAGGGACAACGGGAGCCTGTAAATCCACTGCCTCATCCCCCGGTTGACCTTGATCACCTACCCTTGCAAAATAGGGATTATAAAATCCATGAAACCCTTTTTGAATTCGAGTTGTTCGAAATGTACTACTGGCTAGAAGACAAATTCATTGACAATTCTGATGATATTGGACTATGGGAGTCCAATTTTCCCCATTACATTTTTTCCCATACCCAGAGTGCCACTGAATTCATTAGAAAGTGTCAAGCTTGTTATGTAACCATCCACAGAGCTATAATTGCTCCTACATGAGAGATTTTGTTTACCATAACTACCCAATCCATAGACCAAATGATGTAGGCCCCTATCACAGAAAATGAAACCTCTTTCTCTCGAGAATAACTCACTTAATTATATTAGAATTTAGAGTTTGAAAAAGTGCTAAAACCCTTGAGATTTTTCTGGCTCAAGATGCTGAATTACTGAAGAAAAATCCTCCCTATTCATCTTCCATTTTCCCTGATAGAGCCAAGAAAATCATTATAGTTATCTCCTACCTCCTTGGTTATTACTCAGATCAGTGGGTAGATGAGGAAATAGGATTCATTTCCATTTTCTTTGTTGATTTTAAGCCATCCATATTATTCAACTTTAGCCAATTCCTAGCAGATACCATCCATGACCAGTCTCTCAAATTCGAAACTGAAGAGGTGTTTAAATATGCCATTGTTTTAGTATATATGTTTTTGTATTTTCACAAAGACAGGTTCAAGTTTGCATTGCAGAAGTTGGATGATGATGGAAATAAAAAATCTATCATCTTATGGACTACAATGGTGATGAAGGAACAAAAGGGATATTCATACAAAAAATTCTTTGAACTGTTTTTACATCCAACACTCAATATTCTAAGCAGCAATTCAAAGCCAAGAATCAGTGAATATATAGGAAAATTTTACAGTTATCAGACCAAACCAAAATAGGACACTAGTATCTTTACTAGAATTACACAGAATTGACAATCTATGGATGTGATCTTGCCCCATATTAGCTCCCAAAATTCCACCCAATGAGGATTTTTTCCATAGAATATATCAGGAAAATGCTCAATGTCGATGAAGTCCATTTTGTGTTTGCAAAGAAGAAATCTCAATTCAGGATCAAAACATAAATAGGGTGTTTCATTTCTAACAGTAGGACAATAGGGGAGGAAGCGGATAAATTGCTAAAGGAAATGAAATTCAGCCTCAGTTTTACATGGTCATATGATCCATTATATACCATTTCTAAGCTAAGGGTAGAGAACAAATATACACCTTATATCCATATGCACATGCCAAAAATTGAGAGAAACATGAATCAACTAGAGTGGACTGAAAAAACTCTACAAGAGGATGAGGAGAAGATGGTTTCAACTTAAACATCACAGAATCCTATCCCATAGGAGAAAGCAGGACAAAGGATGAGGGAAGAAGAGTCACCTTCAATTACTGACAGTTCTAGCAAAGAATTTAAAATCATGTATAGGAAAAGGACTAAGCTCAATCCCAAGGTGAACCCATGCAAAGACTGAGAGCAAGATGTCATCATCATCACTAAATAAACACCTACTTCCTCACAAGTTGGTGGTCAAACTACACTCTCTCCTACCACTTCAACAACCTCACATGATCAACAATAATCCATTCATAAAAGTATAACTATCACATGGGAGAAAGAGAAGAGCATATTTGATACATTCAATGAGATTAAATTGAATGATGAAGTTTTGAAGACCAATACATATAATCAGTTCTGGAAGAACACTTCCAACTCTCAGAGTAGACTTTTGTCAGCCTTTGAATTTGAGAAAGGAAAAAATAAGATGGCTTTCCTCCAAGCACAGATTCCACAGCCCAAGACAAAAATAGATTATAATAAGACTACATTTGAATTTGATATTAAAGACATACATCTCATTGATCAAATGGATATGCACAAGTAGACAAGTGAAATGATTTCATCTACAGTCACTAAAAATTCTATGAGTTTGTACACGTTGCACGTTTCCTTAGCTAATATCCAGTCATAGCTCAAAATGCCAAAAATATCTTCTATGGCCAAGGATTCAAGGATTAAGTATTTGGAAGACCTAGTGGTCACATTTTTTTATGGTCCCTCCAACATCAAGGCTGCGTAATAGGGATAAGGAAGAAAAATGTTTACATAGAAGAATTAAGGAAGCAACTGAAAATGGAAGCTACAGAGGACCCCTTGACCAAGGAAATTGAAGATACAGTCTTAGAAATCAGACATGATGAATCTCATCATGGAGGAGAATTCTCAGTTGAGACAGATGGAATCAGAGATGGAGAAGATGATAAAGTAAAAAGAACATGCTGCAAATATTTCATTGGTTCCTTTGGAGGCTGCACCCCTAACAACCATTCCCACAACCACACCTTCTACATCAAGTACAATAGATGGAGCACAACAACTCACCAAAGTAGTGCAAAATCTGTTAATCCAGAGAGAATAAATAAAGAAGATTCAGGATCAAGTGAAATTGTTGCAGGATCAGAAGTCCAGGAGTGATAGCTCACATGCAGCTGAAGCCCAGAGAGCACAAAATTTAATAGAAATTTTGTAGAAATCTGAAAGGGAGTAATCTATTGGAATTCTTTGGGTCAAGTCAAAGCTATAATTTCAACAGATATCATTGAGTCCATCAATGAAATCTTGCCCTGCATCCAAATCATATTTTATCAAAAGGAGTTGATAGATAAAGCTAATGATACCATGAAAACTATGAAAGAGTACCTTGGAGACATGCTAACCACTGGCAACAACATTATCAAGTTCTTAAATTCCAAGAACAGGTATGAGTTGGATGACTTAGGAGTGGAGGATAGGACAGAAAAAATTTTGGCGGTAAAGAAGTTTCATACAAAGAGAAACTTTATTGTACAATTGGAAGATAAATGCCATAGCTTAGAGATAGCGATAAACATGTTTTTCAGTAGGATAGAAGCTTTAACTCAGAAAGGTATTCCTTCTCTATTTATAATAAATGACAAGTTGATGAACATAGAGGATTATGTGAAGAATCTAAATGAAATTTCCAGAGACACACATAAGTTTTCAAATATCGAAGGTAATATGAAAAGGAAAGCGTTCTTATAGGAATGATCTCATGACATTTTTGATCTTGCATGAGGTAAACCACGTTTTTGTGGTAAAACCAACTTTTTATATGTATATCGAAGTGGATGAAATCTACAAGAAGGTTATTAAGTTAACTATCCTAGATGAAGATCGATGGGAAAAGTTAACTGAGTTTCAAGATTAAAAATTAACAAAGAATAGTCAGTTGTAGCCATCACAGAGGACAACACATCAACCAACATTACAATTAGCACAACACACAAATAGGCCTACTCATTAGCTAATTCCTTGAAAGTAGTGCCAACATGCCAGATCACCCACATCGAGCGTATCTTTTTTCACAGTTAGAGTTTATTGTTAGAATGAGGCTAATAATACACTGGCTATTAAGACAACATTAATTGTAATCCATTTTTCAATATTTTAGTATAAATACTTCATCGTTTTAAGTATTAGGCGTTGATTTCTGAACATATTTTTCCTACTGCGCAATTGTAAATTCCAAGTTTTTGCTGGAGCATCAATAATACAAAGACTTATTTTAGGCTTCATATGGTATAATTACTGGTGAAGTGTTTCTTTTGTTTCTGTGTTTTCCACTGTTTTTCCCTTCCTCTGTTTATCAGAATTATTAATTGTAAAATAGAAAATGTGATGAATAGGACATGTTATTCAAAACACCTTATTCTTGTTGCTTTTACAATTTAAATGTTTTCTACTTGAATTTAGATTGACAAAGACTTTATTGCTCTTCAGCCTCAACTGAAATTCACTTTCTTCCATATTCATTATTCATTTGAAATCTTTAAATAATCCAGTGAATGCAACCTATCTTTCCTTGTTAAAACTCTTTTAAAAATTGACGCAATATCTAGTTTTATGTTTTGACTCCATTTCCCAATGGGAATATAAATATTTAATCAACCAAATCAATCAAAATCAAAGAAAGACCAAGTGTAACTACAACTTGCCTAATATATATTCATAAAAAAATTAAATCTTAAAGAGAGATCCCTCTCTGAAGTTGGCAAGGCTCGATCCCATCTTCCAAAGTGGTTTTAATGTTGTCCTTTGTGTTTATTCTGTTAGAGTCGGTATCTTCATCCCTCCGTTAGAGATCAAATTTCTCTTATTGCATTTCATTTTAGGTGTCTCATTCAGTTCAGTCAGTTGCATTCCATTAGGAGCATGGATCATCTGACGGAAGGGTCTTGTCACTCATATCCCTCATGTCTTGTACCTGCTGGCCTAGTTTTGTTCATCAAAATCATTTACAGTCATGATTGGTCTCCTGGTTGGCAAAGAGTCATTTTAGGGTTTTTAGTCTCATTAGGTCTATGGTTTTATTAATAAGGTCTCAAAATGTCTAATAATGGCCAACAGGCACATGAGGAAGCTTCAAATAAGGTATCAGTGAAAAAATTTCATCATCATAATGCTGGATAATGATTTTTCTTCAAAACTCTATTTTGAAGAAAAATTGTCTATTTTATCCTTATGTAATAAATGCAATGTACTTTTTAAAGTTTTCAGTTGTAATAATGCTCCATTCGTAGCCCTGGTTGCCTTTGACAAAACTCTATGCCATTCATCCATGCAAAACAGACAAGAAGCTCATCATTCAGTCCAAAAATCGAAACCAAGCAAAACAGAGTTCATTTGAAAAGTGTCAAAGTTTTACAAACATTACAAAGTGGGTTTTCAAATGAAAAATTAAAATCTTTGGTATATATAAGATATTTTTTAGATATTTCCAAATTCAAAAATCCATTTGTGTGCCAATAGATAGCATTGAGGAACAAAGAAATCGTGGAGGGCGAAACAAGTGATTTGGGAGCAGATTGTTTAGAAGTTGCAGAGCACAGCGCACTGGGAAGTGGTCGCGGCGCATAGGCTGAGCACGAAACATAGGGCCGCTCTTCTCTGTGTAAATTTGAACCAAAAAGGCACATCAGAAGGGCGCGGCGCACTGGGTTGGCTGCACGACGCATTGAGCCGAAACACAAATTTTTGTCATTGCTTCAAAAAACTCCAAATCGACTCGGTCCTTCTCGCTCCAAGTAAGTCCATGTGATCTTCTATTGCCCATAAATCGTGCTTGGTGTTGATTATGTGATTGATTATGAGAATTTGAATACAAAAAACTCAAACCCTCTTATCTTGTTGAGAATTGCTCCCTTAGGGTTTTGAAGTTGGTGTTTTGAAAGTAATTTTGGTGCCAAACTTTTCCATTCCTCACCTTGTTTATTCCTCCCTCTCACTGTTATATTATAATTACAGTCCATCCCCTATCCCCTTACATCCCTAAAGCCACTCATACCATCTCATTCCCATTATCCCTATCCCATTTGAAAAATTTCCCCAAATACCAAGTTTATCCCAAAAAATCAAGTGATTGTTCCTTGTCCCTAGATTTATCCCCACTGCCCTATTTCCCCACAGTCCCTCCCATACCACCATACATTTGGCACTAGAACTAAAGCATCAAAATTCTCAATTTCATCTATCCAATTCAACATATACCTTGCATAGACTGAGGACACCATGGAGACAGATACTGATATGTCATATGACCGAGATAGTGATTGCACCACTGAGCTTCATGCACCTAGAAGGCCTCATAAAAGTGGCAGACATGTGAAAGAAGAGCCCACCTCATTGACTAAATTGCAGGCTTGCCCACTTTCCATGGAATGTTTCCAACAACACTCATGCTATCATTTTTGTGAAATGATTGCTAGGATTCATTATCATCAGGAGTGGGCTCGTTTCTTTGTATTGCATTTACATGATGGTCAAGTCACCCTTGCCAGTGTAACTTTCATTTTGACACCGGAAACTATCTCTCAAGCAACCGGAATACCGAATGTGGGTGAACAGTGGAACAAAAGAAAGAAGGTGGATAGAGTGCATTATGAACCATATATCATGCCTAGTTTTGTGAGACAACTCAGTAGAGTGTTTCCATTCCGTTTCCTAAGGGAATCCTATGCGCCTCTGATGAAACTCATTATCAGATATTTCAGTTGTGAGGGCTGGTTTTCACGCCTCTATGCCAATCATATCAGGTTATTGATGCATTTCACCAGGGTGAGGATGATGAACATCCCTTATTTCATGTGCCGGAATATCGAGAGAATGACCACTCTTATGCAGAGGAAAACTCCCGAGCAGCAGCACAACAATATTTATCACTATGCACTCATCAAGATCATGGTTGTACATCAGCTTGGATTGCAGGGTATTTCATGGGAGGATTTCATTTCCCATGATTTCTTCATAGCCCCTCAGGTTCCTCCGTAGGTGGTTCATGATGCAGGTGAACCTTCACATCAATATGGAGGTCAGGAGGCAGAGACTACTAGTGTGCCAACATATGTCACTTATCAGAGAGGCACTAGAGGATTATTTGCAGCGGCCCGGCGAGTACTATCTCCACCTGGGGCGGAAGGGGTCTCGTTGCCATCATCAGTAGCATAGGTATAGGTACAAGATAGAGGTAAGAGTCCTATGTAGGATGAGGGGCCTTTAGGATGCCAAGACACAGGTTTTATACTGATTGATGAGGATTTGAGCTCTCCAAGCTCAAAGTTGAGAGAGACTATTCAGGAGCAGAAAGAGGAGATAGACACCTTGACCGTCAAGTTGGAAAAATCCAAATGGATTGTAAACTACCTTGAGTAGTGAAACATACAGTTGGAAGATCATCAAACAATCATGGATTTGCAAAACATCCGTGAGAACTGGCAAGCTGCTCAAAGAAGCCAAACCGAGATGACATCCATTGAGCGAGAGATTGAGGCTGATAGAGAGACTTGGCTTGAGAAGGTCAGTATTCATATTGAGAAACTATTGGAGAAGGCCAACAAGGAAAATAACATGCTCAGGCACATGAATAACCATTATTGGGTGAGGAATCATGTTTGCAAGGCACGAATGAAGATCCTGAAGGCAAAGCTAAAGAGGGCACTAAAGCGTCGCAAAAGGCATGATAGACTCCAAATTTTGGCTGAAGCTTCTTTGGCTTAGCATAGAGCTTGATGGCAGAACTTCAACCCAAATTTCAAGAAATTTGGGAAACTTTTTGTCAATTTTGATTTTTTTGGCCTTAAAACAGATTTTTCTGCCCGACGCGTCGCGCCACTTGGCGTGCGCTTATAATTGGAAGCTCTTCTTGAGGAAAAATTTGCATTTCTAGATTTTTCATCAAAATTTATGCATGCCTACCCATTACCTAAGGATTTTGACAATTTTTGGGTTTCTTGAAGGGTCAAAAACACCCTAAAAATGGCCTTTCTGTCACTTTTTGGACACACAGGAAGCAGTGTTGGGAAAACTCATTTTTGGAGGGGAAAATGGCAACCAAAATTAGAAATTATACTTGGGTTGGAAAGTATACAAGCAGATATTTCCAACGAGCTATCTTTTACTCAATGTGGACTTCGGGAAGGCCCTCAAAATCAGCCTCAAAGTGGCGCGATGCATAGAGATTTCAAGCGCAATGCATTGGGAAATTTGGCCTAGTTTTCACTCAGTAACTCAGTATTTCCCCTAGTTTTGGCTAGTTTGAATTTTTTATCTTCATATGTATAGCTCTTGATGTAACTTGATGTAATTTCATGACTTTTATGTAATTTTGGCACATTTTTACTCATGCAAGTAGATTCATTCACCAAAAAGTGAATTGTAACTGAATGAATCAGTTTCCTATCTTATAGAGGCAAGCTGTTCCACTACCTATTTTTCAGTTCTTAGTTTAGATCTTGTTGAAATAGCTCCTAAAATAGTGAGCTCGACCCCTAGAGGCATGGGGATGAGTTAGGCTTGTCTATATCTTGTATTTTCTCAGTCATTTTCAGGGTTGGACACTTGGGATTTCTTTGAGCTTCATTATACATTTCATCTCTGCATTTTGGCAAAGTAATAGACCAGGGTTTACAACACTCTTTGGGATCCATGTGGCTCTATGTTTTGATGGTGTGTTTCTCTCTGTGATTTTAATTTTATTGAAGTTTCATGTGTATCATTTCCCTTCTCCTTTCTTCTTAAGTTAAACACACAAGTAATAAAGGTGGAATTCATTAGATTTGCAGTGCTCTACCTTGAAGTTTTGTTTAATTTTCAATGTTTTCAACTATCTGAAGAGGATTCCTGAAAGCCTCTTTCCCTCTTCAACTCCACACCGGACTTAGCTATCCATTTCATTCAAATTTGAAGTGTCAAAAAAATTTCCTTCCTTGCCCCATTCAGCTCCCTGCAAAACTGATCATTTCCCAGACCCAAAATCTGCCTTTCCCTTTGATCCAACAAAAACCTTCAAAAACAAATCAAACTCTTTCACATATATAACTAGCCTAAAATCAGCCTCTATTTCAAGTCATCTCAAGCCTTATTGATTATTTTTGCTGATATTGACAAGAAGAGAGCCCTCTCCTGATCTGGTAGGGCTAGCTATGAGATTAAGCGTGGTTTGATGTTACCCTAGACTCTGCCTTCCATCAGCATGAGGTAGATTTAGGCAATAAAATAGTGGCGAACATACTGGGGAATCTAAAATGGTTTTCTTTTTAGTGTTATTCATTTTATAAGCTACAGACGGAGCTTGAAGTTATGCTAGGTAGCCTTCGAAACACTCTTGCTTTGCATTAGCGAAAGTAGATAAATGTTGCTTCAGTCCATCTCCGGTCTAGTTTGTAATCGTAACATCTGACTTGAAAATTTCCCCAGTACATGTATCAAGTTAGATCTGATGGTTGATGGTGGACAACGATCAGACATAGGAAGGCTGAAATCATTCACTTGGCGACTCCAGTGTCGAAGAATCCTAAGGTTCAGAATTTTTATGGCGACTCTACTCTTCCAGAATCGGTAGCCTAAGGAATTTCTTGGTGAATTCATTGTTATCAAAATTGTTTTGCTGGATCGAAGGTATGCTCCCATGAGCTGAGATCATATTCCAGGTTTTCCAAATAAAATTCCTAAGGTAGATTAGCAAAGGAATTTTCCTACGTTTAAATATGATGATAAGAAGGATGTCGCTTTACATCTGGTTAGATTTCACATACATATTCACAAGTTGAAGGTTGATTTTCCTGAAGATTGCTTGATGAAGATATTCATGGCCACTCTGGAAGGTGAAGCCCAATCTTGGTATGAAATTTTGCCGCCTGCTTGTATTTACTGTTTAAAGGATTTTCATACCATGTTCTTTGAAAGGTATAAGGAATATTATCCATCCTTAAGTTTAGTTCAGAAATGTTGTAGCCATGTTCATAGTTTTATTGAAAATCTTGAAAATTTTTATGAATATAATGACTTCATGGATGATGATATCATGGAGGCACTATACGAAAATCCATTTTAGCAGCATAAAGAGAACTTAGAGGATACCTATCAAGATGCTCAGGAAACTTTGCAGCAGGTTCAAGATCTTGGTACAATGGAAAATGATGAAAGAGAAGGTTTTATTTCAAATCTGTCCATAGAAGAAGATAATATACATGAAAGTCAAGTTTCAATTTCAAAATGTGATAAAGTCAAGACCGTTATTTCAGATCTAGATTTAGATCGTGATGATCAAGAATACCTTGTGCTGAATCCCATGAAGGAGAGCTCTGCTGTTGAGATCATCTGGAATGAAGAAGAAAAATTTATTGATCCAGATGTTCTCATTTCATTAGAACAAAGCCTTCATGAGGAGTTAATCCAGTCAGTTCACGAAAAACAAGATGATATCTTTGTTCAAGTAAGTGAAAAATCTTCTTTCAATAACTCAGTGATAAATGATAATTTGATTGCCATGTCATATGAAGATGATCAACAATGTTTTCAAATTTCATAAGATCAAGGAATTAAGGACTGTCATTTAGTTTTTTCATGTTTTAAAATGTTATTTCATGAAGACAATCACTGTTTGAGCAAAATAAGACAACAAACATTATCTCCTTTGTCTGAAGATGAGATAGATCAACTCCTGAAAGGTCATGCTACAGCCCAAACTAAAGCAGATTTGCAGTGCCCACATGGTCAACAAAGTGTTGGTGAAACTTCTTCCTCTTTTGAAAATGATGACAGTATTGTAATTAGATTTATAGATCAGAAAACAGATAATATTTTCTTTCATGAAGATGATAAGGCTGTCATGTTTGATAATCTTGAAGATTGTTTTCTATTTAAGAATGACCTAGGCCATGAAGTTGAGGAATATGAGCTTGAGAGAGACAATATGCCAGAATTTCTCATGGTCAAGGAACTTACAGCTAACACTCAGATGGAGGAAGCCTATACCTCTCTGTGACTTCCTATCACTCGGCAATCAATTGTTCTTTCAAATCAGAATGAAGCGAGTAGTTGTATTTTTGGTGTTGGATCTCAAGACCAACTAGTGCTTCAAGATTTTCAAGATCCTTTCAACATTATTTTGCAAGCATCAGAAAAGAAAATGTTTCCTGGTTCGTTATCATAAGCCTTATTTTCAGTGGTTATTGTGAGTTTCCTACATGTACAACGTTCTACTAGCTTGAGAAAAGTGACACCCGAATTTCGGTATGTAGCCATCTGCTGGATTGGTTACATTGGAAGGTTGACTACACATGATTGTACATATTTCATCAGTAAGCAGTTGGTTTTCATCATGATTTGAAGCCCTCAAATCTCGATGGTCTGCTACCATTCAAAAAGCTTTGTACGTACTTGTTTCAGTTAAGTCAGTCATGAGTCATTTCTTTTTGCATCGAGTCAATTTTTAGTCTTTATAATTGAGTTAGTTTGAGTCAGTTTTCAGTTCTCACAATGAGTCAAGAGTCTTGTTTTGGTTTGTCGAAGTTATGGACTCCATATCCGAATGGACGAAGGCACTGCCTACTCTCCCAGAAATCTATAGTTCTTGGCACCTCCAAGGAGCTACCATCCCCATTGGAGCCAATGTTAGAGTCGGTATCTTCATCCCTCCGTTAGAGATCAAATTTCTCTTGTTGCATTTCATTTTAGGTGTCTCATTCAGTTCAGTCAGCTGCATTCCATTAGGAGCATGGATCATCTCACAAAAGGGTCTTGTCACTCATATCCCTCATGTCTTGTACCTGCTGGCCTAGTTCTATTCATCAAAATCATTTGCAGTCATGATTGGTCTCCTGGTTGGCAAAGAGTCATTTCAGGGTTTTTAGTCTGATTAGGTCTAGGGTTTTATTAATCAGGTCTCAAAATGTCTAATAATGGCCAGCAGGCACATGAGGAAGCTGCAAATAAGGTATCAGTGGAAAAATTTCATGATCATAATGCTTGATAATGATTTTTCTTCAAAACTCTGTTTTGAAGAAATTTTTTCTATTTTATCCTTATGTAATAAATGCAATGTAATTTTTAAAGTTTTTCAGTTGTAATAATGCTCCATTTGCAGCCCTGGTTTTCTTTGCCAGAACTCCATGCCATTCATCCCTACAAAATAGACAAGAAGCTCATCATTCAGTCCAAATATCGAAACCAAGCAAAACAAAGTTCATTTGAAAAGTGTCAAAGTTTTACAAACATTACAAAGTGGGTTTTCAAATGAAAAATTAGAATCTTTGGTATAGATAAGATATTTCCAAATTCAAAACTCCATTTGTGTGCTAAGAGATAGCATTGAGGAACAAAGAAATCGTGGAGGGCGAAACAAGTGATTTGGGGTCAGATTGTTTAGAAGTTGCAGAGCGCGGCGCACTGGGTAGTGGTCGCAGTGCATAGGCTGAGAGCAGCGCATAGGGCCACTCTTCTTTGTGTAAATTTGAACCAGCGCGGCACATCAGAAGGGCATGGCATACTGGGTTGGCTGCGCGGCGCATTGAGCCGAAACACAAATTTTTGTCATTGCTTCAAAAAACTCCAAATCGACTCGGTCCTTCTCACTCCAAGTAAGTCCATGTGATATTCTATTGCCCATAAGTCGTGCTTGGTGTTGATTATGTGATTGATTATGAGAATTTGAATACACAAAACTCAAACCCTCTTATCTTGTTGAGAATTTCTCCCTTAGGGTTTTGAAGTTGGAGTTTCGAAAGTAATTTTGGTGCCAAAATTTTCCATTCCTCACCTTGTTTATTCCTCCCTCTCATTTTTATCTTATCATTACAGTCCATCTCCTATCCCCTTACATCCCTAAATCCACTCATACCATCGCATTACCATTCTCCCTATCCCATTTGCAAAATTTCCCCAAATACTAAATTTATCCCAAAAAATCAAGTGACTGTTCCTTGTCCCTATATTTATCCCCACTGCCCTATTTCCCCACAGTCCCTCCCATACCACCATACATTTGGCACTAGAACTAAAGCATCAAAATTCTAATTTTCATCTATCCAATTCAACATATACCTTGCATAGACCTTGGACACCATGGAGACAGATACTGATACATCATATGAACGAGATAATGATTCCACCACTGAGCTACATGCACCTATAAGGCCTCATAAAAGTGGCAGAAATGTGAGAGAAGAGCCCACCTCATTGACTGAATTGCAGGCTTGCCCACTTGCCATGGAATGTTTCCAACAATAGTCATGCTATCAATTTTGTGAAATGATTAATAGGATTCATTATCATCACGATTTGGCTTGTTTATTTGTATTGCATTTACATGATGGTCAGGTCACCCTTGTCGGTGTAACTTTCATTTTGACACTGGAAAATATCTCTCAAGCAACCATAATACCGAATGTGGGTGAATAGTGGAACAAAAGACAACAGGTGGATAGAGTGCATTATGAACCATATATCAGGCCTAGCTTTGTGTGAAAACTCAGCAGAGTGTTTCCATTCCATTTCCTAAGGGAATCCTATGCACCTCTGATGAAACTCATTATCAGATATTTCAGTTGTGAGGGCCAGTTTTCACGCCTCTATGTCTATCATATCAAGTTATTGATGCATTTCACCAGGGTGAGGATAATGGACATCCCTTATTTCATGTGCCAGAATATGAATATAATTACCACTCTTGTGCAGAGGAAAACTCCCGAGCAGCAGTACAACAATATTTATCACTATGCACTCATCAAGATCGTGGTTGTACATCAGCTTGGATTGCAAGGTATTTCATGGGAGGATTTCATTTCCCATGATTTCTTCACAACCCCTTATGTTCCTCCAGAGGTTTTTCATGATGTAGGTGAACCTTCACATCAGTATGGAGGTCAGGAGGGAGAGACTACTAGTGTTCCAACATATTTCACTTATCAGAGAGGCACTAGAGGATTATTTGCAGCGGCCCGGCGAGTACTATATCCACCTCGGGTGGAAGGGGTCTCGTTTCCATCATCAACAGCACAGGTACAGGTACATGACATAGGTAAGAGGCATATGCAGGATGAGGGGCCTTCAGGAGGTGAATAAAAAGGTTTTATACTGATTGATAAGGATTTGAGCTCTCTAAGCTCAAAGTTGAGAGAGACTATTCAGGAGCAGAAAGCGGAGATAGACACCTTGACCGTCAAATTTCAAAGAGCCCAATGGATTATAAACTATTTTGAGAAGCGAAAAAAACAGTTGGAAGATCAGGAAACAATCATGGAGTTGCAAAACATCCATGAGAACTGGAAAGCTGCCCAAAGAAGCCAAACCGAGACGACATCCATTGAGCGAGAGATTGAGGCTGACAGAGAGACTTGGCTTGAGAGGGTAAATATTCATCTTGAGAAGTTGTTGGAGAATTCCAACAAGGAAAAGAACATGCTTGGGCACATGAAGAACCATTATTGGGCGAGGAATCATGTTTGCAAGGCGCGAATCAAGATCCTGAAGGCAAAGCTAAAGAGGGCACTAAAGCGTCGCAAAAGGCATGATAAACTCAAAATTTTGGCCGAAGCTTCTTTGGCTTAGCATAGGACTTGATGGTGGACCTTCAGCCCAAATTTCAAGAAATTTGGGAAACTTTTGTCAATTTTGAATTTTTTGGCCTTAAAACAAATTTTTCTGCTCGACGCGTCGCGTCACTTAGCACGTGCTTATAATTGGTAGCTCTTCTTGAGGAAAAAATTTCATTTCTAGATTTTTCATCAAAATTTATGCATCCCTACCCATTACCTAAGGATTTTGACAAGTTTTGGGTTGCCTGAAGGGTCAAGAACACCCTAAAAATGGCCTTTCTGTCACTTTTTGGACACACAGGAAGTAGTGTTGGGAACACTCATTTTTGGAGAGGAAAATGGAAACCAAATTGAGAAATTCCACTTGGGCTGGAAATTGGATTGGTAGAGATTTCCAACAAGCTATCCTGCACTCAATTTGGACTTCAGGAAGGCCCTCAAAATCAGCCTCCAAGTGGTGTGACGCATAGAGACTTCAGGCGTGGCGCATTGGGAAATTTGGCCTAGTTTTCACTCAGTAACTCAGTATTTTGCCTAGTTTTGGCCAGTTTGACTTTTTTATCTTCATATCTACAACTATTGATGCAACTTGATGTAGTTTCATGACTTTGATGTAATTTTGGCACGTTTTTACTCATGCAAGTAGATTCATTCACCAAAAAGTGAATTGTAACTGAATGAATCAGTTTCCTATCTTATAGAGGCAAGTTGTTCCACTGCCTATTTTTCAGTTCTTAGTTTAGATATTGTTGAAACAACTCCTAAAATAGTGAGCTCGACCCCTAGAGGCATGGGGATGAGTTAGGCTTGTCTATATCTTGTATTTTCTCAGTCATTTTCGGGGTTGGACACTTGGGATTGCTTTGAGCTTCATTGTACATTTCATCTCTGCATTTTGGCAAAGGAATACACTAGGGTTTATAGCACTCTTTGGGATCCATGTGGCTCTATGTTTTGAAGGTGTGTTTCTCTCTGTGATTGTAAGTTTATTGAAGTTTCATGTGTATGATTTCCCTTCTCCTTTCTTCTTAAGTTAAACAAACAAGTAATAATGGTGGAATTCATTAGATTTGCAGTGCTCTACCTTGAATTTTTGTTTAATTTTCTATATTTTCAACTGTCTTAAGAGGATTCCTGAAATTCCCTTGCCCTCTTCAACTCCTCACCGGTCTAAGCTATCCATTTCATTAAAATTTGAAGTGTCAAAACAATTTCCTTCCTTGCCCCATTCAACTCCCTGCAAAACTGATCATTTCCCAGACCCAAAATCTGCCTTTCATTTTGATTCAGCAAAAACCTTAAAAAACATATCAAACTCTTTCACATATATACCTAGCCTAAAATCAGCCTCTATTTCAAGTCATCTCAAGCCTTATTGATTATTTTTGTTGAGATTGACAAGGAGAGAGCCCTATCCCGATCTGGGAGGGCTAGCTACTAGATTAAGTGTGGTTTGATGTTACCATAGACTTTTCCTTCCTTCAGCCTGAGGTAGATTTAGCCAATAACATATTCTACCAATATTTTAAATTAAATAATGATAACAGTTCCCAAATTCGAACCTCATGTTGGATGTTATCCTTTAAAGTAACTATGAATTCTTCAATCCTATGCTCCTCTGTAATATAATTTACCCTTATATTCAATATTTGGAAGTCCTCAATATGCTACGCCATTGAGCCCTTTTGTTTTAGATTTATCAGCTGGCTAAAGGTGTTGCTCTTTGTATCCTCAAAATGTGGTATAATTTTCTCCATAAAAGTTGACCAAGTGAAAAGTGGTTTATGAGAACAAAGGCATTGATACCATACAAACTAATTGGATACCAAATATAAAGTTTCAAAGCATACCTTTTGTGTGTGTTGAACATTATCGAGATCAAAATATTGCTCCATCTGTAGTATCCATGTTACCGGATCCTTACCATCAAACTTCTTGATATCGATCTTTGGAATGTGGTGGGTCTTAACCCAACATTGGATTCACTAAAATCATAATTCATGTCCTTTTTTTCTCCTCGTGATTTTGATGGAATAACTTTTCTGCATTAGGAAGCTTTTCTTGTAGTAACTTTGTCACGAACCTTCGAATATACTTTTAAACCATTCATGTCTCCCTTTATTTATTTATTTAATCTATCCATGTCCCCTTTTAAACCCTTCATGTTGCCCTTTATTTATTATTTTAATCCATCCATGTCACATTTGGTTTCTCTTTGTGAGAGCGAAATTTGTTACACTTGGTCCCACAGCTTTGATATATCATGTTGCAATTATTCCTCTTCATGTGTCATAGTAGAGATTTTTGAGGGATTAATGGGAGTAGAATTATTTTGTTTTGGAGGAATTTTAGAACCAAATACTGAAATATATGCTTCATTATGCCCCTTGAATCACTTCAAAATTATTTTTCAAACAAGACTTATGAAAATATAAAAGCAAATACACACCTTTTTCTTGCTTTGTAATTGCTTGATATTGAATTTGTTTTAGCTCTATAATTTCGAATATCAAAGGTATGACATTTTGTCTTGTGGTATCTCACTAAGTCTTCTTTCCATCCTATTGTATTATTACAAAAACTCCCCATTATTCTACATAGCAACTTAGGAAGAATAATGGGGACCCTTTTAAAATTTTAGAATAATATTAAATTCTTAGAAATAAAAACCAAGTTAGAATTTTCTTAGGTTAGGATTTTAATTTTCTTTTATGAGTAAGAACATCACTAAAAAATGCCTCAAAATAAAAAAAATGAAAACGAAAGAATATAATGGGACAAATTTGCGATAACCCGAATGATGAAGCAGTGAATTGCAAAGTAGAGAATAACCAAAACACTAAAACACTGAGTTGCGAATTTGAAAATTCCCAAAATGTGAAATACTGATATCTCATTATGTTTAAAGCTATCGCACAATCTTAGTTTTGCATTTCGTGTTTCACATGTTTCTTAAAACATTAAGTCGTGCTGACTATCAAATCACCGATGTAACGTGCTGATATAATGCTACTTTCAAGAATCATGTGGACCCATACTTTCGAATTTAATGTTCTTTCATGTGAGTTTGTAATCTCAAGGTATTCAATTGAATTTTTTGTTTCAAAATTAAATATCAAAGGGTTCCCATTATGCATGAATTCAATTGATAAGACTGTTAACACCGTTTTGAAGTGATTTGACCTTATCATCTCTGGTTTGTTTGAACAGGATAATTATAAAATGCAAGGCATAAAATCATGTCACGATTTATTAAAGCATGAAGGAAATACCCCACCCCACCATAGTTAGTTATGAAGTAAGAGGAGAACAACGAAATGGCTCCCTTAATCACAGATACCACATACAATCCAGACGTTTATTCTTCAAGTTGGGAATGGATTTACCAGATCTTCGAGAATGAGAAACCTCAAGTAATCGTAGACATGAAATCCATAGCTTATGATACTTCTTCCAATGATTCATAATCCTTGACAGATGCAGCTAACTCCTTTCTTCATAGAATTTCTATGCATCTAATAATACTTCCATACACTGACTTAGTGAGATGGGTGTTAGAAAATGTGGATATAAGGGATAGAAATTTTTTTACCAGGAATAGAACTATCATTGGTTCCCTCAAGCCAACAAATTTAAGGAAGATATATAAATTACCAGAACCTCAGAAGAGATATGATTCACAATTCATTCAGAAGTTCGTGCAAGAGAACGAAAATCCTGCAGCAGTAATCAAAGAGTGGAGAAATGATCCTAATCATCATAATCGTGATGACAAGGTTTCCGAATTTTCCAGAGTTCAATAAATAATAGAGGCAAGACATAGTCCTAAAGACCTACTAACATTTAAAGAGTATCGCGAACAAAGAAATTCTCATCTGTTGAAATATTTTCTCCAAATACCAACACTAGAAACATAACATATTGGAGTTTCAACGTCTTCATATCAGTTACTGATTGCAGAGATATGAATTGAAAATATTGAGCAACATGAAAAACTCACCCAAGACTGGGACAAGTTTGAGAAAGTACTATCTACAACTTCTATTCCGACCACTGATGATACTATGTAGTTAGATGCCGCACTTATTCTCGACACTACAAAATGAGTAGCTTCTATAGTAGAGCCAAGTTAACAAAACATGTCTTCTGATATAGATAATTCGAATAGTGAACTTGAAGTAAAGGAAACCTCATTCACTGCAGAGGTTCCTAAAAAAGTCATTGAGTAGAGTGAAATCCAAATAATAGCTTTATGGAAGAGAATAGAGAAGCTACATCTGCCCAAGAAATGGAAATCATCCCAACTTTCCCCATTGATGAAATAATCCTCAACATTGAGGAAGTACCTCCATTGGACATATTCTATAGTCCAGAACATAAATCTGCCATGAAGAGATCAAGGAAGAGGCGAAGGATGGAGAAATCTCAAGAACTAACTCCAAATGTAACACCAATGCAAGTCCTTTGGAAAGAAAATCAATCGGCTCCCGAGGAAGAACTTCATAAACTGTCTCAATTTGCAAGTGCTTACGAAAATGTAACTATTCATAAAGCAACAAAAATTCAATCATTAATGAGAGAAAAGGACCAAAAAAATTTCTCAGATGGAGCAAGTTTTCTTGAATGAAAATCAAAATATTGAAAATGAGTTGTAATTAAATATCACTACTCTTCAACAAGAGTTTTAGGGTCTTAAACTCAAACTCTTGAGTGAGGTTAATGAAAAGGATCAACCAATGCATTAGTTGCAGCAGAGAATTACGAAGTTCCAAGAAAATCCCGACATCAATACAGTTAAGAAGGAAGAAATAGAGTTGGAGACATTATTGTCAAAACAACAAACAACTTTCTATCATAAGATAAACCAAGTTCAAGAGCTAGTTAAAACCACTGATCTATTAGTCACTGAGATATTTGATCTGAGGACTTATTATGATGAGATTGATGATAAAGTGTCTAAATATATAGATTGGAAAGACACTACACAGGGTAGAGTTGTCTATCTCCCTCATCTTGAAGAATCAATCAAAGACATAATATATGGAGACTGGAACATCAAAATGAAAAGTGATGAATTAGCTATTATTAGAGCTAAGAATATATTTTCCAACATTTCTGAATACATAAATATTCTCTTTTTCAAGCCAACCTAATTCAGGATTCTCTGAAAGATAGTTTGCGAGATATCAAATTCCTAAGAAAATCTTGGCAAGAAACATCAAGAAGAAAATCTCTTGACATTTAAAGCCTGACAAAATAAAATATGGAAATTTAATGGTACATGTTGATTAAACCTCATAGCCAATGGCTAATTTTTATGTGTCTCTCCAACGTAGCAGATCAAATTCTTCCAACATTAAAGGATGAAATATTCACAGGGTAGATGTGAATGCAACCAATTCATCCCCCCCAACTTGAACATATAGTGAGAGCATGCCAACTCAGGGATCAGTTATAGAATGAATCTGGGAAATAGTCATGAGATTTTTCTAACCGATGCAATTTATTTTCCTGGTTTTTAGATATATAGTGTTAGAGTAATAGTTTCAGAGACCTGTTTCAAAAGTATTCTATTTTTGTAATATTAATTAGTATTTAAAACCCTTTCATGAATTTAGAAAGGGGTCCATATTTTTCAGAAGTCTACTTTTGGAACTTACAATACTTTGGAATGGAAGTTATATAATTGGAAATTTGAGCCCTAAAGATATATTTTTAAGTTGTAAAGCTATGATGTAACATGTACTATTATTTGTGTATTAATTCTTTTATGTTTATGAGATTTATAACAAACTTATTTCTGTCTAATTTTTTCATTTTGATAAGAATTGAAGTGATATATGTTCTTATTACTATTGATATAATGTTTTGAACAATATGTCATTATAAGTGAAACAAAGAAGTCTTTTATGTGATTGATGTAATTCATCACTAAATCAATTATATTGGTTTAGTTTCTTATATGCGATTATATTAATTAAGTATGCAATGATCTATATTATTTCATGTTTGTGAAATATTTCTCTATAATCATATAAAAGAGTTTGATTCCAGGAAGTAGTTAGATTTAGCTATAATTTCTGTTATCATTAGAGATAAATCACCCTGATTGTGTGGATTTTATTCATTTGGGTTATTCATAAAAAATCTCCTTATACGGGAAAAACATCCCTATATCCCCAGTCAGACCCACCATTTCAACGGAAAAGGAGTTGATTTAAGCTCGAGATCAGGTGGAATCCCCAATGTTGAGGCAGTCACCTTCTAGCCTTCAACACAACCCCACAAGTCAGACTAAGATTGGAGTCTTCAACAAAAAGTTATTCCCAATCTCCCACGATAACATGATTATAGACTATTTCACTAGAGAAAACTTGCATGGAGTTCCACATGTCACTTTTTATACCTTCAAACTTGAAATTACTACAAACTACAGTCTGTGCAATTTCAACAACTTTTTGCACAATTTAAATCTGATTCTTGAAATGAAATTTATGATGATTTTCCCAAGATCACCTATTTGAGAAGAAATTTGGGAACATGCAAAAGCCTAACTTCTTCATACCATATCACTGAAACTATAGCGAACCAAGATTTGAATTTTTTATAGGATGTCTATTTGGATTTCTGTTGCTTGGGGTAAAACTTTCAGCTTTTAACCTTCTTATAAAAAAATTTATAGCAAAAATACAAATATGGCATGTTTGCAGTAGTGAAAGCATATAAACCAAAGCTTTGATACCAAATGTTATGCAACAAACTCAAAAAAATAGAATAAAATATAGATCAATAAATTAAAAATTATCCTCTTAGAGGGGGTAAGCCTCCTTTACATTACATAAATTAACAATTCTTTGATGATTCAAATAAAAAAACCTCCTTTATATATATAGGAGCCTAAGGGATCATAACATAATAAGAGCCTACATAAAAATAATAATATAAGGGCACAAAAATAAAAATAATGGGATTCTATAGGCCACCATAATAACAATATGGGGACTACATGGGAACAAAAATAACAATAAAGAGGCTACACTAACAATAACAATAAGGGGTTGCACTAGTATTATAGGGACCTAACATAACCATTATCACATGCATTGACATTCCTTCTAGGGATTTGATATTAATGCATGCTCATTTCCATCATTACTAGAGTTAGGGATTTATTCTTTGGGCTAGGGCATCAATAATGGGTCTAGCACTTTGACATCAGTAACTTTACTGAAAAAATATGTGTTAATAATTCATGTGTTCAATAAGACACATAATGAAGAGGAAAATTTTTGTTTATGTTATTTTCCCTATGATAATGTATAACAAGCTTCACTAAAGATGAACGCATATGAAGCTTTATACAATAGAAACTACAAAGCTCCAATTAGTTGGAAAAATTTAGTAGAAATAGTACTTGGTATTAAGTTTCTGAAAGAAATTTGTTTCTATCACTTAATTTCAAGGAAAACATGACTTTGAATGAAGTGGTGGCCAAATTAAGATTATTTTTTTTACTTATTCCAATTAAATTGAATCATAAGATAACTAACATTGTAGAAATTCACATGAAGGATATTGACAGGTTGAATTGATACCTAAGGAAATTTCTTCAAATAGGTATCCAAATTTATTTTCTAGTTCCAGAAAATATATTTAATCAGTTTATTAAAAATATGAGTTATTACAATGTATCATCCACAAACAATTGCGAAAACAAAAAGGCCTAATCAAGCAATTGAAGGACTATTAAGAATGTATGTGATGGATAAGACATATAAATGGAAATACTACTTGCACTTAGTTGAATTTCATACAATAATGGGTATGAAGATTCACTAAAGGTGATTCTATTTAATGCTTTATATGTTGAAAGGTGGAATCCTCCATTTAGTTAGTACAATCCAAGAAATAGTGTAGTTGGTGTTAGGAAAAATATCGAGAAGGGGTGTTGGGGGGGCAGGGGGTGTGAATCAGTAATTTTAATTCACTTTTAATTTAAATTTCATATTTAGAAATACATACAGTATTGTCATCCCTGCAACCAGCGTGTGCACGTGACTTCATTGAAATAAAATCACGTATATCCAATTTACTTATTTTGTCATAAATTCCATTAGTGATTTAACTTAACCAATGCATCATTGTTTCATTAGTTATTCATTATGAAATAACCATGAATAATAGTAAAGAGCAGATAAATCTTCAGCACATAAAAACATGTGAACACATGAAGACATCGTTATTTTAGGAAGAAACCCAATGTGGAAGAAAGCCACCTGTATTTTCATCTTTGTCTTATTTATTTATATAAAGAAAATATTCATTACATATTATACTTTTGCAAACTCTTATAAGAACACAATCACCCACCTACAAGAGGTTACAACCTCCACTAGTTCTCCAACACCCACTGGAAGGGACCTATAACCCCATGATCGTGTTTATTGGATCCTACCAAAAGGGAGAACCCACCCTTTGAACAAGTTTATCAGCTACCACTAGAAGGAAGCTTTGACTCCCTCACTGAAGCATCCAACCCTCAACACCCTTTTTGGATTATGTTTCATAATATTTCAAACTAGATCAATCGGTCTCAAATACAAGTCAAAACATGTAGGGAGAATTTCATCAAATTTTCACACTCGAACCATAACAATAATAATCCCAAACCAATATGCCAAACTGAAGTACCAAATATCAAAATTTTAATCATTGAAGTTCTATAAATCAATAGAGTGACTAAAACATCAATCTAATAAATACATAATCCAACCAATCACTGAATTGAATCTCAACCAGTGTAATGAGATAAAACTAATGCAATTATCAATAAATCAACCAATCACTGATTAACCAAAAAATCATCATTAAAACAATATGCAGTCATTGCTAACCCTGAAAAAATGAACCTCAGAATATATAGGGGACCAAGAATATTCTGAATAAAACCTACATATATGCGTGCCTCCTATGTCTCACATTTGCATACATATCTGAAATCAGTAAATACTGAAACATTGTCAAAGTGAATCACTGTATTGAGTGAAAAAAAAAATAATCACAGATATATCGATACTGACGAATCATAATGCAACATGATAACTAATCAATACACTAAGACAGAACCTAACCAATCTAATAAACACTACTAGATAGAGGCCATGCTTATCAAGACATCATTGATGAACAACAACAAATAGGACAAGAATCATCAATTGTCATCATCATTAAGAATAAAATCAAACCCTAGTAGATATACGTGACCTCCATAAATTAGATTTGTGTGTGTACGTGATTACCTTGCATAATATATATATATATATATATATATATATATATATATATATATATATATATATATATATTTCAATACCTCATGAATTATTACAGAATTTATACACGACAGTACTAAACCATATATCTGTATGTACACAACATTATTGAAGAGAACTAGCATATAGATCTTAAACTACTGAATGTGATTTCAGTGCAAACATAACATACTTTCTACAAATTTTGTTGTCAAAACACAAATCACTTCAAATGCATTCAAAAAGATGTTGGATATATAAACATAAAAAAATCAGTCAACTATAACCATTAGTACTCAATCCACTTTCACATATCCCAGATTTGAGTCATCTCCCTTCTCCATTGTGCATGCTTATTTCAGATTAGATTACAAATGAATAAACCACTCACTTTCAAAGTTAACACCTGGATCTCCATCTCCTTATATAGCTTTTCCCTTAGCGAATACCACAGCGAAATCCTTTGGTAAAGTTGATGATATTCATTGATGGGATCAAATAGACATTTCCGCCAGAATTAATATGCATAATTACCATGTTCATGACTGTTGATATCCAAATTACCATGGTTTAGATTATGTGCGCAACTTTTTTTGAAAACACTTGCATATGCATGTGAATATTCTTCATAGGAACCCATCTGTAACTGGACTTCCATTTAATTTCCATATATTCTATAATCCTTTTACCATATTACATGTATCATCAGTTATGTCATCATATTTTTATAACCAAGTTCATAGCAAGGATATATTTCACAAGCATGTTTCCATCAAGGACAACACATTAGTCATAATGTCGATAATCTCCCCTTTTGGACTTGACAAAAACCACTTTGGTGCTTGAAAACCACCTACAAACACCTGTAAACGCACTTGCAAACACTAGAAAACATAAAGTCTTCTCCCCCGCTTTGACATCAAAGGAGAAGGGATGAACTAAGCTGAATGAAGAACTTCCCTTGTAGAGATCGATACTTTAAGTCTGATGTGTTGATATGAATCATGAAATATGGATACTGACCATGCTCCCCCTCAGCATATGTTGGCCCTTCTGAAGATATATAATAAATTACAAGGCTTCCAATACATGGCTAAACAAATATGACCTTTCCTATGACCAATGAATTTATGCTCCCATAATTAGATCAATCACATAACATAATGGGTTTACATATTGGACCTAACTTTACATAAATTACCCAAAAAAAATGTGATTTCTTACATAGCATGACTTGACCCCAATAGCCCATACATGACTAAATTTTATAATTATTACAAAATGGGTATTTTCATGACGTTTACATAAAGATACATAGATGACATTAATAACCATAAACACGAATCTCAATAATGAAGTATTATTTGTAGGAAGACCATGATAGTCATTATAAACCACCATGCGCCATATAGTAATCTATAACATAATCATCTAACAACTGTAACATAATTGGCTTAATGTTAGCAACATAATCATCCTTATCACCAAGAAGTAATACATCATCAAGCAGATAAGATAATGTAGCATCAGTATTTCCAATATCATCGACGCATGACCAAATATGTAATACTTCAAAGCATCACCAAGAAATTGTAGCATAAGCATAAGATGGTGCAATACATATATATATGTAACTCATCCTCATGTCATGTTATCAAGGGCAATACACTCTATCCATATATAGGAAGAGCCAAAATCCTCAAGCATCAATATCAGTATCTTAAATGACAGCACCATTGGTAACATAAACATGCATCAAGAATATATGTGCAAACCAAGAGTACCTCCGGCATCACAAACCATTAAGTAGAATAGAACTGATAAGAAACATCATCAAGAAAAATTTTCATTGATTATAGCATCAAGAGTTGATAATAGAAAGACTAAGATATCATCAACAACTTCACCAAATGCATCTGAAGCAACATTTAGGAATCATCCATAACTTCACCACATGCAACCCATGCATAACAATAACATGCATATTTTTCAGTAGTGACAAAAAAAATAAAAATAATGAAACAAGGGGTATTCAAGAACTCATAATGCCAACAATTAACCATTAGAAGCATAGAATATTCTCCCATGGAACCTGTGCCAACTCTTCACCATAAATTCTTATATTATATTTTCTCACCAGTCAAAGCGACATATCAAATACCTTGAAAAATCTCAATATTCATCATGAGCCAATACCCTAAGCAGCATAAGAGAATCACCAACAGACTGTAACAAACCAAAGTCATAACAAAAATGAAAAGAATGAATTGATGGAAACATACGAATTGTCTGAATTGTCTGAATCCTTTTGCTATAGTTTTCCCAATGTCTTCTTTTATGATTTTGTATCGAGTTGACATGAATATAATTAACCGTACCTTTCCAACTATTTTTATTACACTTATAATGTTATCCTTTAGCCCATTAACCAATAGTGCATTAGCTACTTTTGTATTTTTAATATCAGCATCAACATTACCCTTCCCTAAAACCTTTGTAGGTGTACCATTCCCAATAATAATATTATCGCTCTTGCCTTTGAGAGAGATGAATTTGTCCTTATTTCTAGAGATATGGTGAGAGCATATGCTTTCTATGTACCATTGATCTTCTTATTCAAACTAGCATACACGAATACCACACCTCACTTATTCTTCTTCTTTCTAGTTAGTATGAGGGGTATTTGTGGATCCATCTAAGCTCTCTGTGTTTTGTTGTTTGAATGAATTCAATGATTTGTTCCTACATTCTTTCTCTACATGCCCAAACTTGTTACAAGTACAACGTATTACATAACCAGATAAGGGAGAAAAAAAATCATAATATTTCTATTTCACATTCCTCCTATTGTAATCAATAACTTTGTGACAAAACATGTTGCCAGTAATACAATTTCCCTTAAAGAATCTTGAGTACTTAGGAGCTGATGATATTCCTTTGAATATTCTTCTGCAATTCAGTGGAAAATGTCCAAAGCTAACATAGATAAAACATTCAACATCATTTTTTAGAGTAGAGAACCGACTAATACTTATATAATTAGGAGAAAATGATTTCATTGGAAAAGTTTCATTCTTTGGTTGCTGGTTCGATTGACTTCTTAATTCTTTACCAAAATTTTTAGAGTTTTCTTTGTTAACCTCAAGATTTCTTGCACGAGATTGTTAATTATACTCCCCTTTTATAGTTTCATGATAGCCAAGACCATATTTAATGGATGGATTCCTTTAACTAATAAGAATATTATCCAGAATATTAGTACTATCCTGAAATATCTAGTGTTCATGCTTTTCTTCTAATTTACCTTTTAGAATTTTTACCTCAACCTCTCATGCTTGACATTGTTCTTCCTTTTCCAGATACTTAATCCTCATTCCTTCTTCAATCTTTCTTCCATGTTCCAATTTCTCTCTTAATTTGATAGTATCTTCCTTCAGGTCATTCTCTTGTTCTTCAAATACTTGGAATAGCCCTTTATTTCGTTTGTTTGACTTTTCAAGATCTCATATTAGAGAGACGATATCAACTTTAAGTCCTTCACGATATTGTTTAGATTCTACTACAGTATTTACTGATTTATCATGATCCTTGTTCTCATATGCCTGTAAATTATTCTTAAGATTGTTAACCCTTTTCAAAGAAAAAGAAATTTTTCTTCTAAGATTAATTACTTCCTGTAACATGTCTTATTTTGAATTAGTAACTCAATCTAACATAATAATAGTTTTTTTGTTATCATACTCATCCTTTCACTCATCATTAGTCTCTTTAGAAATGAGATTACCTGTTGGGTCACCTGATGAAAAATATTCCTTCTTTTTCCTTGATGGATTTCCTACAGATTATCCCATACTTCCTTTTCAGTTGCATAAGTGGAATAACCTTCTATAATGTTGAATCATGTATGTTATAAATTATTTCATTTAATGCCTCATTATGTTTTTGCAATTCTTCACCTCATGTGGGATATTTAGAGCAACCATTACATAATGAATTCCAAACATCATATATAAGGTTCATTAACGTAGAATTCACCTTTTCTTTCCATTACTAATATTTAGCATAACTAAGCATAAGCATACAATTATTGTCCATTATTTATGGAATTCCTTTTTCTTGTGCTACATATTGTCCCTGATCTATAAATGCAGATATTTCCACAACATATGGTGCATCATTTTCACTACTTTATTGACTTTAGTTCTTCCTTTGTGTTTCCTTCTTCTTTTTCTTCTTTGCCATTTTCCCTCATCCACTCTCAAGCGGTTAAGGTTCTACTCGAGAAACCTACTCCGATAACAATTGTTAGGAAAACAAATGAGAGAGGGGGTGGGGGTGTGGGGTGACTTAGTATTTTTAATTCTCTTTTACTTTCAATTTCATATTAAAAAATATTCATGCTACTATCATTAATGCAACCCATGTATGTATGTGACTTCATTGAAATAAAAGCGCATATATCTAGTTTACTTAATTTTCCATAAATTCCATTATTGATTTAACTTAAATAGTGCATCATTGTTTCATTAGTTATTGCAATAACTATGATTAGTAAAGATTAGCCCAATCATCAACACATAGAAAAATCATCAACACATGAGGACAACAGGATTTTAGGTGGAAACCCAATGTGGGTTAAAACCATCATTTCTTTCATCTTTTTCTTTTTTCTTTATATAAAGAAAATATAGGTTATGTTTAAGTTTGAAACAAGAAACAATGAAATTGGCATCCGGAAAAAAACATCCTTGATCCTAGTGAAAATTAAGCACCTATAGTAGGTGGGGCCTTTCATTAGTTATTGCAATAACCGGGAATAGTAAAGATCAGCTCAATCATCAACACATAGAAAAAACATAAACACATGAGAACACCAGGATTTTAGGTGGAAAACCAATGTGGGATAAAACCATCATTGCTTTTGTCTTTGTATTTTTTCTTTATATAAATAAATTCTACGTTATGTTTAAGTTTGCAACAAGAAACAGTGAAATTGGCATCGGGAAAAAAGATCCTTGATCCTAGTGAAAATTAAGCACCTAGACTAGGTGGGGTCCACACAGACTATTTTTAGGTAGATGTCTATTTATAGATGCATGAGAAAATTCTATTTATAGATGTATGTGCAAGTTATATTTATAGATGCATGTCAACTATTATTATCCCTTAATATTAGTTGGACAATAAATAATAATCTATTCTCAATGAGAACTTGGAAATAGTTAACTGAAGAGGAAAATGAGTTAGCTATAGGAATTTTGAGTTGAGTGGTTGTTTGGTGGGACATTTAATTGTAACTGAGTGTTTCGAAGTTGTAACAGAGTTGGAAGTGTAGTTATGAAAGTTGTAAAGTAGTTTAACTCAGTTAAGTGAGTTAAACTCAGATGTGCTAGTTGTAAATGAAGATATACTAGTGAGAGATCAAGTGAATTAATTATTAATTAATTCAAAATTAGTGGTCTCACATGAAATTGAAGATTTACTACTGTTAACTACATGCATGTTAGATCTAGTGGAGACCCAGTTGAGATGTAGGTGAAAGGGATAAATTGGCTATAAGTTGTGACATTATCGGTTTCACACATGCAACTACACACACATTTGATGTGCCTATGAGTATTTCATAGTCAAGGCAGGTAAGAATCATTAATTCGGGTTGTTTACCATGAGGTATTGCGCAATGGAGGTAGGCTATCTAGAGGCAGTAAATTGTCTAAGGAACTTGCCAATTTTCATATGACACTATGAGACAGTTAGGTATTTTACTGAGGGCTCTTGGATTGTATCTTTGTATGATATTGTTTCATAATCCATGATATATACATAATATATGATAGTGGGGTTTTTAGCTTTATGCTTTCCCGTTAAATTATTTGTGTTATGTGTGATTGATCTTTCTTCATGATATTCCTATTGGAGATTGTGATTTAAATTACGTAAATATTTTGTAGAAGAGATTTTCTATTTAATAGTGGCATATAATTTTTAGATCAGGAGAATCTAGGCAATACATATTTTGTATTAAATTTCTACACGTTACATCTTTTAATGGTGCAAACGTTTACCTGCACATAGACACCCACCTTCAAGAGGCTACAACCTCCAGTCATTCTACAACACCCATTGGAAGGGAGCTACAACTCCCTAATCTCATTTATTGGCCCTACCAGAAGGGAGGACCGACCCCTTGAATATGTTTTTCATATACCACTGGAAGGAATCTATGACTACCTCACTGAAAGTTGCAAACCTCAGCACCCTTTTCAGACCACATTTCATAATATGTCATACTATATCCACCTATCTCAAATACACATAAAAACATGTAGGCCACCTTTCATCAAATTTTCACTTTAGATGAACATCAACAATAAGCGCAAACCAATAAGCCAAAATGAAGTATTAAATCTAAAAATTTGAATCGTTGAAGCATTGTAAACCAAATGAATTAGTAAAATATCAAGTTACTGAATATAGAATCCAACCAATCACTAAACTAGATATTAACCAATGTAACCATATCAAATTAATGCAGTTATCAATGAATAAACCAATCACTAATTAACCATACAATCATCACTAAAACAATGTGCAATCATAGCAAATGTTGAAAAAATGAACTTCATAATATATACGTGATTGTTTTGAATAAGCATTATGTATATACATTCCTCTTATGCATAACATATGTGTACATATCTAAAATCATTGAATACTATAACACTATCAAAATGAATCATTGTACTCGATCACAATAACACCTAATCAGAGATATATCAATACTGACCAATCATAATTTAGCATCATCACTGATCAATATACCAAGCCACAACCTAATGAATCCAATAAACACTACTAGATACATGCCATGCTTATCAAGCCATCATTGAAAAACAATAGCAAATAGGGCATACATCATCAAATTCCATCATCATCAAGTAGAAAATAAAACCCTAGTAGATATGTAAGACCTCCATAAAATAGACTTGTGTGTGTACATAATTACCATGCATAACAATCATGTATATATCTCAACATACTGCATAAAATGTTACAAAATTTATACGCGGAAATAATGAACCATATCTACATATGTACGAGGACTTACTAAAGAGAAATAACGTATAAACCTTGAGCTACTGAATGAAATCTTCTCTACAAACATAGCATACTTTCTACAAATTTTGGTGTCCAAAAAAAAATCACTTTAAATGCATTGAAGCAGATATTGGATATTCAAAAATAAAATAAAAATCAGTCGAGTATAACCATTAGTACTTAATTTCATCTCTCCTAGATACGAGTTATCTCCTTTCTTCCTGGTGCACACCTATTCAGATTAGATTAGAAATGAAAAATCCATTCACTTGCACACTTAACACCTTCATATCCATCTCCTTATATAGCTTTTGCCTTAGCCAATACCAAAGGAAAAAAATCCTTTGGTAAATTTGATGGTATACATTTATGGGATCAAATATACATTTTCACCATAATTACTATGGGTAATTACCATGGTGATGACCCTCAATATCTAGATTCCCATGGTTCGGATAATGCACCCAAATTTTGTTCAAAAGACATGCATATGTATGCGACTCTTCTTCATAGGAACTATGTATACTTCTCAAACTTTGCATTTATCATCCATATGTAACTCAACTACCATTGTCTTTCCACATATTATGTAATGCATTTTCCATAATACCTATATCATGAGTTGTGTCATAATATTATAGCCAAGTTGACATCAATAATATATTTGACAAGCGAGTTGTCATCAAGAACAACACGTTAACCATAATGCCAATATTCATGCCACACTTTCTTAGAGAAATGGAAAAGAAAATATTTAAGTTCATGTAAAATTTAATAGTAGGTTTGGACATGCAAAAGAGTTATGTAATATTTATGGAAAGATGCCATGGTAATTTAAATTTCGGGAGCATGTATTTTTCAATTGAAACCAAGGAAATGTTCTTTAAAGTTGGGAAGTTGCACTAAGTTAGTAGCTAGAATTTGTGGTTCATTTGAGACCCTAGATGGGATAAGACCTATCACATACATGATTGAATTTTTTTTTACATGAAATTGTATAACATGTTAAATGCGTAATTATTAAAAAAGTATGTGCATGACCTTAACCATGCCAATGAATAGACTATGATTTATGTGGATTTCGAAGGAGACTGCTAGGGTAAAATAATGTGCATATCAGACAGAGAGGTTATTCTACCTTAAAATAAACTCATATGTTGTATGAAGGTTTGATGGACCCATTAGAACCCTGAAGACATAATGTGGGAGTTGGAAAATGAAAAGGACAGATATTCACATTTGTATTAACATTATGATAAAAAAATTTCTATATAGAATAGTGATGTGTGTTGAGAATAGGGAAAAATATAGGAGGATGGGATTGTAATAGCCTAATTTTGATCCCTAGACAAACAAAATATATGTAAATGATGAACATATAAGATAAAAGTGTTTTAATAGGTAAAATGGTACATAAAATGATAATTAAGAAAAATACAACACATAAGAGAAGGAAAAGTGAAGGAAAAAACAATGGGAGCTTTGCGTCCACGAGAGTTGAAAGAGTGGGAGTTGAAGGGATACAATAAATGACATTAATTTATTACTACCCTAATTTATTCAATATTAGCTTTATTGAACCTTTTCTTGATGGCTATCTTAAGTTTCTTTAACCTTGGAATTATTTACGAGAAGGAAATATGCGTACTGAGTGATAAGGGTTCATGGTCTTTCCCATGTAGGTAAATATATATATTCCATAATTTTTGGCATGAAAATGAGATATTCACACTGATTGTTCCTATTGTTTTTGTCTTTGAGCCTAAGTTTCCATATTGCTATTGGAATAAAATTATGGAAAGATGTTCTTGATAAGAGAATTACAATTGTATGTGAAGGAAGTTCTTGTTATTGAGAAAATTGTTTATATTTATCAATTGTTGGCATCCCAACTTTGATATTTCTTCAACAGTTTATGGAATATCCCTAGACAAAATTCAGATAAACTAAGGGACTACATAGTAGAGAAGATGATTCCATTTCTTGGGTTGTTTAGGTTGAGAGAAAAAATGGCTAATGTATTGGGATAGTTGTAAGGAAAAATAGACTATGGATTTTTGGATTTCCATTATGTGAAGAGAGATATAGCCAACCATAGGTAAATTCATCCTTTTGGATTCATATCCTTAGCTTGGAGGTGGCCCCTATTGCAAAGTAATGCAATAAAAATCCTACAGTTAGATGAAAGTTCCTTCCTCTACAACCAATTGGTGAAATATTCCATAAGATAAAGGAATTTATATTTGTTAATCAATATGAAATTTTATTATGGTTGTTGTCATGGATTAACTTTATTTCTTATATTTTAGTTCTACTTGCATATTCAAGCCTATATATTTAAACTATAGTTACAATGCCTATCGATTTCTTTAATTACATTTGTAGAATTTTGCATTGTCGTGCGTACATGTGTTAATTAATTAATGAAAAGATAATAAGGAAAGGTATCACAAAATAAATTTTGGAGTGATTTTTTTGTGGCTAGGTGGTACCATGTAGCTTCAATAGGGGTCACATGTTACTAGGTATGCTAAAATATGGTATTAGATCAAGAAGTGCAATGAATTTTGTGGTCTCAAGAGTACCACTTATACTCAACAACATACATAAGATATTGGGTGTTGTTTAGGAATTTAGTTCACATCAAGAATGTTCTATTTCACAAAATATACATTGGTTGTTATGTTTAGGAGAAAAAATGAGATAGATATAACCAAATGCTTATTGACCATACCATTATCACATGAAAAACCCCCTTGCAATCATCAACAATTGCATATTTTGTAATAACAATGGATTCTACCTTACTCAATAGTGTAAGTAGTGAAAAACATAAAATTTTATTAATCATGCAAAAATTAGTGATGTTAAAATGACCATTTGATAAAATTCATTCTTGTACTATAGAATCTATATGTCAAAATGTGAAGATCAACATTTTTTTTAAGGTGTGAATATCATTGTTCCAAATTGAAAAATTATATTGTAAAAGTGTGCATATCATTATTTCTAGAGTGTGAACTTAATTTGAGCATGTGATATTTGATTATGAAAATGTCAAATTTGATTTTTGTTACTAAATATTTTAATATAAAAGGTACAACAATGTATATTTGAATTTTAATATTTCTATATTATATTTAAATATGTATATATCCAGTTTCATTCCAATAATGATGTACATCATTTTATTTATTTAGTGCATCCATATCATTGTAAAATATGTTGTTAAATTTTATGAAAGATTTAAAAAAAAAGTTTAATAGAAACAAATATTTTCATTAGATTGAAGAACTTTCCAATTTCAAAATTATTTAAAAAAATACATAATAAAAATGCTATAACAAACAACATGAACACATAAAACCGATACATACAAAATAAGTACCATAAGACAATCCTTGCTTTCAAATTTGTCAACGTAACTTCAAACACTATAATAATTATATTAAAAAATTCCACATTCCAGGAAATGACAGAAGAGAACCAGGAATACATAACTAAAATAAACTACTAACTTAAAATTTTTTACATGATTCAATCCACTAAAAATTACAGATTTATTAATAAATTTCAAATAAATTTTCCTTCTTTAACAACACTCTAACGGTCATCATTATGTTTCATCACTAAAAATTGCAAGTATAAAAGCTAATTTTTCAAAAAAATCTCATTCATTAACATCATTCTCACTCTCACAATCATGCTCTATTTATTTTTGTTGTTTTATAATTGTTGCAAATATATTTAAGGTTACTTTTATTTTATCTTCAGTCCATTTTATATTTTGGTGAAAATATCCTTGAATTGGTCCAGATAGCCATTCAACACATCTTGGTGGCCAATTGAGACTACGGTTGTCTTAAAAATTATATATATATATATATATATATATATATATATATATATATATATATATATATATATATTTTTTTTTTTTTTTTCAGATGTCTTAATTTTTTGGTTATTTGATTAAAAAACATATATATCGTTTACAACACTTTCCTTTTGAAGCCATAATAAAATAATAACAGCAAAATATGAAGCTTACACAGCGTCATGAAGCATTTGTGGTAGATAGATAGCCCTATCGAAAATCTTTGCAATTGCATGCAAACCAACATATATTAACCCAGTTTCATGCCAAAAGATAATGTAAATTAAAATATTTTTGATTTTAATATTTTGTTAAATGTGCATATAAATTAAGTCGATGATAAATATAATTTACGCATTGTTAATTATAAAAATATTTTAGTTTTTAGGTTTCTGTGGTTACCATTTCTAACAGAAATTTTCATATTATTTATAATGTAATAAGAATCATAACTTCCAACTAGGATCTATTTTCAGAACCAATAGCTAAATGATGAAAGGTTGAAAGAAGTACAAGACAAAGAATAAATAAGAAAAAAGAGAGAAAAATAACCCATGATTTAATTAATTTTATATAATAATTATTGAATTTTATTATATTAATAATAAAAAAATATTTATAATAATTATTATTGTTAATAATTATTTATGTACAAAAATCCTTAATAATAATTTTACTTACATTTATTATAATATTTATCTAAAATATTTTAATTATCAAATTTTTTATTAGTATATGTGTTAATAAATTTATTTTAATTGAAGCAAAATAATTATAATGTTTTTAATTTCAATAAAAAAATTAATATTTATAAAAAGGGTTAATAAGTTAATTATCATATGTTTAATTTTATTTATTGAATTTATTACTTTATTAAAATAATAATTTATTACTTTCTAAAAAAATTATTAATTGTTATTAATAATGATAGTTGTTATTATTACTAATAATAACAAATAATTATTATTATTTATTAATAATAATTATTAATAATTGTTATTATTTATTACTAATAGTTACTATAATTGTTAATAATAATGAATTATAATGCTTTAATAATAATAATAATAATTATTATTATTATTATTATTATTATTATTATTATTATTATTATTTTCTAATAAAGTTATTAAGAATGATTATTATTATTATTGTTATTAATGAATTTTAATAGGTTAATTTCAATTGCTAAAGAATCTTAAAAAAAAAATTGTTAGTTAAATTAAAATTTTGTTTTAGGGATTGTTTAATTCCTAATTAATTAGATTAATTTAATATTTTTTTGATTAATTATTAATTATTAATTAATTATTAATTGTTAATTTAGTTAAAAATGATAAAATATTATATTATTAAACCCTAATGATTAGAGAGTACGTGAGATGCTATACGTGGAGTGATCCCAAAGAACAACTTTGCTTGATCAGAGGAAGCGAGCTCCCTCTAATATCACTCCCTCCATCCCTATTGAGATTATGTGGGAAGGGTTTTCCTACCATACATTCAGGGTGTCATGGATAAAATTGCTAAGATTCTAGGAAGGAAGGACATAGTTGTGCAATTTTTTGTGTCTCGAACGTTAATAAAAAGTATGTGGTCAATTAAGGACAATATCAATCACGGTCAACAAAAAGGGGTTTATAAGATTGAATTTTCATGTGGGAAGAGATATATTGGTGAAACTACGCGCTCCTTGCAAAACAAATGAAAAGAGCACGGGGATGATACTAAGAATCCAAGATCACGTACATCAGGCCTTGCCGAACATTCTTCGAAAGAAAAGCATCATGTTTTTATAGAAAGTGCCAAGATTATCGCAAGGGAGGAGTAGTATCGGAAAAGAAAGATCGGAGAAGCCCTTGAGATCATTAAGCACCTGCATAATCTCAACAGGGATGGAGGGAGCGGAATCAGTGGGAGTTGGCTTCCTGTCATCAAGCAGAGTTGTTCTTCGGCATCACTCCAGGTATAGTATCTCAGATACTCTCTAATAATTAGAGTTTAATAATATAATATTAATCATTTTTAACTAAATTAACAATTAAAAATTAACTAATAATTAATAATTAATCAAAAATAAATCTTAAATTAATGTAATTAATTAAGAATTAAATAATCCCTAAAACAAAATTTATTTCTTATTTTTTTGGTTCTTTAGCAATTAAAATTAACTTATTGAAATTAATTAATAATAATAATAACAACAATTTTTATTAACTTGGTTAGAAAATAATAATAACTTTTATTAATAATAATTATTATTAACAACAATTAATATTTTTTTTAAGAAAGTAATAAATAATTATTTTAATAAGGTAATAAATTCAATAAATAAAATTAAACCTATGATAATTAACTTATTCACCCTTTTTATAAATATTAACCCTTTTAATAAAATTAAAAACATTATAATTTTTTTTCTTAGATTAAAATAAATTTATTAACACATATACTAATAATAATTTTAATAATTAAAATATTATAATAAACATAATTAAAATATTATAATAAACATAATTAAAGATTTTTGTAAATAAATCATTATTAAAAATAATAATTACTATAAATATTTATCTATTATTAATATATTAAAATTAAATAATTATTATATAAAATCAACAAAATAAATTTAAATTAGGTCAACTCTTTTTTTGTTATTTTTTCCCTATTTATTCTTGGTCTTGTTCTTCTTTCAATCTTTCATCATTCAACAATTGGTCCTGAAGATGGATCCCCATTGGGATTCGAAACATTGACATGGTTCTTATTACACAGTGGATGATCTTAGAATATCTGTTAGAAATAATAACCAAAAAAGCCTAAAAACTAACATCATTTCCCTGTGCGGAGGGGATGCGTGGAAAGAGACCTGTTCTCTCGAAAATGCAAGAAAAAGGATTGAAAGAGGAACTTTTGATCTGCAATTTCTTAAGGAATGTCATGACAGTTATCTTATCCCCTCTTTTGCTCACATTAGGTATAAGTTTCACTTTAGGAGATATGGTAGATATTTTTTAAAGCTAAGTTTTTCTCTTATCCGGGGAAAGATTAGGAGGAATCGCGCTATTCTTGATTGCCTCAGTCGTTAAGCTCTCTCGGCTCATTTAAAATTATCTAACTCCATTAATCACGATCTCTGGAAAACAATTAATGCAACTGCTACACTCAAAGCTCAGAGAGAAGGCCAGATTGCTCATAGAAGACAGTCTGCAAAAATTTTAAAGTTAAAGGGAACTTGTACCAATGGTGATTCGGTTGAGTCATCCGGAAAAGCTCCATTCTCCGATTTCTCAAACATGCTCATATTTAATCCCAAAATAATTATATCGCATCTCTTGATATTTTAGTCAATTCATAAATGAATTCCTTGCATGCAGAAGTAGACGGTGTCTTGAAGTACCTTGCAACAGCATCAGAAATTGGTGAAACTGTTGGTATGGTTGGACGTAACATGTAAATTATGAGTGAGGATCTGGTCTTTATGTTGAACGGTCTAGTCAAAAGAAATTGCTCAGAGGAAAAAAGTCCGGTCGACTGTTCAAAGGACAACAAGAATGCTGGAACCACCGTATTTGGAGAGAGACTGAGTGACGAAAAAATTAGTGATGAAGACAACAGTTTGATGTAGAGAAGAAGCATAGAGCTCACAAGAGAATCTGATAACAATGTGGATTTAAAAAAAATCTATGAGAACGTTTTGTCGTTGAACAACTCAACCATCATTATAGCTATTGGGATGGGTAGAGTTGCGGCTAAAATCATGAGGATGGATTCATATGATAGATTGGATCCCGATGAGAGTTTGGGTATTGATTTTGTTAAAACTGTTGGTATGGTTGGAAGTAAGGAAAAAATTCTTAGTGATGATCCGGTCTTGAGGTTGAACATTCAAGTCGGAAACAATTGCCCAGAGGACAACATTCTGGTCGAATGTTCGAAGTATAGGAAGAATGATGGAACCAACATATTTGGAGAGATGCTGAGTGATGGAAATTTTTTTGATGAAGACAATGGGTTGATTAAGAGAAGAAGCAGAGAGCTCGCAAGAGAACCCAATAATAGCGTGGGTTTAATAAAAATCCGTGAGAAGGTTTCTCCTTTGAACAAATCAATCATCGTTAGAGCTATTGGGATAGGTAGAGTTGTAGCTGAAAGCATGAGGATAAATTCAGAAGCTATATTGGATCCTGATGAGAGTTTGGGCATCCATTGTACCAAATTTATGGATCCACGATGCAATTTATTTCATTGAGGAGGCAACAGAAGGTTTAAGAAAATAATTGGGAATAAATAGAATTTGGTGGGTGGGTCGGGATTTCCTATGAGAAGATGGATTTGTTGAGATTGAGACTTGTTCCTTCCTCTTATGCAATTCCAAAATTGGTTGGTAGAATATTAAGATGTAATAGTAGGGTTAGAAATTACAAAATGGAAAGAAAAAGTGATTTTGGATTTTGGAGCTCACTCATGTGTAGCCCAAGGAGTGGGGACTGCAGTGCGGGGAGAGTAATAGAGAAAAAAGATGGCAGTAGTAAGGAAACCAGCTCGGGTGGAATTAAAAGATTAGGTAATAGTAGGGTTGAAAATGAGAGAAAATTGGGTGGAGTTGAAAGTAAGGATAACAGTGTGGGGAGCACAGGGCATGGGTGTGTAAATTATGCTAATGAGAGTTCTCATCATGCCTTCGCCAGTTGCAACTTAAGTAGCAACAACTTAAGCAACAAATAAAGGAACTCTGATAATGGTTTAAAGATGACATATAGGAATAGTAAAGTGGTGAACTTGTCCTCCTCAAATTCTAATCTGGATGTCTTAGAAATTCTTAGCAAAGGTCTTGGATTTTCTATTTCCACCAAGAATATTCCTAAGGAGAACATCATTTGCCGCATTGAGGATGGAATTCAAGGTTTGTCCCTGGACGATAAGGAAACATTAAGAGAATAATCATGACACTTATAGTGAGGAAGGAAAAACTCCCAAAAAGCAATCTTAGCCAAGATAAGCTTGGTTCTCTCAAGTCTCTTTGCAATAATGACAAGGTTGCGGTCCTCAAAGAAGATAAAGGAGGAGATACTATGGTTCTCGATAAGGAGGATTACATAGAAAAACGTATGAGCATCTAAACTACAATATTTATAAGAATCTTAGCTCCAATCCAATGCACGGGGTTATAAAAAAATTTAAGAGGGAAGTTCTCGAATCTGGTCTTGATGACAAGTTGAAGAAGAAATTACTACCATCTTGTGAAATTGTTCCCAAAATTTATAAATACCTAAAATTCACAAGGATAGTGTGCCCCTCACATAAGCTCTTTTATAAAAGATTTCCATTATTTTGTTAAGTTTATTAAAAATGAGAGTGTGGACAATAATGAAATTTTGGTAAGCTTCGATGTTGTGTCATTATTTACAAAAAATTCTTTGGATGAGGCTCTTCACATTACAAATGAAGTTGCTGATTCTGAAACAACTAAGTTGGCATAAATCTGTTTACGTTCCACGTTTTTCATCTTTCAAGGAAGTTTCTATGAGCAAGTTTCTGGTGTCATGATGGGGTCACCACTATCGCCCATTGTCACTAATCTGTACATGGAATACTTTGAAAAGAAGGTCCTTGATTCACGTCTCTTAAAATCTTCTTGGTGGAAGAAATTTGTTGACAAAACCAACTTAAAGTGGAGCCATGGAAAGGAAAACCTTGAGATATTTTTCAATCACCTAAACTCGATTTCAACAAAAATTAAGTTTACTATGCAGGTTGAAGAAATCAAGATCATTCTATTTTTGGATGTCCTTGTTATTAGGAAAGAAGATGGAACATTAGCGCATGAGGTATTTCAAAAAAAACTCATACAGATAGTTATCTTCATGCTGATTTGTACCGTTAGCTAGCTCAAAAATTGGGTGTCCTTAATACTCTTATTGTTGGGGCCCTCAGAATATCACACGAAAAACACCTTAATGATGAAATCAGGCACTTGACCTCTCTATTTAAAGGAATTAGATACAAGGAGAGTGATATTAAGATGGTCGTAAAAAGAGCTGAGGGTGTGGTTTTTTCCAAAGAACTCCAAGAACCTAAAGTGTCATGTGGGAGGATTTTCCTACCACACATTTAGGGTGTCATGGATAAAATAGCTAAGGTTCTAAGAAGGAAGGACATACTTGTGCAATTTTCTACCTCAGGAACATTAAGACAAAGTATACGGTCAGTTAAGGATAATATCAATCACACGCAGCAAAAAGGGGTTTATAAGATTGAATATTCATGTGGGAAGAGCTATATTTGTGAAACTAAGCACTCCTTGCAAAAAATATTAAAAGAGCATTGGGCTGATATTAAGAATGGGAGATCACGTACCTCACCCCTTGCCGAACATTCTTCGAAAACAAAGTATAATGTTTGTATAGAAATTGCCATGATTATTGCAAGGGAGGAGCACTATCGGAAGAGAAAGATGAGAGAAGCCGTTGAGATCATTAAGCACCAGCATAATCTCAATAAGGATGGAGGGAGCGAAATCAGTGGGAGTTGGCTTCCTCTAATCAAGCAGAGTTGTTCTTTGGGATCACTCCGGGTATAGTATCTCAGGTACTCTCTAATCATTAGGGGTTATTAATATAATATTTAATCATTCTTAACTAAATTAATAATTAATAATTAATAATGAATGAAAAATAAATCTTAAATTAATCTAATTAAATAGGAATTAAATAATACCTAAAACAAAATAATCCCTAAAACAAAATTTTGATTTAATTAAAAATAATAATTAAAATAATTTAATTTAATTTAATAAAAATAATTATTATTATTAACATCAATTTAAAATTCTTATAAGTTAAAATTAAAGCTTTCTAATTCATTATTATTAACAATTATTAGTAATAATAACTGCCCTCTCAGTGGACGTTAACCATCATCATCATCATCAATAAATAATGACAAATATTAGTAATTATTATTAATAATAACAATTATTAGTAACTATTATTAATAAATAATTATTATTATTAATAATTTTCTAAGAAAGTAATAAATTATTATTTTAATAAGGTATAAATTCAATAAATAAAATTAAACCTATGATAATTAACTTATTAACCATTTTTATAAATATTAACCTTTTTAATAAAATTAAAAACATTATAATTACTTTGCTTAAATTAAAATAAATTTATTAACACATACACTAATAAAAGTTTTAATAATTAAAATATTATAATAAACATAATTAAAAACATTATAATTATTTTTCTTAAATTAAAATAAATTTACTAGCATATATACTAATAAAAATTTTAAAAATTAAAATATTATAATAATTAATTAGCAAAATTATTATGAAGGATTTTTGTAAATAAATAATTATTAACAATAATTATTATTATAGTTATTTATGTATTATTAATATATTAAAATTCAATAATTATTATTTAAAATCAACTAAATCAATTTAAATTAGGTTGTCTTTTTTTCTGTTTGTTTTTTCCCTATTTATTCCTGGTCTTGTTCTTCTTTCAATATTTCATCATTTAGCAATTGTTCCTCAAGATGGATCCCCGTTGGGATTTAAAATGTCGACATGATTCTTATTACACTGTGGATATCCGAGAATCTTTGTTACAATGTTAACCATAGAAGCCTAAAAACTAACATCATTTCCTTGTACGGACGGGATGCATGGAAAGAGACTTGTTCTCTCAAAAATGCAAGAATAAAGATTGAAAGAAGAGCTATTGATCTGTAGTTTCTTAAAGAATGTCACGATAATTATCTTATCCCCTCTTTTACTCACATTAGCCATAAATTTCACTTTAGGAGATATGGTAGATATTTTTTAAAGCTAAGTTTTTACCTTATCCGGGGAGAGATCAGGAGGACTCGCGCTATTCTTGATAGCGTGGCTCGTTCAAATATCGCAGTTCATTTAAAATTATTGAACTCCATTAATCATGATCTCTGGAAAACAATTGATGCAATTGCTGCACTCAAAGCTCAGAGAGAAGGCCAGATTGCTCGTAGAGTATAGTTTGAGAAAATTTTAAAGATAAAGGGAACTTGTACCAATGGTGATTCGGTTGATTCGTCCAAAAAAGATCCTTTTTCTTTCTCAAACATTCTCAGATTTAATCCCATAAATTATTGTATAGTATCTCTTCGTATTTTAGCTGATTTGGAAATGAATTTCTTGCACGCAAGAGTAGACGACATCCTAAAGTACCCTGCAGCAACATCAACAATCGATAAAATTGTTAGTATGGTTGGATGTAAGACGAAAATTCTGAGTGATGATTCAGTCTTCAGGTTGAATGGTCCGGTCGGAAGCAATTTCTTAAAGGACAACAATTCGTTTGATTGTTCGAAGGACAATAGGAATGATGGACCCGACTTATTTCGATAGAGGCTGAGTGCTGAAAATATTCAAGATGAAGAAAATGGGTTGATGCAGAGAAGAATAAGAGATTTCACAAGAGAATGTGATAACAGTGTGGGTTTAACAAAAATATGTGAGAATGCTTCATCATTGAACAACTTAGCCATCGTTAGAGCTATTGGGACCGATAGAGTTGCAGCTAAAAGCATGAGGACGAAATCAGACGCTAGATTGGATCCTGATGAGAGTTAGGGTATTGATTTCATTAAAAATTTTGGTATGGTTAGATGTAAGACTGAAATTCTGAGCAATGATCCGGTCTTCAGGTTGAATGGCCCGGTCAGAAACAATTGCTCAGAGGACAACACTCCGTTCGACTATTCAAAGGACAACAAGAATGATGGAACCAACATATTTGGAGAGAGGTTGAGTGCTGAAAAAATTCGGGATGAAGATAGTGGGTTGATGTAGAGAAGAAGCAGAGAGATCACAAGAGAACCCGATAGTAGTATGGGTTTAACAAAAATTCATGAGAAGGTTTCGTCGTTGAAGAACTCAACCATCATTAGAGTTATTGGGATGGGTAGAGTTGTGGATGAAAGCATGAGGGTGGATTCAGACTATAGATTGGATACTGATGAGAGTTTTGGCATCAGTTGTACTTTAATTATAGATCTAGGGTGCAAGTTCTTTCATCAAGGAGGAAACAAAATATTTAAGTAAATCATTGGGAATAAGACAGAACCTGGTGGAAGGGTCAGGATTTCCTATAAGAAGATGGATTTGTTGAGATTGAGACCTTGTCCATCCTCTTCCGTGATTCTAGCATCAGTTGGTAGAAGCTTAAGTTGCAACAGTGGGATTGGAAACCGCAAAATGGAAATCAGGAGTGATTTTGGATTTTGGAGCTCAGTCATGTGCAACTCAAGGAGCGAGGACTGTAGTGTGGCGGTAGTAGCAGAAAAAATAGATAGCAGTAATAAGGAAATCAGCTCGGGTGGAATTGAAATATTGGATAATAGTAGGGTTGATAATGAGAGCAACTTGGGTGGAGTTGAAAGTAAGGATAGCAGTGTGGGGAGCACAGGTCCTGGGTGCAACAGTTCTGCTAATGAGAGTTCTCATCATGCCTTTACTAGCAACAACTTAAGTAGAAACATCTTAAGCATCAACTTAAGAAGCTCTGATAATGGTTCAAAGATGGCATATAGGAATAGTAAAGTGGTGAACTTGTCCTCCTCAAATTTGAATCTGGATACTTTAAAAATTCTTAGCAAAGGTCTTAGATTTGTTGTTGCCCCCAAGAAGATTCCTAAGGAGAAAATCATTTGTAACATTGAGGATGGAATTCAAGTCTTTTCCCTAGATGGTTAAGAAGCATTAAGACAAGAATGATCCCTTATAATGAGGAAGGAAAAAATCCCTAAAAGAGATCTTAGCAAAGATGAGCTTGGTGCTCTCCAGTCTCTTTTCAATATGTGACAAGATTGTGGTCCTCAAAGTAGATAAAAGGAGGAGGTACTGTGGTTATGGATAAGGAGGATTACATAAAAAAAACGTGTGAGCATATTAACTGTAATAGTTATAAGAAGCTTAGCTCCAATCCAATTCCCAGGGTTTTAAAAGAAGTTAAGAGGGAAGTTCTGGAATCTGGTCTTGATGACAAGTTGAAGAAGAACTTAATATCGTCTTGTGAAATTATCCCCAGAATATATGGATTACCTAAAATTCACAAGGGTGGTGTGCCCCTCAGACCTATTATTAATACCATAGGGTCACTCACTTATGAATTAGCTAAGTATGTTGCCAAAATTATTAAACCCTTCATTGGAAACATAAGCTCTTTTATAAAAAATTCCAATGATTTCATTAATTTTATTAAAAATGAGAGGGTGGACGATAATGAAATTTTGGTAAGCTTCGACGTTGTGTCATTATTTATAAAAAAATCCTTTGGATGAGTTTGTTCACATTATAAATGAAGTTACTGATCCTGAAACAGCTAAGTTGGTAGAAATCTATTTACGTTCCAAGTTTTTCATCTTTCAAGGAAGTTTCTATGATCAAGTTTTGGGTGTTGCGATGGGGTCACCAGTAACACCCATTGTTGCTAATATGTACATGGAATACTTTGAAAAGAAGGCCCTTGATTCATGTCCCTTTAAATCGCCTTGGTTGAAGAGATTTGTTGACGACGCCAACATAAAGTGCAGCTATGGAAAGGAAACACTTGAGATATTTTTTAATCAACTAAACTCGATTTCAACAGAAATTATGTTTACCCTGCAAGTTGAAGAAAACAAGATCATTTCATTTTTGGATGTACTTGTTGCTGGGAAATAAGATGGAACATTATGGCATTGGGTATTTTGAAAGAAAACTCACATGGATAGTTATCTTCATGTTGATTTGTACCATCACCTGACTCAAAAATTGGGTGTCCTTAGTACTCTTGCTATTAGGGCCCTTGGAATATCAGATGACGAACACCTTAATGATGAAATCAGGCACTTGACCTCTATATTTAAAGGAATTGGATACATGGAGAGGGATATTAAGAAGGTCGTAAAAAGAGTTGAGGGTGTGGTTTTTTCCAAGAACCACAAGAACCTAAAGCGTCATGTGGGAGGGTTTCCCTACCATACATTCAGGGTGTCACGGATAAAATTTCTAGGGTTCTAAGAAGGAAGGACATATTTGTGCAATTTTATGCCTTTGGAACATTAAGACAAAGTATGTGGTTAGTTAAGGAAAATATCAATCACGAGGAGCGAAAATGGGTTTATAACATTGTCTATTTGTGTGGGAAGAGCTATATTGGTGAAACTGGGCACTCCTTGAAAAAAATGTTAAAAGAGCATGTGGCTGATATTAAGAATGGGAGATCACATACCTCAGGACTTGCCAAACATTCCTCGAAAACAAGGCATCATGTTTATATAGACAGTGCCAATATTATTGCAAGGGAGGAGCAATATCAGAAATGAAAGATCAGAGAAGCCCTTGAGATCATTAAGCACCCGCATAATCTCAACAGGGATGGAGGGAGCAAAATCAGTGGGAGCTGGCTTCCTCTGATCAAGCAGAGTTGTTCTTCGGGATCACGCCACGTATAATATCTCACATACTCTCTAATAATTAGGGTTTAATAATATAATATTTAATCATTTTAAACTAAATTAACAATTAACAATTAATTAATAATTAATAATTAATCCAAAATGAATTTTAAATTAATATAATTAATTAGAAATTAAATAGTCCCTAAAACAAAGTTTTAATTTAACTAAAAATGTTTTTTTTGTTTTTTAGGTTCTTTAGCAATTGAAATTAACTTATTAAAATTCATCAATAATAATAATAATAATAATAATTTATAATAACTTTGTTAGAAATTAATAATAACTATTATTAATAATAATTATTATTATTAACATTAAATCAAAGTTCTTATAAATTAAAATTAAAGCATTAAAATTCATTATTATTAACAAATATTAGTAATTATTACTAATAAATAACAACAATTATTACTAATTATTATTAATAAATAATAATTATATTTAGTAGTTATTAATAATAATAAAACCTATTATTAATAACTATTATTATTAACAACCATTAATGATTTTTTTTTTTAAGAAATTAATTAATTATTATTTTAATAAGGTAATAAATTCAATAAATAAAATTAAACCTATGATAATTAACTTATTAACCTTTTTTATAAATATTAACCCTTTTAATAAAATTAAAAACATTATAATTATTTTGCTTAAACTAAACTAAGTGTATTAACACATATACTAATAAATTTTTAATAATTAAAATATTATAATAAACATAATTAATATTAGTAAAATTATTATTAAATATTTCAGTAAATAGATAATTATAAACAATATTATTATTATAAATATTTATCTATTATTAATATATTAAAATTCAATAATTATTATATAAAATCAACTAAATCAATTTAAATTAGGTCGACCCTTTTTCTGTTCATTTTTTCCCGATTTATTCTTGGTCGTGTTCTTCTTTCAATATTTCATCATTCAAAAATTGGTCTTGAAGATGGATCCCCCATCGACATGATTCTTATTACACTGTGAATAATCCGAGAATCTTTGTTATATATAAAAGTATCTATTAGCCCAAATCATCATATTTTAATTGTGAGTGTGACAGGTGCTAGTTCCATTTGCTATCATATTATACCAGTTCTTTAAACATCAAACGACTTCATAACTAATGTGACTCTTACTTGTTTGATTGAATTAATACATGTATGATTAGATTAATCGAATGTGTGTGTTTCGATTAAACCTTGAACATGTTCACGTATAATATTGATCTTATACTTTTTATCCAATGGGATTTCATTGGATACAAAGACACTTTTACATCTTATATGACTTTATAAATATTGATTAGAATTTAAAATTGACTATTCAATCCATCACGCTAACATCATACTTTTAGATGTAAGTTTTATGAAATAACATCTTATTTTTAGACATTAGTTTCAATGTGGTGTATTTATATAGATTCCACAACCACTATTGGAATAAGTCCAATAGTAGGGGAATTATATGTTTTTAATTGCAATTAGAAATATCTTTCTTTAGTATGAATGTGTTGGTGTTTATCATCTTCTTTCTTTCATTAGATATGGGAAATAAGGGGAATTATATGATTGTCATTGCAATGAGAATTGCCCTTCTTTTTTATGAATGTTGTGGTAGTTATTTTCCTTATATTTGGATGGATATAGGAAATAAGGGGAACTATACGATTGTCATTGCAGTGAGAAATAACCTTATTTGGTATGAATGTGGTGGTGCTTGCCTTCCCCCATATTTGGGTGGATATAGGAAATAAGGGGACTATATTATTGTGATTGCAATGAGAACTATCCTTCTTTGGGACGAATGTGGTGGTGCTTTTCTTTCTGCATCTTTGGGTGGATGTGGGAAATATATAAAGCATAGTAACAACCGTCAATGCGGTGATTCATGGCCTTATATATGTATTTTGTCCTAGAAATAATGCATCAAACCAAAAAAAAAAATTACCCTTAAGAACAAGGTTTTGGCTTCTATGAAAGAACATGGGCTTCCTCATAACCCTTCCTTATGGCTATGAGGGAAACCTTTTTTTCCTATCTTCTAGTGTCAACCTGCTTTTCTCCATTTTCAATATATGAGCATATTTATATTTTCGTTTTCCCATTGGTTTAACAATCTTCCAAAAACACCACTACCACCAACTCATCTCACTCGTGGGTTAGATTCATCTATGTTTCTCACCTAGAGTTACTTTTCTAAAGGAGTTTGGCATTTTAATCAGAGAACTAGGAAACTAGGCAATTCACACGAAAATATATGATGGGGAATGTAGGTAGTTGGTTATAAAATCTATCAAGGGGAATGTATCTCTTGATTTAATTGTTTATTATGAAGGTAATTTTGAGGACTATGACTGCTTTATAATCAAGGCTAAAATTTCCAAGGGTCACTCATATTAAATAAGTCACCGGTTGATGTGACCACTCTACTTAGAAAATCACATAGGGAAGATACAACTTCCCTCTTATCTCCTTATTAGGATTTTATCTTCTTTTGATAGAGTAGATATGTATGTCCTCTTTTCTTCATGTAGATTAGATTTCATCAATATTACTTTACCCTTTTGGAGGATGTGGATGTCATTTAGTGAATTGAGAAAATATAAGGAGGAGAGATTGCTTTATACCACCATTATACTATATGCCTTCTTATTTGATTGTGGTGTGATTCTTACCTAATTCTCGCATATGGTCAGGAATGCAGGGATATATTATGCTAAATATTTGTGACATTATTAGTTTTAGGTTCATAGAGGAGAGAGAGGTGGCATGTCCGATTAGATGAGATGGAAAAAATTGACAAATTAGGTGAATGAGGGATGACATGAGTGTGCCACTTGGTTAGGACCTACATCAAAAGATCAAGGAGACATAGTGTAGCACCTCTCATCTCTCATTTTTTTTTTTACTTCTTCCATTTAATTATTTGTCACCTTTCGACGTCATGTTGTTGAGTTTGTCATTTTAAATTTCTAGAAAATTTAATCACATTTTATAACAATATTCTACCTATGAAGTTATAAATTTCATTTGCCTCATAACTAGACCACTCTATTTATATTTGCTACCCAAATCTACTCATAACATAGGTTTACCATTATTCCACCTATGACATATAAATTTCATATAGTTATAAACTTTTCTTAACCATTGTTATGATAATCGTAATGGTAGTAGCACATATATGCCGGCCACATATTTAATACCTTTTTCTTTCTCATTTACAAGGTTTTCTAACCATATAACTATGGAACCTCTTTAATTCCTGTAAATATATATAATCCCTTTATGGAAAAATACTACTTCTTATACATGTTCCATATTGTATTTTTATATTCAATGGTTTAACTATATTAACGTGACAAACTTGCCTGTATGAAGTTTCTCTTATTTCTAACTTTGTTATGTTATATGTACAATTCCACTAAGTCCTATTTTCTAGCATTCACTATATATATATATATATATAAAACAATAACCTATTCTCAAACATTCATGTCTCTACCCATAGTCTTTAACGAATTGAGTGAGCTTGACTTTGATTACTAGTAATACTTACGTTTTCTTGGCTTTCATCTAAAACCCTCAATATAAATGCATCAACTTTCCCTTTACTCATATAAGGTTTATTTTCATATACATCCCACTTGATTAGCTTTCTTAACGTGGGAATAATCAAGTATGGTTTTAAATCTATGGTTTAATGAAAACTCAAACTCACTTACGTGGAATAACACTACATAGAAACCACGGTATCCACCTATTGGAACGACTTTTAAGACAAGATTTTTGACGTGATTTTATTCAAATATCAGACGTCCTACCCTTTAATGCAACTGTCCAACTTTATAATATTTAAATCTCAATGTATGGTACGTCATCTCTTTTCATTTATTCATTAGGTCGATTCCAGTTAAATGATGAGTCCCTCTGTCTTTTCACAACTTCGACTATAATATCATTAACTCGAGCAGTACTTAGATCACATGGAGTTGTCTTGTCTGAATCTCAACGCAGCAATTCCAGGGATAACCCCGGATCCTATGCCACTAGGACAGATGGATGGCATTTGGTTTTAGGTTTTCTCATGGTCTAACTTCTTCCATTATTTGTTACTACATTCTCATTTGACTCGCAAGTCTGGCTGTGCTATACAACCTATCTCGGCTTTGTGTAAAGCCTGAACATCTCTCACTGGTGGAATGCTCAACGACGTTGGCATCTCGAACTCAATTCTACCCAAACCCCTAACAGGTTATATTTTATATTTTCTTCCTTCCATGTATTCCTTTCCTTTAGACTCGTTGTTTTTGTTTTTCACTCTAAATTTTCTTCAAGTTGTATTGGTATTTTACTTACATTTTCATTTCTGGTTTATCTCCAGAATCACACCATTCCATTCGCCATTGATTTATGACAATTTCTGCATACTGGGTAAGTTATTTTCTTAAGACTCACATCTTAACGTTTCCTCTATTCTGAGAAGAAACCTCGAACCAGTATGTAATGAATAACATGTGTTCTTCGTTTATGTATGTGACATGTATTTTTGTAAATGCCCATTACTTATTTTTTCCTTTGTATTCTGGAGGTAATTCAATCCAGTGCCAAACCAGTGTTATGCCACTGCATCTCCCACTATTCAGCCACCGTGCTCAAAGCTTATAGCCCCTTTTTATATATATAATTTTTATTTTGTGTAAGTAACCCTTGTTATTGATTTCTCCAACATTTACTTCTCGAACCAGAATTACATAAACGTACAGTTGATCTTCATTACATGTATATTTTTTTCTGTAATTTAGTTCAATTTATGGGCCTATCTTAATCACTTTGCCATGGATACTTATTCCTTCCATCTCTAAACCAATTTCCTGGTTTGTTTCTGAAACACAGGTTTTTGTATGAATCCAAAGCCCAAAAAGGTAATGGACATTAATTATGTTTGTACTTACTATTCCAATTTTTCCTTTAATTATATCTTTAAGAATTATTTAAATGTATTTAACAGTGGATTTGCTGGTGTGAAAGTAAGTAGAATGAGACCTCGAATGCTGAAATCTCTTTCACACTTCGATTTTCTTGTCTAGCATCTTTACTTGATGACCCTACTTCTACACAAGTCAGTTTAACAGAACGATGAGTTTCTTGTATGCTCCTATGAGTACCCTTCTCTAGTTTCATTTATGTTTTCTAAGAAAGGGTTAAATTCTCTCATGTGTAATATTCATAGTTTTTAATGTAATTATTTCCTGGACAGTTCATAAAATTCTACTCTAAATTTTTGAACATTTTCCCTTATATAAATTGTATTTGGACACTCATAGATATAGTTTATAGATAGGCATAGAACAATTTCTATGTGTGAATTTTATTTGTTGGTTTCAACCTCCACTTTATTAAATCCTGAATATGTTTCTGTTGAATATAATTTTTTGTAATAGATATGACAATACTGTTTTTTTTCTGTAACTATTATGTCTCGCTATATATCTGTATTCTATTAAGCTAGCAAATATTCACTATAACTATTCCCACTTCCATGTACAATACACAATTCCTAGATACACTTTTTGATAATACAATATGTTACCAATTTTGTTTTGAAATCTATATATAGAATATTTCTGGGTTTGTAACCCATGAACTAAAATCTTTTAATTAATTTAATAAGAAACTCTTATTCTAGTTTAATACTTAAAACTCCTTCTGCTGAAATATATTTCAACTTCTAATATACAGTTGCATGTACTTAGAATAATTTTCTTGTATAATTTAAATACAATATCTAGAAGAAGTTATTGAATACATATATTTAAATTTTCAGTATAACTCCTTAGAGTCCATATGATATACATTTGTAATTAGCATAAAAAAATTGTGCCATTACATTAATTCTGAAACTGAATTGTTTCAAATAGAAATACCTATATTCTTTGTTGCAATTAGTTACTTTATTTGCACACTAGTATTTGTTTTTATAGAATTGATCTTAACTACAATATAACTATCAACTTGCAATTCAAATATAGTATCTATATTTTCTATTTTGTAATCCTTCCAGGATAAATATTTTCTAGTTTATATACTTTACAAGATATACACTAGATTTATTATATTATGCAAATATATTTCGATATTCTTACAAGATGAGAATGTATTCCATTTGTATTACTACTTTAGATTTATGTTTCAGTATAAGCATAAAATTACGAGATATGCATGCCTCTCTTATGTTCAGTTCTGAATATTTTTTTCTATACTTAAGAAAGAAAGGTCTAACTGTACCAAAAATATTTATTTTATATCTGTACCTTACTTTCAATTTCGGAGTTATTTTTCTTCATGATCTAAACAGTTTATTAATAGAACTCTCAACAAAGTAACATAAAGAAAAAAAATTCTCTGTGAGGTACCTAACATTAGATCTAAACCCATCACTGGGTTGAGACATTCTGAGAGTTGGTCCTCTACAAAATCCATCTATACAACTATACCGATTTCATGAATTCTGCTATAGTGAAATCAGTTAAATGTATACGTCCTTCCCCTATCACGGTAACTCATAAATTCTCAAATATCTAAACACAGAATTTAACTTAATAGCTCACATTAACATAACGATTTTATGACTATTCATAACGCATCACAACATTAAAAATTTTATAAGAACAAAACATTTCCAATTGAATGTGCATACCACTTAGGATTGACTAGTTTCCTCCCAACTGTAGAGTTCTCTCTCCATAACTCACCTCCAAGCAGAGATCCTTGGCTCCAATCATGGACAACCCTTTTTCTATCCTAAAACAGTGTATTTAAGGTTTTATTTCCCCCAGCCTGTTTCCATTAACTATGTCCATTTAGTTCAGGATGTTGTATTCCTGTTTACCTAGGCTTTCCCTCTGTTTCTTCCACAAAGGTACTTTTAAAGCTAGCTTTTCCTCTTTTCCAACTTTATTCCACCTCTTCCCAATAATTTCCTCTTTATTGGGTTAATTAGATATTTGTCTCCAAATATAATTTTAGTATCTAACTTTATTCCTTCCAAGGATTTTTGGAAGTTTGGGAAAGTATTACAACCTTATCCATCTTCATGGATTGTGTTTTCAGATCTCAAATCTCAATCTAGTCATTGCACACATAATTTTCCATTTTATTTTTATAAATTTAAAATAATAAAATAAATCCACATAAATATTTTCCATTGGAGTCCAGTTTACCCCTTTGGACTGGTTCAATTGTCAAATTAAAAGCATAGAAAACTGGGGCTATATTGTCAAATTAAAAGCATATACAATTAGGGATATTACATATTCCCCCTCTAAAACCAAACACTGTGCTCGGTGTTAACGAAACAAATAAAAAAATCACTGTTTAAATAGTGATGGATATTTTTCCATCATATCAATCTCTCGCTCCCAACTAGCCTCTTCGGGTGTAAAGTTCCTCCAGTGCGCTTTCACCCTGGCTACAGTCGTGTTCTAGAGCTCAATTTCTTCTTGCGCCAACATTTGAAGTAGCTCTGGAAGGAATTCCCCTTCTAGTTCCACCTGAATCACATTCGAATAAATAACGTGAGTAGAATCATTCACATATTTTTTTTATAACGAAACATGAAATACATCACGAACCTTAATGTGAATGGGTAAAGATAACTTATATGCAACTGGTCCAACTCTTTCCAGCACTTCAAAAGGTCCACAATATCGTGGAGCTATATTTGCACAGCTTCAAGTGTGAAAATTACTTTTCTTAGGCTTAATCCTTAGATACACATGATCACCCACATTGAATTCTCTATGAATTATCTTTTTGTCTGCATAACGTTTATGCCCTTCTTGTGCTATTACGATGTTTTGCTGAATTTTCTTCAAAACTTTTTCTATTTCTTGTAAGGTTTCTGGTCCAAGTATTAGTTTATCTTCAAGTTGACTCCAACTTAGAGGGATATGGCACTTTCTACCATAAAGTGCTTCAAAAGGGCTCATCTTTATGGAAGCTTGGTAGCTATTGTGTAGGAAAACTCTGCCAAGTGTAGATAGTCTTCCCATTTTGTTGGCCTATCCATGACATACATTCTTAACATATCCTCTAAAATCTGGTTTGTTCTTTCGGTTTGACCATCAGTTTGGGTATGGTAGGCAATACTGAAATTTAATTTGGTATGCATGCCTCGAAACAAACTCCTCCAAAATGATGTAGTGAACTTTTCATCTCTATCTGAAATGATCATTTTAGGAACACCATGCAATTTTACAATCTCCTTCATAAATACATTTTCTACTTGAGATTTACCAAAGGTAGACTGTACAGGTATAAAGTGAGAAGCTTTAGTCAATGTATCAACTACCACCATGATAGATTCATGTTGGTATTTGGTCCTTGGTAAACCAGTAATAAAATCCATGGAAACCACTCTCACTTTCATTCTGGGATGGGTAAAGGATTCAACAACCCAAATGGATGTTGATGTTCAACCTTTACTTGTTGACATTCTATACATCTGGCCATATAATTTGCCACATCTTTTTTCATCCTTGGCCGGAATAGATTATTTCTTAAAGTTGACAGTAATTTCTAGTATCCGAGATGTCCAACATAGGGTCTTTTATGGTACTCATCCAAAATCTCTTTCCTTAACGAATCTACCTTAGGGATGTACAATCTATCTCTATAACAAATTAACCCTCTTTGGTTCTGTATATATGCTTTCATTTCCTTTTTCAGCATTTATGAATGAAGTTTTTTATAGCTTTGGTCTTGTCTCACCACCTCTTGTATTAGTCCTTCTATATCAAATTTGGCACTACTTCCAACATTACTATCTGCAATCTTGTTTTCCTTACCCTTAATAGGTTTGATATCCATGTCAAACTCACTAAGGAAGGATAGCCACCTAGCTTGTCTTGCATTCAAATCTGTTTGAGTGAAGAAATACTTTAGGCTGATGTGATCTGTCATCAGCAAAAACTTTTTCCCTAAAAGGTAATGTCTCCACATCTTTAGAGCATGTATTATAGCAGCTAGTTCTAAATCATAAACACTATAATTATGTTCATGTTTCTTGATTTTTTTGGATTCATAAGCTATAACAGAATTTTCTTGCAGGAGCACTCCTAATCCTTCTCCAGAAGCATTTGTGAACACTACAAATTCTTGATCTGGATCAGCAATCTTTAAAATAGGTGTTGATGTAAGTTTCGTTTTTAGTTGATCAAATCTGTTTTGAAATTTTTCAGTCCATTCAAACTTAACTCCTTTCCTTTGTAAGGATGTAATAGGATAGGATAGGGTTGAAAATATCTCTACAAACCTTCTATAATATCCTAAAATTCCCATGAAGGATCTTATAGAAGACACATCAGTAGGTATAGGCCACTCTTTTATTTCTTTCATCTTTTCTGGGTCTACTTCCAACCCATTTTCTAAAATTATACGACCCAGATATTGAATTTTATCTTTGAAAAATTGACATTTTCTAGACTTAGCATACAATTTGTTTTCCGTGAGTGTTTGTAAAACGATTCTAGGGTGTTCCTTATGCTAAACTTCATTCTTAGAGTAAATCATAATTTCATCAATAAATACTAATACGAACTTATCCAAGTATTTTTTTAAGACATTATTCATCAAGCACATAAAAGTAGCAGGGGCATTAGTCAACCCAAATGGTAGGACCATAAACTCATAGTTTCCATACCTGGTTCTAAAAGTGGGTTTTCTTATATATTCATCCTTAATCCTTAATTGATGACAGCCTGTCCTTAGATCAATTTTCGAAAAAAATGTTGCTCCTCTAACTTGGTCAAAGATGTCATCTATCCTAGGTAAAGGATATCTGTTTTTAATCTTCAGCTTGTTCAATTGACGATAGTCAATACACATTCTAAAAGTGTCATCTTTCTTTTTCACAAACAACACCGGTGCTCCCCATAGGGACACACTCAATCTAATGTAACCTATGTCCAGCAAATATTATAGTTACATTTTCAACTCCATCAATTCTAGAGTACCGATTCTGTATGGGACTCTAGAAACTGGAGTTGCTCTCGGCACTAAGTCAATTGAGAAATCAATTTCTCTCCTAGGGGGAAAATGAGGAATTTCATCTGGAAACACATCTTTGAATTCTATGATAACAGGTAATGTTTCCAAAGGATTTTCCTCTGCCTTCTATCCCAATTCCTCTACATGAACATAATACACTTGGGAAGCCTTTCTAGCAATTCTCTTCGATTGAAGTGCTGAAAATTTTTTCATAGAGATGGGCTTGGGTTTTCCTTTTACTATAACTGGCTTTCCCTCCTTGTCTATACAATGTATTGGCTTCTCTAAACAATTCAACATGGCCTTTTTTTTCTCTAACCAATCCATTCCTACCAGTACATCATAGGACCCTAAAGGAATAATATTTAGATTTAATTCAGTTTGATATCCATTCAGGTTTATGGTTGTTTGGGGCAACTTATGAGTCACTTTTCTTTTTGTACCAGTGTCCAACTAAACTAACCATAATTGCTGAAATTTTCTGACTTTGATTTACATTTTTCTACCATTTGAGGACTCATATAACTTAAAGATGCACCAAAATCTATTAAAATAGAAACTGGTTGGTCAACAATCATACCTTCTATTTCAACCATAATGGACTGATGTTATGCTTGACAATCCTCCAGAGTAGCACTGATTTTGGGGATGTTTCTTTCCGCATCATTAACAGTCGTTGCCTCTCTCAGTACTTGTATGGTATAAATGTTTCTATGTGGACAGTCCCTCAATAAATGAGGTTCTCCACAACCCCAACACTTCAAAGGTTCTCTCATTATAACCGTCCCTTCTCTTTTATTGTTTCCATTCATCTGCTTGGACCCTGTTTGTGATTGAGCAGTTTGATTTTCTCCCATTTTGATGAAATTATTTCTTTAATGGTTTATCCCAAAATTCTTCAGATATTCTGGTTTTTTTTTCTTCCTGCTGAAGTCACCCTTCTCTTTGTTTTGCTTTTGCCCTTGAATTGCTAGTAACACAACCTTGTTTTGCGCACCACCTCATCCATGGTCTTTGTGTTATCAAACTCTATATTTTCCTTATACAGAGTAGGTAGAGAGTTTAAGAAACATTGTACCTTTGCCTTCTCTTCTCTTATATAGAGTAAATAGCGTAAGAGATTGGTGAATTTGGTTATAAACTCATCAATTGTAAGTTGTCATATTTTGAGTTTGTGAAATTAATTTGCTTTATCATCATAATAATGTTCATTCAGGTATTGAATTTTGAAATTCATTTGGAAATCCTCCCAAGTACCAGTTTTCTCATTAATGACATGGACCATCTTTGTTTCTGCCCACCACAAGGTAGCCTTACCTTGCAATTAATAGATAGCTGGCATGGCTCTCAAGTTACTTTCATATTTGTAAACCTGAAAATACTTTATCATATTCAGAAGCCACGCTTCCACATATTCCTCCTTCTCTCCATCATAGGAGGGAGGATTGATTTTCCAGAATTCACCCTACAATTCCTTGTTCCTCCTAAACTATTGTCTAGAGGCATCATCTTACTCAGAATATTCTGAGAAATCTACTCTTCCCTTTCTCTTCCTTCCAGAATCATCACCTTCTTGACTATTCCAGAAATTCAATTCTCTTATTAACCTGTCTTGCTCTTCACTAGCTAAAGATAGTCTTTCATTGTGTCTTTTCAGCTGCGCCATTTCTCTTTGCATTATATGCAACATAGCCATCAATGGAGCATTTGTATCTAGCATGTTTTCTCCACCACCCAGATCCACATACAGCTCACCCCATTCATTCATGATTCATCATTGTATACCTTAGCACTTTTTCGTTATACATGAAAGTAAACATTAGATAAATTTAAATTTAATAAAATTTACAACAACATAATCTTTCTGGTATTGAGCACACATTTTTTTCCAATGCTTAAACTTGGGCTCTGATACCATTTGTAACACTTCTCATCTCCAATTTTTATTTTTGGTACTTCATTCATTTAATTATTTGTCACCTTTCGAAATCATGTTGTTGATTTTTTCATTTTATGTTTCTAGAAAATTTAATCACGTTTTACAACAGTATTCTACCTGTGAAGTTATAAAATTTCAATTGCCTCATAACTGGACCACTCTATTTATATTTTCTACACAAATCTACTCATAACATAGGTTTACCATTATTCCACCTATGACATATAAATTTCATATATTTATAAACTTTTCTTAACCATTTTTATGATAACCGTAATGGTAGTAGAAAATATATGTTGTCCACATATTTAATACCTTTTTCTTTCTCATTTACAAGGTTTTCTAACCATATAACTATGGAACCTCTTTAATTCATGTACATATATATAATCCCTTTATGGAAAAATACTACTTGTTACACATGTTCCATATTATATTTTTATATTCAATGGTTTAACTATATTAACATGGCATACTTTCCTGTAGGAATTTTCTCTTATTTCTAACTTCATTATGTTATAAGTACAATTCCACTAAGTCCTATTTTCTCACATTCACTTTATATATATATAAAACAATAATATATTCTCAAACATTCATGTCTCTACGCAGTCTTTAACGAATTGAGTGAGTTTGACTTTGATTGTTAGTAATACTTATGTTTTTTTGGCTTTCATCTAAAACCCTCAATATAAATGCATCAACTTTCCCATTACTGATATAAGGTTTATTTTGATATACATCCCACTTGATTAGCTTGGTTGATGTGGGAATAATCATGTATGGTTATAAATCTATGGGTTCACAAAAACACAAACTCACTTACGTGGAATAACACTACATAGAAACCATGGTATAAACCTATTGGAACGACTTTTAAGACAAGATTTTTGATGTGTTTTTATTCAACTATTGGATGTCCTACCCTTTAATGCAGTTGTCCAACTTTATAATATTTAAATCTCAACGTATGGTACGTCGTCTCTTTTCATTTATTCATTAGGCCAATTCTAGTTAAATGATGAGTCCCTTTGTCTTTTCACGACTTGGACTACAATATCATTAACTCGACCAGTAATTAGTTCACATGGAGTTGTCTTGTCCGAATCTCAACGTAGTGATCCAAGGGATAACCCTGGATCCTACGCCACTAGGACGGATGGATGGCATTTGGTTTTAGGTTTTCTCATGGTATAACTTCTTCCATTATTTGTTACTGCGTTCTCATTTGACTGGCAAGTATGACTGTGTTATGCAACCTATCTCAGCTTTGTGTAAAGCCTGCACATAGTCCACTGGTGGAATGCTCAACAATGTTGGCATGTCAAACTAAATTATACCCAAACCACCAAAAATTTATATTTTATATGTTCTTCCTTAGATGTATTCCTTTCCTTTAGACTCGTTGTTTTTGTTTTTCACTGTAAAATTTTCTTTAGGTTGTATTGGTATTTTAATTACATTTTTCATTTCTAGTTTAGCTCCAAAATCACACCATTCCATTCACCATTGAGTTATGACAATTTCTGTGTACAGGGTAAGTTATTTTCTTAAGATTCACATATTAACATTTCCTCTATTCTACGAAGAAACCTCGAACCAATATGTAATGAATAGCATGTGTTCTTCGTTTATGTATGTGACATGTATTTTCATAAATGCCCATTACTTATTTTTTAGTTTCTATTCTGTAGGTAATTCAATCAATGCCAAGCCAATGTTATGGCACTGTGTCTCCCACTATTCAGCCACCATGCTCAAAGCTTACAGGCCCTTTTTTATATAAATTTTCTTTTGTGTAAGTAACCCTTGTTACTGATTTCTCCAACATTTAATTATCAAACCAGAATTACATAAATGTACAGTTGATCTTTGTTACATGTATATTTTTTTCTATATTTTAGTTCGATTTATAGTCCTATCTTAATCACTTTGCCTTGGAAACTTATTCCTTCCATCTCTAAACCAATTTTATGGTTTGTCTCTAAAACACATGTTTTTGGATGAATCCAAAGCCCAAAAAGGTAATGGAGATTAATTATGTTTTTAATTACTATTTCGGTTTTTCCTTTAATTATATCTTTTAGAATTATCTAGATGTATTTAACGGTGGATTTCTTAGTGTGCGGGTAAGTAGAATGAGGCCTCGAATGTTGAAATCTCTTTCACACTTTGATTTTCTTATCTAACATCTTTACTTGATGATCTTACTTCTACACAGGTCATTTTAACATAACGATGAGTTTCTTGTATGCTCCTATGAGTACCCTTCTCTAGTTTCATTTATGTTTTCTAAGAAAGTGTTAAATTCCCTCAGGTGTAATATTCATAGTTTCGTTGTGTAATTATTTCCTGGACAATTCATAAGTTTCTACTCTAAATTTTTTAACATTTTCCCTTATATAAATTGTTTTTGGACAATCATAGATACAATTTGTAGATCGGCATAGAACAATTTCTATGTGTGGATTTTATTTGTTGGTTTCAACCTCAACTTTATTAAATCCTGAAGATGTTTCTGTTGAATATAATTCTTTGTAACAGATATGGTAATACTGATTTTTTTTTCTGCAACTATTATGTCTCGCTATATATCTATATTCTATTAAGCTGGAAGATTGTCACTATAACTACTCCCACTTCCATGTCTGATACACAATTCCTAGATCCACTTCTCAATAATACAATATGTTACAAATTGTGTTCTGAAATCTATATATAAAATATTTCTGGGTTTGTAACCCATGAACTAAACTCTTTTAATTAATTTAATAAGAAACTTTTTTTATAGTTTAATACTTAAAACTCCTTCTGCTGAAAGTTATTTCAACTTCTAATATACAGTTGCATGTACATAGAATAATTTTCTTGTATCATTTAAATACAATATTTAGAAGAAGTTCTTGAATACATATATATAAAGTTTTTGTATAACTCCTTACAATCCATATTATATATATTTGTAATTAGCATAACAAAACTGTGCCATTACATTAATTTTGAAACTGAATTGTTTCAAACAGAAATACCTAGATTCTTTGTTGGAATTAGTTACTGTACTTGCACACTAGTATTTATTTTTATATAATTTATCTTAACTACAGTATAACTATCAACCTGCAATTCGAATATAGTATCTGTATTTGATATTTTATAATCCTTCCAGGATAAATATTTTCTATTTTATATACTTTACAAGATATACACTAGATTTATTATATTATGCAGAGATATTTTGATAAGCTTACAAGACGAGAATGTATTCCCTTTGTATTACTACTGTTATCACTCAAAAATTCTCAAAACATCATAGTTTCAAGTTTGTTTTTTATCATGGGTCAAAATAGGGGTTTAGGAGTCATTTCATGAATTTGACCAAAAGGGAGTATTAGATTTTTACGTTTGAACCTTCCTTAGTGTTAAACAAATCCATTTTAAAGGTTTTTTATGTCAAGTCATTCATCATTTCATCATTCATTTCATTTCCCTAAGTTTTTCATCAAAACTTTCCAATTAGCTAGGAAACCTTACTTTCGTAGTTCCAGTAGTTCAAAAAAGAGGAAATGTGCTATGAAAGTGTTGTCTTTTCATAGTGCAATATGAAGAAATAAACGTTGTTCTCTCGTTTTGAGTATTCAACTTCCAAGGAGGTTTTTGAGTACCTGAAAATGAATTTAGCAAAACTGAAAGAGGTTTTTCTTACTAACATAATTAAATACATGAACCTCTCTCAGTTTCCTCAAATTAATTAGGAGGTGGGAGAAATTGATAAATTAACGTGCGCTACAAAACTACTGTTACAAAATTTCCTATACATGATTGTTTATCAGTCAACTTCAAGTTTAGTTTCTGGCCAAATGCAAAAGTATTTTGGAATTCTAAAAGAGGTTTGTGTTCATCACACCCCTAGCTATAAAATCCCTTCTCACTTTTCTCACAATTGTTATCAGTTGGGAGATACAAGGATTTATTTGAAGCCCTATTTTCAAAAACAGAGTTTTCCTGTTTTACACGTGTTTCAAAGACAGTTTCTGGATATCAGGAGAGGTATTTCAAAAAACCAAAAGAGGTTTTTATTCAAGACCATATGAATTAAAAAATTATTAATAAAAATAGACAAAGAGTGATAGAGAAATTATTCCAAGACTCCACTTTAATAAAAAAAAAAAAACAGGAATAATTTGCAAATGGAGAAGGTACTTCATGAAGGTTGAAAGTTATGTTTTTAGTTTATATTGTTGATGGTTTTGATAAAAAACTGAAGTTCTTGAGTCTAGACATCTCTTTATTACAAATTTTGAAGAAATTTTCAACAAAACTGCCTACACAGCAGTTTCGTATCGCAGTTAGTGAAAATTTGATGAAATGTGCTATGAAACTAGTGAAGCAGTCTTTTCATCATTTTTCATAGAAAATTTTGAGGGAAATTTTGTGAAGTTTTTTCTAAAATTTCTAGTGAGAGTGTAAGTGAAGATGAAAGTTCCCTAAAGAAAAAATATTGAAAAGTGATAAGAAAAGGAACCAAAACACTGCGCTATGAAACTGTGTTGCTTTTGTAGCATAGGTTTATTCTCAGCCTTTAACACATTTCGAAGTTTAAAATTTTCAAAACTGGATGTTTGAAGACATATGGTGTAGTATTTGATAGCAAGAGACATGTAAACATGGTTCATTAATGGTTAAAGTGTTCGAAACAGTTAAAGGAATCAAAGGCCTCAAAAATAGGAAGACATGTTTCCTATGTTTTAGGGGAACAACATCATTAAACTCATGGTCTCAACAACTTGAAGGACATCATCATAATTCGACCCTATTGAAATTAAAGTGACATATAATGTAATTGATTCAAGATAAGGTTTTTAGGAGTTGAGTCAAAGAGTTTTAGTCCTATTTGAAATAGGACTGCTCATTAGGTAGTAGCTGTCATTTTGTAATAAAGACTATGTTTTTAGTTAGGAAAGGTGTCAAGCAATAGGATTTCGAGGTATCTAGTGGAAAATAAGATTATCCTATTTTTTAAATGATATATAAAGAGCATGAGGTCAAAATTAAAAGGGGTTGGAGACTTTTTGGCAAAACTGCTGCTTCATGTAATGGACTGTGATCGGTAATGCAGAGAGGTTTTCTTCTTGACAAGTCTGAGTTTCTCATGGCGTTTTACTGTTTTCTTGATATACATGTTATATTTAGCTACTTTCAATAGATCTCATTGCTATTACTCATAACTCATAACCCTATGCTCTGACTTCCTTTAGTAATCAGATGACTATGTTTTTCTGTGTTTTATGAGTAAATTGCCTTTGGACCACTAGCAATAGATTTCATTGCTATTACTCAGAATTCATAACTCTATGCTCGGACTTCCTTTAGTAATGGAATGACTGTGTTGAACTATGTTCTTGAGTGAATTATCTTTGTTAAAAACCCCTATTTGCCTCATCTTCCATGTCAAGGAACCTTTCCACTGAAACTAATGACTTGTTGACTCCATATGCCTAATGGTAGTATTAGCCTTCATTTTTTCAACTCGCAAAAAAACAAAATCAAAACTTAATTCATAGAGTTAGCCATCTATCTATATCTTTATTCCATATCATTAACCCTTGAGAGAGCCCTCTCAGGTTGAGGAGGCTAAGCCTCAACCAAAAGATTGGTATGAAACAGTTACACAAGGTTTACTTGATGGGCAACCTATCAGGTTAGATTTTATGATAACAACTACTTCAGATTTCTGTTTCAATATAAGCATACATTTACGAGATATGCATGCCTCTCTTATGTTCAGTTCTGAATAATTTTTTCTATACTTAAGACAAAAAGGTCTAACTATATATGTACCTTACTTTCAATTTCAGAGTTAGTTTTCTTGATGATCTAAACAGTTTATTAATATAACTCTCAACCAACTAACATAAAGAAAATAAATTCTCTATGAGGTACCTAACCTTAGGTCTAAACCCATCACTAGGTTGAGACATTCTGACATTTGGTCTTCTACAAAATATGTCTATACAACCATATCGATTTGAATAATTTTTCTATAGTGTAATATGTTAAATGTATAAGTCCTTCCCCTATCATGGTAACTCATAAATTCTCAAATATCTAAACACGGAATTTAACTTAACAACTCACATTAACATAACGATTTTATGACTATTAATAATGCATCACCACATTAAAAATTTGATAAGAACAAAACATTTCTAATTGAATGTGCATAACACTTAGGTCTGACTAATTTCCTCCCAACCGTAGAGTTCTCTCTCCGTAACTTACCCCCGAACAGAGATCCTTGGCTCCAATGATGGACAACCCTTTCTCTATCTTGAAGCAACTTATTTAAGCTTTGTTTTCCCCCAACCTGTTTCCATTAACTACGTCCAGTTAATTCTGGATGATGTATTCCTGTTCTCGTAGGTTTTCCCTCTATTTTTTCACAAAGTTACTTTTAAAACTAGATTTTCCGCTTTTCCAGCTTTATTCCACATCTTCCCAATAATTTTCTATTTATTGGGTTAACAAGATATTTATCTCCAAGATCTAATTTTAGTATCTGACTTTATTCCTTCGAAGGATTATTTGAAGTTTGGGAAAGTCTTACAGCCTTATCTATCATCATGGATTGGGTTTTCAGATCTCAAATCTCAATCTAATTATTACACACATAATTTTCCATTTTATTTTATAAATTTAAAATAATAAAATAACTCCACATAAATATTTTCCATAGAGGTCCACTTTACCCCTTTGGACTGGTTCAATTGTCAAATTAAAAACATAGAAAACTGGGGATATTACACATAGATTAGGGAAGAAGAGAGGGAAGTGATCTATATAAATACTCTAAATATAGAAGCCCATTGGTCCTACACATGAATGCTTGGTAGAAAATTGGAGCATAGGCTATCAAAGAATGAAATTTAAGGCACAAGAAAATATTACTCATGAGAGAGAGACCAATACTTAGATCTCAACAATGTGCCATGTGCATAGGACATGTATCATACTGACAGATACTCAATGTGTCAAGAGGTTGGGGCAAAGAGCTTAGCAAAGAAATAAATGCCTTAAAAAATGAGCCTTATGAGGGATGCCTTTTCTGACATGTATCACAATAGTAGTTGGTCTTAGAGGGGGTAGAGGAGAAAAATTTGAAGCAATTTCTTAAAAAAACTTGATAATGGAATCATGTTCTCTCAGCACATGGATGTTTGGTGGTAAATGAGGGAGTCGAGTTATTTGGATGAAATTTTCTCTAAGCATTAGTGAATATCACATTATAGGGATCTTGCTAATCTTTTTAGTCCTTGCTTATGGATAGGTGGTGACGAAATATAGCATTAACCACTTGTACTTAAAAGATAATTAATGGCTCACATTGATTTGTGATTGAAAATTAAGAACAAAATTTAAAAAAAAACAAAACCAAAGCTAAAATGAAATTATAGGACCCAAAAAATTCAAAAAAGTAAAAAACGTTTATAAAGGGACAACCCAAAACGAAATGAATTATTTTTTTTTAATGTACATTAAAACTTCAACACAACCTATAAAAAAAATTTAAACATAAAATAAATTGAACATTAGAAATTAAGATAAATTTATACCATGTAAGTAAAAATAAACAAATAACTTCTAAAGCATAACCGGCCAAAAGTACAGTTATACGATGAATACTACCACATGGTGCACCTCAAATAATAAATTTATAACCATTCAAAGATTTTGAGAGATATCAACGAGTAAAAACATTTTAGACATTAGAGATGACATTTAAGGAATTCATGTTCTTAAGATAAAAGAGTAAAATAAACAAAGTTATAACGTTTGGATTTTAGAAAGAGCGTGCATGGCATGTATAAGCATTTGATAATAGCGAATAGGTTTATTTTACATGCCAATAACAATGAAAACAAAAGGGTTTTTTTCGCTACCCTACCTTAACATCACTCAACGTCAAAATGTGTTGACGTGCTCTGCGAGTATACAGTCTATCGATAGTCATCACGTGAACTTATTACCATTCTTGACCTTTTGTAGGTAGCTTCGAGCCGCTTTCAACCGAGTCTATTTCTCTGTGTCCACTGGAATCAACAGATAAAATAGGCCAGGTTGCACCTAAATCTGCATATTCGATATCAATCTCTAAAATTAGAGAAACCTTATATTTACAACTGTGATAGCCTCTTTGAGCTCTTCCACAACTGTTTCGGGAAATAACTCCCTAGAGGTCGTTGGGTCAGAAACCTCCACAGATCGGGGCATACTATTTAAGAAGGACTCACACAACCAAACTTGTACACTAAAAACTAGATATTACAAATTGTAGAACTCACCTGTAGATCCTACGTTTGATGTAGTTCCCGCGGGGTCCAAACCCCCAGCAACTCTCCTTCCTCTTCAACCTGGAAATCAAGAAGAAACGTGCACGGAAATCTAGTTGTACAACATATATCTTTCCTAAATTTCAGTGTAATCCATGTGAAACATCATATAAACAATAATAAATGTTTAATTAGCAATCCTTTCACATATGTAAGCATATATTAACACATGAATTTGGAAACAAGATGGTCCTTCTTCATTACGAATAGCATGTACAATAATAGAAAGGTGGAGAGATCACCTGAATCCTTCCACGATCTTCAAACAGACCGTCGTCCGGATCTGTCCTACCCTTGCCTCGCTAGGATTCTTTCAAGACTTGTGCACACGAGATGACATATAAGTTGATGAACATCTCCAGGAAACAAGGGTTTCCTATAAAAATCTGGGAAGTGTAGGAGTCACGAGAAATCAGACTTGAATAGAGCTCCAACAGAGTATAATATCTATAATTTTCCTCTCCCCCTTAGGCCATGTATATGAGGGGCCTTTATACTCCCTCAAAGTAGTTTCAATCAGTTGGAAACAGTTGGCCACAGGTTGGGGTGGTTGAATTACAGGAATAACCATCAACCCAGCCTCGAAAATAGGGATTTTTATATATTTTTTAATGATTTTAATGGCATACGTGGAAAAGTATCTCTGGACTCGCGTATACATGTGGAAAAGTCTGGGCATATCTGCGTATGGGATTTTAAACACTGTTTTTTTATGAACTTTATTCAAGTCTGTGGGAAAGGGTGCCCAGGCCAAAGAGGCAATCATGAATCACATGAGGGTGAAAAATGATGCTATAACAACAACCTAACAGACATATGGCCTAGAGAATGGTTCTTCTTGAACGCATCGAATCACTAATTCGGCAACGTCGATAATGCATTTGATTCATAATCTAGTGCCTATGATTTCTGCTAAATGGCCAGGATTGTCATCCACATCCACACATAGGGTGCGACCTAAAATCAAAGAAGGGATAATTGTTATTTTTAGCATGTAGAATATTACCATAAAATTAGGATTCAACGCCAATGCTAAATAATGGGTATTTGATAACCAGATTGCTTACAAATCGAATAAGGTTGAGTTGCTTTTGAAAGAGTTTTGAATCTATAGGCTCTCAACCACAATGGTTCTCAGCTAAATTAGAGGATTGCGGCGAAGATAATAATGAAGTTGCAATGAGAGTATATTGTAAAGGAATGTAAAATATCATTCAATCTCGTAGCTTCATCTTACAGTCCTTATAATATATGAAGACATATTGATTTTTCCATATGGTAGGCCAAATATTTTTATCGTTCTTGTTGTTTCCATATGGTATTTTAGGTAAATATTTGTATTCTACCATATTTGTTTTCTTATTATAACAATCTATTTTATATTTTTTAATAAATAAAAAACTAATATTGTTTAAAGGTTATTGCTAGTGGAGGTTCATTCTAGAGCTTGATATTGGGGAGATGTTAAACAATAACTTACATAACCATATAAATACACAATTAAATTTTCATTAAAAATAAATTTAAACAATATAGATTCACGTTTAAAAAAAGATATGGTAAATAAATAAAAATATAAATAAACTAGAAATATGATAAATAAATAAAACATCTTTTTATACTTACTCCATAAGTACAGTGAATAAATAGAATTATAAATAAACTAGCGGTATGGTAAATAAAGATAACATCTTTTTATATTTACTCCGTAAGCCTCTTTATATTTACAAAAGCCCAAAAAAATAGTTTTATTTAGGTGAAGCCTATGTGCCAAATAGCATGGGACACATACCATATTTATAAAATATGTATCATAAATAAATAAATATAAAAGTGTAAAGAGGTAAGGTAAATAAATAAAAATATATCAAATAGGATTAGAAATCGACATCCTGTTATATACCAACCCTATGGGACAAATACCATGGACCAAATTATTATTAGTACCATGCAAAAAAAAACATTATTAACTAGTATTATTATTATCATTATTATTATCATTAAATCTAATATTCATATTAATATATTATAATATTAATATTATTAAATTCAATAAATTTTGATTAATGCCATAATAATTTTGTTATATTATAATATATATTAATATATCATGATATATGTATTAACTCTAGAATATATGGGAGGGGAGAACAAAGACATATGATAGAGGTGGAGAAATAGGGGGGAGTGACAAGGGAGAGATGGAGATAAACTAAAGGACGGGGGAGAGGAGGAATGAAGAGAGAGAAAGGGAGAGGAGTGAGAAAGGGAGAGAAGGGTAAGAAAAGGAGATGAGTGAGAGAGGTAGAGAAGGGTAAGAGAGGGAGAGGGAGGCATAAAGATGGAAGTGGGAGAGAGAGAAGGTGAGAGGGAGGGAGAAGAAGAAAGGATTCAAGGGTATATATAAGGATAGAAAAAGAAGGGGGAAGAGAGAGGAAGGTAGGATAGAAAGGGATAGAGAGAAAGGATGAGAGGAGGAGGAGAGAGGGAGGGATATCGAGATGGAGTTGTAGGGGGAGAGAGGGAGCAAAGAAGAAATACATAAAGAGTTAGAAGTGGAGAGAGAGGCAGTGACAAGGGAGAGATGGAGAGAGAGTCTATATGTTCAGGGGTGAGATAAGGAGACATAGAAGGAGAGATGAACACAAGGGGGAGAGAAGCAAAGAGAAGGAGAAAGATGGATACAGTAACATATTTGGAGAGATAAATAGATTGATGGGACAGGAGAGAGGATTAGAGGGCAAAGAGAAAGAGGGAGAGAGACAGAGGGGGGTTGAATGGAAGAGAGAGAGAGAGAGAGGGAGAGAGAGCGGGAGGATTGAATGGAAGAGACAGAAAGAGAGTGGGAGGGAGGGGGAATAGACGAAGTTAGGTGAGAAAGGGAGAGAGAATAAGGATGAGTGATAGGACTTCATAGGGAGGAAGAGAGTGATGGGGGAAGAGAGAGGGATGTAGGAGAGAAAGGGACAGAGAGGAAGGATAAGAGAGAGGACTTGAGAGAGAGGAGGAGAGAGGGAGTAACAAGGGAGAGATGGAGATAGAGTGTGTATGTTTGGGGGTGAGATTAAGAGACAAAGAAGGAGAGATGGAGATAAGGAGAGAGAGAGGAATATAGTAACAAAGTTGGAAGGTGAAGAGAGAGCAGGTGAGAGAGTGAGAGAGAGGTGGGAGAGAAAGGAAGATAGATACAATTTAGAGAGTGGAGAGAGGTAGGGAAGTATATATATATATATATATGTGTGTGTGTGTGTGTGGAGGGAGAGAGAGAGGGAAGATTATTTCTTTAAATTTTAGATGAATTTATTTTAGTGTAGATGTTGATTTCAAATGATATTTGATTATTTGTGCTAGATGCATTGATTTCAATGTAGATGATTTCTAATCCTATTTGATTGATTGCACTAAATGAATTCATGTGAGTGCAGATGGTAATTTCTAATCTTATTTGATTTCTTGCACTCGATGGATTAATTTCAATATAGATGTTTATTTCTAATTATATGTGATTGCTTGTGTACTAGATGCATTGATTTCAATGTAGATGTTGGATTTTAATCCTATTTTCTTGCTTGCATTAGATGCTTTGATATGAGTGTAGATGTCGATTTTTACTCTTATTTTATTACTTCCATTAGATGCATAGATGCATTGGTTTGAGTGTAGATGTTAATTTGTAATCCTATTTGATTACTTGTATTAGATGCATTGACTTCGGTGTAGATGTTATTTTCTAATATTATTTGATTTCTTGCATTCGATGTAGTGATTTTAGTGTATATGTTGATTTCTGATTTAATGTAATTGGATGTATGATGGTGCATTGATTTTAAAGTCATTCGATTAAGAGTATGCATTGATTTCAGTGTGAGCACAAAACATTATTGACAATGTACATTGATTTTTGTGTTATAGTAATTAAACCTATTAATATTGGAGATGAAGGGAGACAAGGTAGGTCGGCATAAATATTTAAAAGGTTTACAATTTCAAATATCAAAATATGACAAAACTAACAAAAGTGACAATAAGAATAGTAGAAGAAAATGGGTTAAGATTGATCACAATGAAGACTATTTGTAATTCAAAATTTGTATTTCATCATTTTTTATCATTAAAGTTATTTTACAATATTTATCATCTCAACAAAAAAACTAAGGCAACTAAGAAATCTCAGAAATATTTAGTATATTTAAAATGGTTATATTAATATTATATGTATTTACATATTATTGATAAAATTAATCATATGTTCCATATATTTTCCTTGAGAATTGAAATGAGCCGAGATCCATCTTAAGTCTGGATCTAGATCCATCTTAAGTATGGATCTATCAAGCTCACAAATGGATCAAAACATCTCGAGGTGCAAACCTTTCCTCAGGTTTTGCACTCAAAAAAGAGGTTTTCACCTGGAGAGGTTTGATCCTTCTCAATGCCTGATAGATCCGCAGTTAAGATAGATCTAGAGTGGTATCTATTTTGATAAATATCTAAAATAATGTATTCTATCATGTTAATATTAAAATATATTTAACTAAATATTTATAATCTAACTGTAATCAATATTTTTATTAAATTGAGAAATAAAAAACAAGAATGAATATTAAATTCATGGATTCCAATGTAAAAAAAAATATATTAATAAGAAACTTTAATTTTAAATAAATAATTGGAAGAAGAGAACCATTAATAATATAGATATAAATGAAACAAAAATACGAAGAAAAATATTATTTGTGAAATTAGAAACCCAATTCGTTAACATTTATGAAATAATATTTGTGAAATTGGAAATTCAAAAATTAATTTATATTTCTGCAGTATGGTCATCTTCGCAATAAAAAGGTTAACCCCTTCTTATGTAAACTTGATGTCAGCGAATTTTGGTTCCACTGAAAGATCACCACATAATGCATAGGTTATTTTGGTTTTAACGAGACAACCCAAAAGTGTAGATGGATGTCAAGTCAAATAGGATCTCCACACCAACCTTCCATAATGCAGAGCATGGAGACCATGTTTTATTAACTTGATAGAACTTTATCTGCAACTATTGTCTAAAATATTCACTCTAAAAACATACTATTTCATAATAACACCAACATGGGTAAGTTTGTACTCATTACCTCATGAACTTTGGGACCTAGAAGTGCTCAAAAAAATATGGTACACCATAGGAAATGTTGTGAAGATATGTAAATCTACCAAACAAAGAAGATAGATAGCTTATGCAAGGATAGATGTTTACCTAAATATTTCTAACTTTCCCAAACACAATATGATTAAGTTAAAGACTTACAATACTAATGAAAATAATAGACTATGAATATATATTGTTTAAATGAAATGTCATGAATATGGGTAGTTATTTTGAGACTTCCCATAAAAAAAATGTGGGGAGGTCAATAACATATTTAAAGCACTAATATAAATTTTAGATACAAACCAATAGACTGTTTAAGACCAACATGAAGGAAAACATGATTTCCATATATGAAATCACCTCAATCTCCCTTCATATGCCTATTGAATAATCATAAACACTGCACAAGAAAGGGACAAGGAAGATATGCCTAAATTGAACTAGAAAAGTGAATAAATTGAGGATGGAAAGGGCATACCATTAGGAGAGTTATATATTTCATGGTATTGCTAAGGTTTGTGCTAGAAAAGAGAAAAATTTCATGCCATAGGAAAAAATTCATCCTCTACATACCACCCTCCTCAAATCCAAGGATTATGAAGAAAAAAATTAGAAAGGTAAGAAACAAAACATCATTCTTATTCTAGCCCATGTGGTGTAGAGTAGTTGGTGATGGGGTCCGCTGTTAAGGCACTCCATATGCAAGGTCACCGGTTCGAAACTTGTGGGTGGGATGGGAGAAGAAAAAATGGAAAGAATAGGATTAGTCTAAACTACCAAAAAAAAAAATCGTCCTTATTCCATATTAGATATATAAATATTAAAAAATAAATCATCCAAATAAGATAAAAAGTGAGAATCAAGAAGTTACGAAAATTCCCCCCCAGGAACTAGGGTAATTCCTATTGAAGTATGGCAAGGTTTCTCTATTGAAATAAACGTTTCATCCTTAATAACTACATTACTAATGAAATTCATTACGTGGAACCACATTCATGTAATTAAAAAAAATAGTTTCTATTAGAGATAAATTAATGAAGATACTTTGATATCCAATTTGAATAATTTATATGACTAGTAGAGGATTAGATTTAGCTCGGGGTTGGAAGAAGGGATAAAGGTGGAAAATGGGAGAATCGAGGTTTTCTGAGCAGCAGCATCTAGGGTTTAACATGAATAGCTTTTATAGGGGGAGGAAGCAGGGCCCCCTCCTATCAAAATGTGGTAATGGACAAAGGGAAGGGGATCAGGATGCTTCAGGGCACATACATATGATATGTCAAAGAATGTCCATGGGTTAGAAGAAGTAGGTGAGAAAGGATAGAGAATAAATGAAGACAGGGCCCAATAGGGAAGAAAACACACCAGCAACAACATCAAAAGTCAAAAGGCTCCACAGGTTCGTGTAAGACAAAAGCAACGGTGATCCCAATGAAATTGATCATCAATCCTGAGACCAGGGAATTCAGGGAACATATGAGTTTGTATGTTGTCATATGCAAATTCATGGGTCTCTGTCTGACACAAAATTATTTATGGGATGGAATCAAACATCATTGGAAACTTAGGGGAGAAATAATCTACATTTAGGATCTAAACGCTTTTTCACGGTGGTATTTTCCAATATGGAAGACAAAGACCACATATTTGATGGTGGTCCTTATTTTTTTGCATCAACTAGTTTATACATGAGGCCATGGATGGATAATTTTATCCCAAAGAAGGAAACCTTTACATGCATCCCAGTTTTGGTCAGGCTGTATTCCATTCCCTGGGACTATTTTCTCCCTGCAACTTTAAAGATGATAGGATATTATCTTGTAAAATTAATTAAAATATCATAAGAAACTTTACAAGGAAGATACACAACATATGAAAAAAATTGTGTTGAAATTTACATCGTCGGGGCTCTACATGAAGTAATCAAACTAGAGCTCCATGATGAATTTTGGTCACAACCTGTAGAATATGACCAAATCCCTTTCAACTGCATAAGATAAAATGAACATGGCCACCTGATAAGGTAATGCCCCTTACGAAAAACTGAGGAAAAGAGAAAATAAAGAGACTGAAAGGATGCAGACAGTTTTTTGAGACCCACCTCAAGGAGTAGACCTAATAGAAGACAACAACAACAAAATCAGGGAAGGAAATTTTAGAGAATTAGCTTTGAAGTCCTAGTCAAAGAAAACTTAGAGGGACGAGGTGGGGAAGAACAGGAAAATGAGTAAAAAATAGAATTCAAAGAGGATGAAATGGTGCAATCGAATTAGGATTACAAAAAACAAGGAGATATCCCATATCTATCAAAATATTTTGAGGAAATGACTCCAAGAAAAGTATGATCAAAGGATCTAGACTTGCAAGATAAATCGAGTGGAAGGGAATCAACCTCTAGGGTACGGTGGCATAGACAAGGAAATAGGGGATAGAAGCAATCAATGCATATCAAATGGATATAGTCTAATATCTATATCTAATGAGATAAGAGACGAGATTATGGGGTCATAAAATACTATATCCAGAAAAAGATCTCCAAATGGATCTTAGCTGGGAGTAAAAACAATGGCATCTCAGACGATTCTGGAGCCACAACAGAGCCAGAAAAAAAGAGGGAGGAAGTTGAATAGTGCCGCCCTCAAGGAGTTGGGATCTATGTTAATAAATTTAGTTAAGATGAGAGAGTTAGGCTCACCCTCCTTAAATGGTAGTTAAATCATGAAAATTTTATCATGGAATATAAGAGGCGTTAGTATCCATAGGAAACAATGGTTTTTAAAGAAAAATATTCAAATGGAACATCCTGATATCATTTTTTTAGAAGATTCAAAGTGATGTGTGGAGAAAATAAAGCAGTTAAGTTGGATATTAGGGAGAAGGTATGAAACATTTCACGTGGAAGTGTAGAGCTCAGCAAGGGGATTTTCCATCTGTTGGAACCCCCAATCCTTGATCTTACTAGTCTCTTAATCTAATAGATCATACTTATCAATATAAATGTAGGTTATAGTAACCTCGAGAACAATGTTGTTTACAAATGTTTATGAGCCTCAAAGAATCGATGAGAATATCAAGCTCCTTCAAGATCCGAGAAAGATAAAGATCAAGAAATTACCTCTCCCTTGGGTTTTGGGAGGGGGTGATTAATATGATGACATCTTTATCAGAGAAGAAATGTGGCCAAAGAAGAGTAGATAACGATGCTAACGAATTTAAGTATTTCATTGAGGAGACCAACCTCATTGATTTAGAAATTCTAAATGGATACTTCACTTGGAGTAATAAGTTGGGAGGGAAACATGAAGTGGCGTCCATGATTAACAAGTTTTTAATTTTAGAATATTTACTAATGAGAGGGGTGGATGCGGCGAAAAACATCCTTCCTTATGGGGTGCCTGACGATTGGCTAGTGATATTAATTCTACAATTTGTAGGTACCCCAAAAAATAGACCCTTTAGATTTGAATCCTTCTAGTTAAAGCACCTTGCCTTCATGAAGAATATAAAAGGATGGTGGGAGGAATGGCTCCTTGTCAGAGGCTTGAAAATGTACACCCTACAGGCTAGGTTAAAACATATTAAGATGAAATTAAAGCAATAGAATAAGAAAGAATTCGGGAACATATTTCAAGAAAAAAAAGAATTGGAACAAAAAATGGAAACATTGCAACAACGACTGATATTTGAAGGTTAATAAGAGGAAAGAAAAGAATAGGATATGGAGTGACTAAAGAAGTGGGAGGATACATGTAATCAAGAGGAAATTATATGGAGATGGAAATCTCGAGTGTTATGGCTCACGGAGGAGGAGAGAAACACTAAATTATTTCACCGGTCAACAATAGAATATAGAAACTCCAATAAATCCTTAGAGTAAACGATGAGAGGGGGGGAATTTTTGAGGCTCATCAAGACATTGAGGAGGTCTTCGCCCAACACTTCCAAAAGATAGTTGAATACCCCCAAGTGGAGAGAGGGGAAGATATCCAAAGGATTTTGAGGCCTATCCCGAAGGTGCTCACCGAGGAGCATAATAACAATTTAAACACGTTGGTCTCCATGGAGGAAGTGTAATTGCAAGTGAATGAAATAGATAATGGAAATCCCCCTAGATCGAATGGATTTACTATATATTTCCTTAAATATTTCTCGAAAATTGTAAAATATGAAATATATGAGGGGGTGGAAGACTCCCAAGTGTCAGCAACGACTCTAAAAGCCTTGAATTTGACTTTTGTTTCTCTTATTCCCAAGGATGAATTGGCCAGTACCCCTTAAAATTTTAGGCTAATAGCTCTTTGCAACATTTTATATAAAATTATATCCACAGAAGGAGTTATCAGATGAAAATAATTATTCCTTATCTGATCTTAGAGGAAAATCTTAGTTTTGTGGATGGGAGACGGATTTTGGACAATGTAATTTTTTAGCATGAAGTAGCTCACTCGTTGAAGACCCAGAAAAAGTATGGTATGATTACGCAATTAGATTTATCTAAAGCTTATGAGAGTATCATCTATTAATACATGGTAGCATTGTTACAAGAATTTGGATTTTATGAACACTCGATGAATTTGATTATGGAAATGGTCTTATCACCTAGTTATTAAATTTTTATTAATGGATCCCAATCAAAACATTTCTTCCCATCCAGAGGAATTTGGCAAGAGGACCCATTTTCTCCGTTCATGTTTATCATAATAATGGTCCTTAGGAGTGTTATAGGAACGGTCAACAAGGAAGAAGACATAAAAGGACTTAAGTTGCATGAGGATGTTGAGGTGACCACTCATCAATAATTTCTGGATGATACCATGCTTCATGGAATTCATACGATAAATGAGGCACATAATTTTATATCCATTTTGGATACCTTCATGAAGGCGTCATGTATGGAGTTAAAACATTCAATGTTTATTATTTTCTTTTTTAACACTCACATTTCTATTCAGATAAATATATCGTCCATTATTGGGTTCCAAAGGAAACCCATCCTCTCTAATTATTTAGGTGTTTCCCCTAACGGTGCAAGCTTGGAATAAATCCAACTAGGAGAGAGTAATCTCCAACTTGAAAGATAGGGTAGATATATGGACGGTGAGAGCGTTGAATTTTTCTACACGACTGGTACTAGTAAAGGAAGTGCTTCACAATATCCTAGAGTATATGTTATATATTCTTCCTATGCCTAAGGGAGTGCTCCAAAAAATAAGGGAAGTTCATAGAAGCTTCCTGTGGCAAGAGGCAAAGGAAAAATGAAAATAGGAACTAGTGGCACAGACCACGATTTGTAAATACAAACATGCAGGAGGTCTTGGGATGCAAGACCCTAAGATAATTAATAAAGATAATGGGGCCAAATTTTGGTTAAAATGGCGAAGAGGGGAGACACCATCGATGAAACTATGGAAAGCAAAATATGCCCCTGATTGCCAAATAAAAGGCCTAGTAAGGCTCGTGGGTTCAATCTAATGGTCGAGTATATGGAACCTAGCATGGAATACCAAAGAGACTATACAAAAGCATATATTTTGGGAAATAAGAAATGGAAAGGAAACCCTATTGAGGGGGGATGCCTAGAAAAAAAAACCAAAATTAAACAAACTAGAATGGAAGGGTCTATAGGTGGCCATAGAGAGACAGGGGCACAAGGAAGTCCACCAATTTTGGGCTCAAGGATTGGAAAATAAAAAATGGATAAGATGGAACCTAAACATCCTCCACAAGGAAAATCTGAGTGATTCAGACATACAAGATATTACAAATGAACTTAACAAAAGACATATATTGGCAAACGATGACCATACCACCTGCAATGGGGGCAACGATAAGGTGGGAAATTCAATGTTAAGGAATCCAAGGTTTACATTTGAGTTGAACATATCGAATTAAATTATCCATATTTGAGTAAAATATAGGTGGCTTCTCACTGGCCAAAAATTAAAATATTTCTGTGGTTAATTTTTCACAGGAAGGTGTTAACCTGGGAGAATTTAGTTAACCAAGGGATGATAGGTCAATCATGGTGCTTTCTATGTGATAACAAAGAAGAAATACTTAATAAACTTATAAATACATGTAGATACATGGAATATATATTGGAATGGCTAACCATTATCTATAGAAAAAATGATAGAAACAATGAAAGTATATAGGAACAATTAAAAAATGGTGGTTGCGATATATTAAGAATAAATTGCTGAAAATGACCTGGAACTTGATTCTGGGATTTATCCTCTAGTCAATCTGGAAGAAATGCAACTAGTGAATATTCCATGACAAAAATCTCTCATACTTCAGCCTGGTGGAAGAAATATACCTTCAGCTAAAGGAAACCATCAGTAGCAGAAGAATTCAAACCTCAAAGGAGAAACCATCCCCTCAAGAAGCAAGAAATTTAAGAATTTTTTACCTAGCTTACATTGGTGGTATGGCCCACAGATCCAGAGAAATCCCTAAAAAAAATTTCTCTATAGTTTGGTAGGCTCCTCTCAAGTGTTTCTAGAAATTGAATTTTGATTGAGCATCCAAAGGAAACCTAGGCAAGGCTCGAGTGAGAGGAATCATTTGGGACTGGGAAAGTATAATTCAAAGGTTATACTTCATCGATATGGACAAGCCAGAAATAATGCAATAGAGTTCCAAGCCGTGGAACAGGGGCTGGAAAGATTGTGACGAGAGATAATGGTGAATGTAATACTGGAAGGGGATTATTTATTAGCTATCCAAGTGGCACAAATACTAAAATCTGGCTCTCCGATCAACAAAGTCATGATGAATTGACACCTTGCCTTGATAATCAAAAGGATTAAATACCACCTGTAGGAGTTTAAAATGGTGGATTTTTCCTTAGTATGATTCTCGACTAATGCATTGTCATATAGAGTGGAAAACGAAGGGGTTGGGAGTTCTACGTTGATCACCGAGATAGACTGGGAGGACATGTTGGATGGAAAACTAAAGGAATGTCTTCAATCATTGGTGCAGAGAAATCACTCAATGTCAAAAGGACGAAGAAACATGTTGAATTCCAACAATAAATTGCAGCACACACACTAGTGTGGTACCACAGGTCCTAACAATGCATTAGTGTGAAGCGAAATTTAATTAATTAAATCGATGTAGTGTCTAATTTAATTTTCCCTTAATTAAATTGGACAATAAAATGTAATCTTATCTCATGATCACTTGTAATAGTTAATCGAGTGTGATAAACTTAGTTAGCTCATGCATTTCGAGTTGAGGGTGGTTGGTGAGGCCTGCAGAGTAATTATATTAGTTATGGAGTTCAAATTGTAGTTGGTGCATTAGTTTAATGCATGGGTAATCAGTTAACTCAATTAGGTGAGTTAGAGTGAGTTGAACTAGTTGTAACTGTTTGTTGCACTAGTGAGAGATCAAGTGAATTGAATATTATTTAATTCATAATTAGTGATCATCCATGAAACTGATGATTTACTATTAATAGTTGCATGCATGTCAGTTCGAGTGGAGACCTCGTTGAGACAAAGGTTAAAGGGATGTTAACTATCAGTTGTGTGATTAGTAAGTTTCCCGCGTGCAACCAGACATCCATTGGATTTCCCATGATCCTTCTATAGTTTAGGAAGGCTTAAATTCCTGAAGAAAAGGGGTTGCATTCCACATGAATTGTGCAAGAAAGGAAAGATGTTTAGGGATTGAGAATTGACTAAGTGTTGGTCGATTTTTTCCAGGACAATGTGAGACAGTTGTGAGAGTGCAGGAGAATCTTGTGAGAAGAGTGCATTGTAATTGTTTCATGATTCCATTGTTAATATAAAATATAAGATAGAGGGGTTTTTAGCAGCAATCTTTCCCCGAGAAATTATTTGTGTTGTGGTTTGATTTGATTCTTTTTTCAATTTTTGTGATTAGAGATTGTGTTTATTTTCCACAATTGATTTGTAGAAGGATTCAATATATATATTTAGTAAATTTATTGTTTGGATTGAATCCATTGATATACATATGTTTGTGTAATTTCTACATGGTATTAGAGCACATGAAATCACTATAATGGAGGAGAAGTTGAGTTTGTGAATGAATAGAATTCGAATTTGCAAAAGTATTCTTGGTGCGATAGGAAGATCAAGATAGAAATGGCTTTCAATGGATTGATATTGGAGTATGCACTGGAGAAAAATTCCTATTACATTACGTGGAAATATAGGATGGATGTAGTACCGAAGGACAACTGGTTGAAAGAATTCATTGATAATGATGTTCCAAAACCCACTGCATTAAGTGTCGCGAATCTTGATGCTTGGAAAAAGAAGGCTGCAAAGGTGAGGAGTATCTTACTGGAGGGAGTACGAGACCACATTGTCTCAAGTCTCCATGGAATAGTGACACCATATGATGTGTGGAAAGATTTTACAAATTTTTTTCAGAGCACTAGTGATTATAGAAAATTGGCACTGAAGGACAAGCTCAGGAGAATCAAAATGGAGAAAGGTGACACCATTCTGAAATATTTAACAAAGTTTGTCCAATGTTGGGATGAGCTTCGGAGAATCATAATTACTGTCATGGATGACGACTTGGTGAGCATAGCTCTTCTAGGACTTCCCAAGAGTTAGCATAGTTATCAGGACTTTGTCAATGCGAGGGGGAAGCTGCGAGATTGGGAATGACTTTGGTCAGATTTGGTGCAAGAAGAATTCAGGCAGAATACTAGGGATGTATCTTCATCTAAGAATCATGGTGAAGAATATTGAGCTTTAGTTTCGAAAGTGAAGAAGGGGAAAGAAAAGAAATTCGAATACAAATCTGAGTCTAGCAAAGATGGCAAGAAGCACGACATGTCTAGAGTGAAGTGTTTTCACTATCACGAGCATGGAAATTATGCCACTAATTTTCCAAAAAATATGAAGAACAAAAAGGCTTTTGGATCTGCAATTGGTGAGGCTTTGGTCTCGCAATTTGACCTTGAATTCTCGCTCATGGCATGCATGGTGTCAAGTGCAACATGCATGGTGTCAAGTGCAACATGCATGGTGTCAAGTGCAATGGGATCGGTGTGGTACTTGGATAGTGGTGGATCCTTTCACATGGCGGGAGACAAAGAAATTTTATGTAGCTTGGAGGAGAAGGACCTCCAAATGCATATCGAAATGGGTGATGATGAACGGTACAGTGCTACCAGGATTGGTATAGTTACCTTCCAGAGATATTCAGGTAAACCATTGTTATTAAAATATGTAATGCATGTACCAGGCTTGAAGAAAAATTTAGTTTCAGTCGCAATATTGGAGGATAGAGGCTATCATGCTTTTTCAGTGAAGGAAAAGCTTTCCTTCGACACAAATAAATAGGACAATCCAAGAATATTAGGATTTGTGTGAAGAATCTATATTAACTTGATGTAGATGGTTGCGTAACATTGATGGGTAAGGTGGACAAAGTGGTGAACCGAGATGAGGGTGAGCTATGTCATAGGATATTGGGCCATCTACACCATGGAGCCTTGAAGTTCATGCAACATATTTATATGGGCCTTCCCAAGGGTACACTTGCGCAGTTAGACACATGCAAGGGATGTACTATGGGGAAGTATGCAAAGGCCACTTTTCACGAGAAGGAAAACCGAGCTTTGGAAATGCTTGAGAGATTTCATTCAGATGTGTGTGGACCATTTTATAATGCTTTGATAGCAAATCATAATTACTATGTGATCTTTGTTGATGATGTTACTAGAAAGTGCTGGATCTACTTCATACAAAAGAAATATTAGACGTTCTCAAAATTTCTTGAGTTCAAAGCACTGGTGAAGAGACACAGGGAAGCATGTGAAGGATCTTAGGAGTGACAATGGTGGTGAGTACATATCCAATGAATTCAAGAACTTCTCTAGAAAATAATGAATTCAGAAAGAGTTGATTGTGCCTCATAACCCACAGTAGAATGGGGTTGCAGAAAGAAATAACAAAATAATTGTGGGTGCATCATGAGCGATGTTGCATGATGAGGGCCTACTGTTGCATCTGTGGGAGGAGGCATGAAAAGCAGAAGTATTTGCACAAAACTGTAGTCCTAATTTGATACGTAGCATGAGTACATCAGAGGAGGCTTATACTAGTAAGAAACCTGATGTTTCATATTTTAATATTTTCGGCTCATATGTTTATGTGCATGTGACCAAAGACGCCAGGAAGAGTCTCGAACCAACAAATAATATTGGGATATTTGTGGGGTAAACTAATACTCCACACAAATATCAGGTGTATTTTCCAAATAGTAGGATGATTGTTATGAGACGGGATATAAAATTTGATGAGGAGAAAGCCATGCAATTGTCCCTTGAGAGGGAGCTGGATTTTCATGGAGATGAGGAATTCTTGGTTCCAAAGAATGGGCGTCAATATGTGGAGAAACCACATGAGGAGGATCATGGAGTGGTAGAAAATGCACATACAGATCCATCCATAGGAAATGGTAGAAGGCACACCACGGAAGCTGATAGATTGAGACTTGATGCGACAGAGAATGTAGGAGACCTTATTTCACGGCACAGGCAAAGACAGTCTCCAGACAGGCTTACTCGATACATGGCTCTTATGAGAAAGTGTATTGTGACTGAACCATATTCCTTTGAGGAAGCAGTGCAACAACCAATTTGGGTTGATGCTATGGTAGAGGAGTATGACTCCATCATCAAGAACAGTGCATTGGAAGTTGTCCCAAGACTAGTCGGAAAATTAGTGGTTGGATCTAGATGGATCTATAAGGTGAAGCAAGCAGCGCATGGGAGTTTGGAGAAGTACAAGGTTAGATTTGTGGCCCGGGGATTCTCACAAGTTGAGGGGATTTACTATGAGGAGACTTTCACACCAGTCGTGACGTACTCTTCCATTATATCTATCCTTGCACTCTCAACGCAGATGGGGTGGCACATTCATTAGATGGATGTGAAAATTGTGTTTCTCAATGGAGTTATTGAGGAGGAAGTGTACATAGAGCAGGCAGAAGGTTTCGAGATCTTTGATAGTGAGTCGCATGTTTCTCAACTGAAGATATAAATGTATGGGTTGAAGCAAGCACCTCGTGCTTGGTACACTCGGATTGACAACTATTTCACCGGCTTGGGCTTAACCAAAAGTGAATTTGATGCAAACCTATACCATATTGTGGTTGATGGGAAGCTCTTGATTATTGTACTTTATGTTGATGATCTAATATTGACAAGTGATGAGAAACTAATAACTTCTTGAAAGAAGGATCTTGTAAGGGAGTTCAAAATTAAGGACATGGGTCTCCTTCACTGTTTCCTTGGTTTGGAAATATGGCAGCGAGATGGTGGGCTATTTTTTTCTCAAGGAAAGTATGCCAAAGATATTCTGGGTAAGTTTCACATGGAGATATATAACCCCATGGATACTCTCTTCTAGGAAATTGGAGGAAAGAGGATGCTACTTCAAGAGAAGTAGTGGACACTACTATCTATAGGCAGCTAGTGGCTTCACAGATGTACTTGGTGAACACCAAACCAGACATTTTCTACGCAGTTAACCAGTTGGGTCAAGCTATGGTTAAGCTGACCAAGCTCTTTTGGAAGGTGGGGGAGCATGCCTTGAGATATATTTGGGGAAATACAGAGTATGGATTACGGTATATATAGATAGAGGGAGTGAAGCTTCAAGGCTTCACGGATGTAGATTGGGGAGGTAGTCCATTAGATAAAAAGAGCACATCATGAGGGATATTCAACATAGGATCGATAATAGTTTCTTGGTACAAAAAGAAGAAAAGATCTATGGCACTCAGTTCAGCTGAGGCAGAGTACATTGCAGCAAGTCAAGCTGCATGTGAGGTCATCTGGATGAGAAAGATCGTGGTTGGCTTGTTTGGTTTTCAGATGGATCCAACAATGATACATTGTGATAACCAGAGTTTCATTAAACTCTCAGTTAATATCCTATTCCATGATAGGTCGAATCACATAGACATTCAGTACCACCATCTTAGATATTGTGATCAGATTCACATTATGTTACTTTAGTACATTCCCATGGAATATCAGGATGTAGATATTCTGACGGAGGCACTGGCCAGGAGAAAATTCGAATACCATGAAGGTGGAATCGGGGTGGCAGATAACCTATTTCATGTGGAGAGGGAGTGTTGAAGTCCAACAATAAATTGTAGCACACACACTAGTGTGGGACCATAGGTCCTAGCGATACATTAGTGTGAAGGCCAATTTAATTAATTAAATTGGTGCAGTGTGTAATTTAATTTTCTCTTAACCAAATTAGACAATAAAATGTAATATTATCTCATGATCACTTGTAGTAGTTAACTGAGTGTGATAAACTCATTTGGCTCATGTATTTCTAGTTAAGGGTGGTTGGTGAGGCATGAAGTGTAATTCTATTAGTTATGGAGTTCAAATTGTAGTTGGTGCATTATTTTAATGCATGAGTAATAAGTTAACTCAGTTATGTGAGCTAGAGTCAGTTGAACTAGTTCTAACTGTTTGTCGCACTAGTGAGAGATCAAGTGAATTAACTATGATTTAATTCACAATCAATGATCTGTCATGCAACTCGTGATTTACTATTAATAGTTGCATGCATCTCAGTTCCGGTGGAAACACAACTGAGACGAAGGTTAAAGGGATGTTAACTATCAGTTGTGTGATTATTAGGTTTCCTCCATGCAACCAGACATCCATTGGATTTCCCATGATCCTTGCACAGTTTTGGAGGGCTAAAATTCCTAAGGAATAAGGATTTCATTCCACATGAATTGCAAAAGCAGGGAAGGTTGTTCAGAGGCTAGGAATTGACTAAGTGTTGGTCAATTTTGTCCAGGATAGTGTGAGACAGTTTTGAGAGTGTAAGAGACTCTTATGAGAGGAGTGCATTGTAATTGTTTCATGATTCCATGTAGAATATACAATAGAAGATAGAGGGGTTTTTAACAGTAAGCTTTCCAAGAGAAATTATTTGTGTTGTGGTTTGATTTGACTCTTTTGCAATTGTTGTGATTGGAAATTGTGTTTATTTTATGAAATTTATTTGTAAGGGATTCAATATCTAGCTTTATTACATTCCTTGATTAGATTAAATCCATTGATATACATATGTTTGTATATTTTCTACACGATAGGAACGGGGTAGGTGAGGATGAGGGCAAAGACCCACCTAGTTAAATAAATCTTTAATAATCATCATAAGTCGAGAAGTAGTAAATTTTAGGGAATATCAAGGAGGTATGCGTCATCATGATATGAAGGACATCATTATCGATTATGGTAAGGAGATGAACTTAGTTTTAATCAATCATCCATCGAGGGGTCACATTAATTGGAAAGGATGGTTTAAGGAGTTGAGAAGGATAATGCCCAGTACGGAGTTTTATTGGAATAGGAATATGGAAATAATAACCCTACATAGACCGTTTATAGAGGTGAATGAGGAGGAATATGACCCCATCCTCGAATGAATTTATTGTAAAACCATCAGTAAGAGGAAGTTGTCAGAAATAGACGGGGAATTTGGTCAAAGGAAGGGGAGGAATTATATCTTATGCATGTTTCCTTTGTATGTAAAGGAAGGAAGATACATTGGTTGCATAGTGATAAGGTTAGAGGATACAACATGGGGCAGTAGCAAGAGAGATTTTTCTCATATGAGAATTGCGACTTGAAAGATAGTTTGGCCAAGGGAAGAAATGTTGGTGGCAGGTCGAGGGGGAGGTCATGATTAGACACTCAGAGCTACGTGATTAGTAAGAGGACTAGAACGGAGGATGCGACAAGGGAGGAAATGATGAACTATCACAAAAATGTCTCTGAGAAAGAAAAATAAATTGTTGAAATTTGGGAAAATGAAGTGAGGCTCCTGTGAAGGAGCATCCCAGACATAAAAATTTAGGAAGAGATCGACTAGATCATAGATACTGGGAAATCCTTAACAATAAATATGGTTTATCATAGAACATTGGAGATGCTATGGTATGTTGAAATTTTAGTGGTAAAGCTGCAGGCAAAGGTTGTGGAAGAGAGAACTAGGCTTCAAATGGAGCACCATTATAACTGAAGGAAATTGAGCAGTGAGTATGGGTTGTAGAGGAGTCACTTGAAAGGGTGGAAAACATAGAGCACCCACAATATGATATAATTGGAGATATCAATAAAGTTTTCACAATTTGACTAAAATGTTTCCATAACCTAGATATCAAACTGGGACTGGGACAGGGAGATCCGGCCATACTAACAAAATATAGGGTCACAGAGGTAACTATACCTAATGGAAAGTAACCTTCTACAAAGGGACCAAGGGCAGCTATAACATCAACTCTAGCAGAGAATATTACACTTGTGTCTGGGTCAGGTGTGGTAGAAGCTCCATCAATTCACTTTCATACATGATCGTGATTATATGTCTATGTTTATTTTATTTTTTCGATTGCTTGTGTAGGCCAATTCATAGTAATATGATGATAGGTAGGTATGTAGGTGTAGAAAATAAAGATATATTTTCAGAAATTATTCCTTCAAGATGTAAGTGGCTAAGTAGCAATATAGCAAAGAACAATTTACAGATATGCCTAAAAGTTACCATAGAAAGAAATACCTTTTGGCTTATCTGGCTAAGTTTTTGTTCAAGAGTATATTTTACTATACTTGGCCTTGTTTCCAATCTAGAAGACTAACTGGTTATGATGTATTTTATGGTTCTATATTAATATAAGGTTTCTCTGTTGTCTTACAAAAAAATGAAAATTGAAGAATTTATATCCGCCAATAAATGAATATTTTACAGTCCAAAAAGTAATTGTTGGTCTATGTAAGAATTCGAAAACAACTTGGTCATGTAGGTTGTTTATAATAAGACACAACGTAGAATCTCATGGAAATATTTCATTTATTAATATCCATATGAATATAATTTAATTTCCCTTTTGAATCACATTAATAAGATATTAGAGAAACAAATAACAAGTAAAACATTGAGAGTGCAAGCTTCTGTGATCCATAACATTCTAATTATAAATCTTCCGAGAAATCACATCAGAAATTTTTGGAACCGACTCGTTTCTAACTATCAACTGTAGTTAGTTCATCTTGATGATGAACTACAGTTGATGGTTCGAAATGCGTCGGTTCCAAAAAAAATTGATGTGATTTATCGGAAGATTTATAATTAAAAAGTAAAACATTATCACGTAGTATAGTTGGCCAACACTCGTGAATAGGTAAAAGGATTGAATTTATTTATTTCTCATTCTTTGAATATATCTTATTAACATTATCTTTGATATCTTTAAATGTCTTTTGGTGAATAAAGAGTATTCACATTTCTTCTCCTAATATCTCATGTTATATGGAAGATATGTACTATATTGTAGGTCCTGAGAGAAACAAGTAGTTCAATTAATGCACAAGTGATTATTAAAGACAATATTTCATTTAAAAATGAATACTCTATAGAGATTCAAATAGATTCATGTTGATTTCTTGCATGTCCCATGGCTCAAGTTTGGAATAATAGTATCTCAACTAAAAAAAAGACAAGAAAACGCTTTTGTTAATGTTATAGATAGATCAAGAAGAAACGAAATGAAGAATTAATGTAAAAATGAAGTAAATAGAAATGTCTTAGAACTTCAGTATAATTACTCCATTTCCAATTTCTTTATACATATGAATCTCTTTAATTAATCGTATTATTCATCTTGCTCATTCATGAGGACATTGTATTCCCATCCATTTACTTCATCCTAGTTCAAAACATTTGCGTATTGAACTTTATGAAGTTCTTATGTTTATGTGGTTTCCTCGAATTTTTTTTTTTACTACCAGTAAATCACAAATTTATTCTCATTATCTCCCACTTCCTTCTCTTACCATCCATAAATGGTGTAATGGATTCATTTAACCCACTAACAATGTCGAGTCAACTTCAATTATCCTAGTCTCTCGCATAAAAAATGATGATGAAAACTTGTATTAGGAACCATGAGATATTGCAATGTTTTAAAACCAACTAACTAGGTGGAATTCTAGGAAAAACTAAAACAAAAATAAAAGATAAAAAATAAAATCATATTTCTAACCCTGAAAGCCCTTCAGGCGTAGTTAGACAAATCTTATTTGAAAACTAGTTTGCTAGAAGATAAGATCCTGTAGATAAAAATAAATGTTCATCTTCCAGTTTTAGTTTCCATTAGGATGATGATTCACAAGTTTCAAATAGAAGGTTGTTCCATATCTCAATTTCCACCTCTCATGGTGATCTAAGATTTGAACCTTCACGTTGTTCTTTATTGCATAGTTTTAAAACATTGTTGACATTTCAGTCTATTATACACATATAAGGAAATTGTTGTAACACTTATCAACTAGTTGTTGTCACACATATCAACTAGTTACCACAAAACCTACCATTTAGGTGCTAAAACAACTATCATCAAGGTGTTATTTTATGCAACACCTATCAGTAAGTTGCTATAACACCTATAAATAAATTGTTCTAACACCTTCTAGTTAAGTGTAGTTATGTTTTTTTTCTTTTATTTAATCTATGTTCATTATCTGCTATGGATTTGTATTTGAAAATACACTTAAGATTATGTATTGCTTCTTCATATTTTTCCATTTATCAAGGGTTGAAAATTTCTTGAATTTTGGGGTGTACCATCAAAAATATTCCATAACATTGCCTCAATATTTTTATCCATCTCGACTCCACTATCCATACATGAGAAGGATTCAAAATGGCCAACAATAAAATACCATGCTCCTATCGCATATAACCAAAAATAAGAACAATAAAACTGCTTATCTCAACCACACAAAACACAACAATAAGAACAATATAATGGCTTACTATTACCACACAAGAACCAATATAAAGAGAAAAATAATGTTTTTTTGTTTCCGCACAAGCATCAACAACAAAAGATAAGATGTTGAAAGATATAATAAATATATTTGAATTCCATCTCTCTTTCTTGATCTTTCAACATTTTTAGGTCTTCTACATTAAAATATGATTTTGAGAAGCATATTCTCTATCAAATCATAACCCATATGCATTGTATGGATATTAATAGGTCGCTCCACAAGAACCTACAAACAAATACTACTATATAATTCATTCCCATAAAAGAATACCAGTTGTTATAATTTTTTAGTAGTAAGGAAGTCTGATAGTAGCGATGACACAAGGAAATTTCATTAAACTAAATAAGAACCTATAATAGGAATTTTTGTTACTACTACACATGAACTGAAAACATGAAATGAAGCATCACTATGCCGTAAGAATTTAACTATTATGATTTGTTGTTTGTACTATTTTTATGACACTATTTTTTTGTTACACTTTTTATGTACAAATAATAATTCTTTTTATATCTTCAAGGATTAGTAGAACATGTATGCTTGAAAAAAATCCAGAAATCAGTTTTTGAAAAATGCCTAAAATAATATTGTTTCTACTCTTACAATTATATTGTTGTAACTCCTTATATAGGTTTGTTTCAACTCCATGAATTTGCTGCAAGATCACTAGAATTATTTTAGGATGCTAATGTTGAAGTTTGAAGGATTATTTGTAATTCATAGAAAGTATTTTAAGTAAATGAAAAATATGAAGAATAGAGGAGGGTAAATAGTGGAAAAATAAAATTATCGCTATGGTTTGGTTGATAGAAAGGTACTGGGTTGCATGAGGACATGTAACATTTTTGGTTTGGTGAGATGATTAGGCTAATAATTGGCATATTTTTATGTCATATTTTCCTTCTTCTTAATTTATTTTCACTTTCTTTTGCCTCCCTATAAATCCATTCTAATTATTATATGTAGCATTTATACATAAAATATTTTCCTTTTAATTTCCTTAGTATTTTACATGAATTTAAGATTAAATATTGGAAAATGATCATGTTTGTATCTATATTTGAGTTAATTTCCATGGATGAAGCCTTATAATGGTTTTTTTGTTCGTTGGATTCTTATCGTAAGGTGTATTTTGGTCATAATTGTCTTTACTTTGTTGTTGCAACTATGGTGTTGCAGCTCACTATGAAAAACCTAGTGGTGCAATTGTCATGTCATAACTCATTGCTACAAATTTAGTGCCACACCTTGATATTGTAACTCTAGTGTCGTGATTTGCTACTACAACTTAGGTGATTCAAGTTACTGGCACATTTCAAGTGCCACAACTCTTCACTACAACTCTAGTGCGACAACTTGGTGTTGTAACTCACTACAACAACTATAGTGTTGAAACTCCTGACTCCAACTTTGATGTTGCAACTCTCGCACTGCAACTCATTGCTAGAACTGTGGTGTTACAAATCTAAGCTAAAATTATAGTGTCACAACTTATATTTTCAGCACTCTAATTATGAACTGACACTGAAACCATGCGCCATGTTGTCACATATTTTTCATTACTCTACTTAACAATTATGGATCCATACAACAATAATGTTAATTAAAAAAAAACCAAAGATATGATTTTTTTTTTGTAAATGGAAGATAAAATATTAGTTTGAGTGGTCAATCGGCAATGTTGGAATTATTGGACAAAATATTTTAGAGTAATTTATTAATTTTTAATTGTTAGTAGAAAATATTAGAATATTCATTAATTTTTAATTGTTATCAAGGATTATGGAAACCATTCTTCATTTAAAAAAGGTTGTAACTATTATGGATTAACTAAATAAATAAGTAGGTTTATTTAGATATCTTTTATTTATTGTTATGTATCCAAATATAAATAATAAATAGATATAAGAAAAGATAGATCAACGACTTGATAATAAGCCACTTCGAGGGGGAAACCTCCTTTTACATCACATAAATGAACAATTATTGTATGATTCAAATGAAAATACCTCCTTGGGATATACAGGAGCCTAAAGGGTTGAAATATAATTACGGGCTACATAAGAATAATAATGTAAGAGTAGAACATTAACAATAATGGGATTCTATGGGGCACAACAATGACAATATAGGGGCTACACTAGTATTATAGGGACCTAACATTTCTAGTATCCAATAAATTTATGTATAAAAGAGATATCTCTCTATTGTTTACAGAGAGCCCTTAGAGCAATATGAATGATAATAAAATAATTTATAATTATCGATATTTTATTAATTGTAGTTTATTATGTCAATATTGTGTGATTTAATTAAATAGTTTTATTTTTTTTTCATATTTATGAAATTATTTCTTATAGTTAGCTTACTTAGTTTAATTAGTTTAGGTTCTCAACGTAACATGTGCTAATAAATGTTGGCACTCTATTCTATGGACATGGGGGCAAATTTAATAAAACATGGTGTTTGTTATGTAAATTAGATTACTCTTTTTAGGTTATGTAATTTAATCCCTCGAATTATTTATTTGAATAGAGAATCTTTTGTTTACTTTTGTAATTAATTTCTAGTACCTATTTATTTAATTAATTTTTCACGGATGGTTGTGTTTATTTATTCAACAATTTATTTACAAAATTGAGTATTCATTTTCATTTCTAATTTTATATCCTTGCATTGAATTTTATATTGGTTTCCATTCATATATGTTGTTGAATAAATGTGTTTAATTCAATTACTTCATTTGTTAGTCTAAGTGGAAACAACGATAATCTTGACAAGGATTAATATTTTCATTCATTTCTTCCTATGTGATTTCTTTCATCTAGTGTGGTTTTTCAACCTTTGTTTGGGGTTGTAACATAAATCTTCCCAAGCCCTATAGGTAGCAGTATGACATTTCCTTTCTGCAAAATTAGATTAGTATTTCTACTTGTGTTGGGGGTTAAAATATTAAGCTACCTAATTCCATTACGTAGAAGTGTATTATTCCAATTATGTAAGTGTGACCTTTAGATTGTTGTCTTTGTGGTGTGTCGATCTATATTGAGATTTAAAACATCAATATTCCTAATTCCACTAGATAGAGGTGTGAAATTTACTTTACTACAAATTATATTAGTAATTCTACCTATATCGGTGGTTATAACATTCATATTCCTAAACACACTAGGTAGAATAGTGCATTTCATTTTTCTAGAAGTGTGGTTTCATTTCCAATATCTGTATGACCTTTTCAAAACCTTGAGCTATTTACACTCTCCCTAAAAAAAACTAGTCATTGATACTATAGCTACAAAAACGAATCAATGAAAACAAAAATTATGATTTAAATATACAGTGCATGGTAACTCCGAAGTTTCATACGAGTACCAAGAAGAAAATTAAATGCATAATATTTTGCTCATTTCTATGAAACAATTAGGAAGACAATAAAAAGGCCAACCAGTACACTACCATAACTTTGAAAGAGTGGTGTGCATTGGACTAAAAGCGGGATATAAGGAATGAAATCAGGGATGGAAAGGTAAACGTAATGTTGGAGGAAAAATAGAACGTGGAGTGCTGATTTTGTAAAAAAATTCTCATCAATTTAGTATTTTTTTTATAATTTACTTTGTTATTTAGTTAAATTTATAATATTTTTTATATTAGGTTAGTATTTATTTATAAATATGTTTTGAACTTTTTTATGAAAAAATTAGGAGATATATGCGTTCTTAACGATATATATATATATATGTTTTTTTTAATATTAGTATTTTTAAATGTTATTTGTATTACTATAAATCTTGAAAAATGTTGTAAATCTAAGCCCGAAAAATGATGTTGATGGTAGTGGGACAACTTCTTGATTTATTTTTGATTTAGTATTGGTTTTCAAGTCCATGCTTTTAGAAAATTTGCAATTCCATCATTGAGAAAAACATAGGAGTGCAACTACTAGTACCAATTTTTAATTCAAAGATAACCCTATAAGTTTTAGTTAACACTCTTACAAGGTTTTTTAGGCTACATTTGCGAAAGACTGTAACTTTAACCCGGCAAAATGGGTGTATTTGGACACATCGTTTGTATGAAGACATGTGAAACTATGATTTTGGCGATTCTCACCTTAGCAACACACCTCTACACTTCATAAAAACGGTGGACCTAAGTCAAAGGGGGTTCCTTATGGTTGCTAGCCTCACTTTGTATATTATTAAGTGGGAGTAAAGGGAGCTTAACAAATAATGAAATGAAAGGATATGGGAAAATTATAAGAGGTTGAGGATGATGGATGAAAGGGTTCTAGTGCCTTTTAACTTCAAATATGGAGCTATTCATCTCATCTAATAGGGTGTTCCAAAAAAAAGAGATTAGGTTTTACAAGATAACATTATATTTTCAATAACATGCTTAACTTAATAAACAAGAACCTATGATATGTATATACTTAAACTAAACATAAAATTTCTATTAAGAATCTACTCATCATGGGAAGTGTAGGGATAAAATCTCTTCTCTCAAAAGATACACGTAAAGTTTTTTCCACAATGGATGCATATGGATTTAGCTCCTTCGCTCGACATATGGTGATCTAAGACTTCGCTTTGGAAATCTAATATGTAACCAGAAATTCCACTAATTATGTTCTTGGAACATATATGGCATATAAAATATTATATAAATATAACAACCATAATTTACAAAGAAAATATGCAAAAATTTATGGGCTAAATTTCATAGATGAATTAATATATTTTCTTTAAAAAAAAATTAGAAGTTTCTATTTTTTTTTAGAATTATTTTGTCTAAATTTTATAAAGTAAAATTATTACACTCTAAAAATCACCAAATTTTTTTAAAGACTACATAAAATCAATACAAATTTGGAAATATTTAGAAAAAATGTTAACCAATATTTTGCAATTAGCATATAAGGGATTATTAAGAATCACCAAGATTTTCTATTTCAAAATTTCCGAAATACATAATGAAAAAAAGTAAATTTTTATATATATTTTAACTCAACTCTCTTTTAAAATAAAATATTATTTTACTAAGGAAATATTGAAATATTTACAATAAGTACCTGACGAAAATTTAGGTTAGTAACGATTAAAAAGTGTTTGGACACATTGTTTTAAATGAGTATAGTGCGACAAGTAACCTTCTTGCATCTTCTAGTTCATGCAAAGGTAAAACTTGAGTGTCAGTTGTCCTATTTATCTTCAAAATAATAATAGAAGTTTTGGTCAAATTAGAAGGGTGAACACTAAATGTGTGCATGAATATTAAGTGTAAGCTCAATGATTAGGGAACAGAAGTGTTGGTCAAATTAGTAAGGTGAACACTAAATGTGTGCATGAATGTTAAGTGTAAGCTCAATGCCGAGGGAATTTATCTAGAAATAACCTCCTCCAAATAATAATATTACTTAAAGTAAACTTTCTAAGTGGACGAATAGTTCTTCATGTGTAAATTCAGAGGAAGGGCACTCTTTGTGATAGAGAATGTGTTTCCCTTCATTAGCTCCTTCTAGAATTCTATTATCCATAACTTACATAAAATTTGTTTCCTTAGCTTGAGTTCCCTAGGAGAGAGTTCCTCATGTCCACTTAACAACCTTCATCACAATAAAATATCCATCCATGCATATTCGCTTAAATAGAGAGAGAGTGCATACTTGGAGTTCGTGCATTTGTGCTCAGTTTTACGAAGCTAACCATGAATATTTTACCCCAGAAGGTGCACAATCTGCACTTCTACACGTGAGTCTTCATTAAACTTATCTTAGCTGCTTGAAAATTGAGCACAGGGATACACTTTGACTAAGTCAAGCCACCACTAGTCACTTCATGTGTGAATTGTGTGAAAAACGTTATGGGAGAATTGTGTGGACAAATCCTACTACCTTTTTCTGTGTAGCTATATTAAAAATCACATAGGTTACATTTTCCAAATTAGAAATTTAAAAAATCCACTAATATATTGTTCCCACTAACTATATAAATCATTGAAAAAAGTGTTTCGTAATTTCTTTATTAAAAATAAGATTGATTAAATAAAACCTTTACTCACCTTTTACAAATCAAATTTTGTACACATAGCACATGAAAATAACATTTTGTACAAAAAGGAAAATATACTTATTCTAGCTAGTTTATAGTTATTTTTCATCTAATAGCTACATCAATTTAGATCCATCTTAACTTTGGATATATCAAGTACTGAAAGGGATCAAATTTCTGAAGGTGAAAACCTCTTTTTTGAGTGCAAAACCTGAGGAAAGGTTTTCACCTCAAGAGATTTTATCCCTCTCGACGCTTGATAGATCTAGAGTTAAGATGGATCTAGGCTCGTTTTAGTCATGTGTGGTCAAAGAAAATCTATAGATAATATGAAAAACATATGATTAATTTTATCAATAATATGTAAATACATCTAATATTGATATAACCATTTTAAATATGCTAAATATGTATGAGATTTATCTTGTCATTTTATCGTTTTAAAATTGCTTAGTACCTGAGTTTGTTGAGATGATAAATATTGTAAAATAAATATAATGATGAAAAATGATGAAATAAAATTTTTGAATCCAAAGTGACAATGTAATAATATTCAATGATAGAAATTCTGAATAACAAGAATATAGTCAATTACAAATAGGCTTCATTGTGATCAATCTCAATCTATATTCTTCTACTATTCTTATTTTCACCCTTGTTAGTTTTGCCATATTTTCAATGGATTATATGAAAAAGGCAATTGAAATCATTAAATATTTAGCTCGAGTTGTTGTAGTAAACATCATACATTGTCTCTCTTTCTTTCCAATATTATTAGATTTAATTACTATAACGCAAAAATCAATTTACATTGTCAATAATTTTTGTGCTTAGACTGAAATCAATGAACACTATTAATCCAATGAATTTAAAATTAATATACCATCATACGTCCAATTACATCAAATAAAAAATCAACATATACAATGAAATCAATGCATCCAATGCAAGAAATAAAATAAGATTAGAAAAAATATATACACTGAAATCAATGCATCTAATGCAAGTAATAAAATAGGATTAGAAAGCGAATAAATCTAGTTCAAGTAAGAAATTAGGATTAGAAACCAACATATACCCTAAAAGCAATGTATCTAGTGAAAGCAATCAAATAGGATTATAAATTATGAGCTACACTGAAATGAATGCATTTAGTGCAATAAATCAAATAGGATTAGAAATAATTTATATTGAAAACAATCCATCTAGCATAAGGAATCAAATATAAGTAGAAATCAATATCTACATTAAAATTAATGCATCTAGTGCAAGAAATGAAATAGGATTAGAAATCACCATCTACATTGAAATCAATGCATGTAGTGCACAGAATAAAATAGGATTAGAGATCATCTACATTGAAATCAATGCATCTAGTGCAGGTAATCAAATATCATTAAAAAGAAAAATTTACACTAAAATAAATACATCTACTGCAAACAATCAAATAGGATTAGAAATCACCATCTACACTAAAATCAATCCATCTATTGCAATAAATCTTCTTCCCTCTCTCCCCTTTCCATATATATATATATATATATATATATATATATATATATATATATATATATATATATATATATATATATATATACTTCTTTGTCTCTTTATCTCACCCCCAAAAACACACACACTCTCTCACTCCATATTTATCAATCTCTTTGGCCCCCCCTCCATGTCTCCATCTAGATATTTTTTTTCTCTTCACATTCCATATATATCTATATCTCCCTTTGTCTCTCTATATCAACCCCAAAACATACACACTCTTTCTCTTGTTTGTCTATCTATCACTCCCTCCTCCTCTCGCTCCTCACTCTCTCTTCCCCTTCCCTCCCTCTCCCCCGCTTCTATCTATCTTCGTTCATCTTATCATCTCTCCCTCTCTCGCCATATTCCTTATCACTCCCTCTCTGTATCTCCACTTTCACTCTCTATGTCATTATTCTTACCTCCCTCTCTCTCCCCCTCCATCTCCATCTCTCTTTCCCTACCTCTCTCCAATCTCTCTCTTCCTTTTTATCCTCTCTCTCTCTCTCTCTCTCTCTTGACCTTGACCTTCCAACTTTCTTACTATATGCCTCTCTCTCTCCTTTTCTCCCCCTTCTCTACATCTCTCCTTCTGTGTCTCTTTATCTCACACCCAAACATACACACTCTCTCTCCATCTCTCCCTTGTCAGTCCCTCTCTCTCTCCACTTGTCACTCTCTATGTATTTCTTCTTCCCTCCCTCTCTCCCCATCCAAATCCATCTTTCTATCCCTCTCTCTCTCCCCCTCCAACTCCATATCTCTCTCTCCCACCACCATCTATATGTCTCCCTCTCCCTCTCTTACCCTTCTCTACCTCTCTCACTCCTCTCCCTCTCTCTCTCTTCATTCCTCCTCTCCTCTCTTCTTAAGTTTATCTCCATCTCTCCCTTGTCACTCTAGCTATTTCTGCACCTATATCATATGTCTTTGTTATTCTCTCCCATATATATATATATATATAATTTAATATTGTATTAATATAAACTTATTAAATTTAATAATTTTAATATTATAATATATTAATATGAATATTAGATTTAATAATAATAATAATATTTTAATATTAATTTTACGGTTGATAATATATATTTTTTTGCATGGTATTATTATTAATTTGGTCTATAGGCTTCATATATAATTAGATGTTGATTTCTACTCCTATTTGACATATTTTTATTTATTTACCTTACCGTTTTATACATCGTTTATAAATATAGTATGCTTATAAATATGGTATTGATAATAATTTGTCCCATCTTATTTGGCCCATATGCTTCACTTAAATAAAACCTTTGTTTTGAGTTTTTGTAAATATAAAGAGGTTTATGGAGTAAATATAAAAAGAAGTTTTATTTATTTACTATATCTCTACTTTATTTATATTTTTCATTTATTTACTATACATTTGCAATAAGTATAGAAAGAGATTTTATTTATTTACCATACCCCTTAAGATTCTTAATCTTGTATATAGCAAACATAATTTTGTAGATAAAACTAAAATTTTGTTTATCAAATATTATCCATTTAAAAAAAAAATCAAGTATTTCTATAATAACCATTTTGGTCATGTGGAGTTGAATTTTCCTACTCTTTGGTCTATATGATCGCCATTTTCTTATTTGAAAAGATTTTTTTTTTAATGTATTTGTTTCTTGCTTGGAAACAATTCTTTATGCATTTGTTTATTAATTAACTTCAAAATAATGTACTAATACATATTAAGAAAATTAAAACGCAATTATAAATATTTAATAATATACTAATTTAAAATAATTTTTAATATAAAATAAATTCAAATATTAATATAAAAAACAATTATTTAAATATTTTACTAAAAAAATATTTAATTAATTAAAAAATTAATATATATTTGATTAATTTTTATTATATAAATAAAATTAAAATATTAATATATACCATAATTATTTAAATATTTTATTAAAAAAAAATTAATAATTAAAAAATTGATAAATATTTTATTAAAGTAATAAATTCATATCCAAAATCAAGGCATATCTCTTTGAGTGGAAATTTATCTTTTATTCAAATACCATAAGGGAAGTTTACTTTTTCAAATTTTTAAATTTAGCCTGCATATAATTTAATGATGACTTTCCCTGGATTATAGTAAATTTTATCACATATTCAGTTGAGCATTAAAAAATTTATGAAATACAAAAATGGTCGTTCAATATGGTCATCGAATTTAAAAGGAAAGGAAAACGAGTGGATATCTTTGCTTTCAGTCTAAAGATTCATTGCACACAAACTCACATCCACAATGCATGCTAGTTAGTTGGTTTCATGCAGGGGATAAAAGCTAAGCACTTTGCTTATATAAGCAAGGTTTTCAGTTTTTTTTACTTTGGTAGTAACTTTTTATTTTTCCAATAAACAAAATAACATATTATATTTACATTATATTTTACTTGGTAGCCTCAACTTGATTTTAGAAAATTAGGTTGATTGCCCATTCCATAGAATGGAAAACCAACTAAAATTGAAACAGTTTCTTTCCATCTCTAGATACTTTATAAAGTATATTATCTGCAACTACGATTAACATTTTGAAAAAATAAGTGCTATCTCTCATTTGCCCACGATTAATATGGAAGTAGACGAGAATAAAATTTAGACCTGATGTCCACTGCAGATTCTTTCAATCATCTTCCTACATTAGCAAGGTTGGAACTGTTATCTCCCCATTCCATGGCATCCACCTCTGAACACCCCAGATTCAAATCTCCACATTCTATACCAATCACCTCCAGCTCAAAATTTGGAAGAGGAGCATTATTCTCATTGTCATGCAAGATGACCTCTTTTATACCTGCTACTACTTCATTCACACTCGGCCTGGACGATGGTTTAGAATCCACACATCTAAGCGCTAGTTTGGCAATACCAGTGATTGATTTCATATCGTAGTTTCCACCCAGCCTCCTGTCTATGACCTGTGTTATTTCCTCGGCACTTTCATTCTCAACATAAGGTTTAACCTGTAAATAAGCCCAAATACAAATACTCGAAAACTATCGTAGAAAATGCACTTGAAAATCAGAAATTATGTTCTTGTATCTGTCAGACAAAATGCGCTTGAAAATCATGAAGTCTGTTGTTAATAATTGCATATTTCGAATGATTAATTAGTATAATCTGATTCCTTACCCATTGAATGAGATTTAGTTCTTCTTCAGGCAGATTTTGATTTATGGGTGCTCTGCCGCAAATGAGTTCTAACAGTACCACTCCAAAACTATATACATCGCTCCTCTCCGTCAGCATTTGAGTGCGAAAATACCTGTGAAAACATTCGAAGCAAAAAATGAAATTGCACGCCTATTAACGAATTGTACGCCTATGACATTTCGTGTAGTTGTTCAGCATCAAGAATATTTAATGAAGGTATCATGATAAGTCGTTACTCTGGATCAAGGTAACCCGCCGTTCCTTTCACCGTAGTGGTAACATGGGTCGCTTCCTCATCACCTGATATCCTGGAAAGACCGAAATCTGCAACTTTTCCTTTCAAATTGGAGTCTAAAAGGATGTTGGCCGACTTAACATCCCTGTGAATTATCTTTGGGTTGCAGCCTACGTGCAGGTATTCCAATCCTTCAAACAGAAATAGCAAGTGAATACCATGAGAAATATAGTTATGGACGATTCATTCTATCCAAGATTAGTTATAGATCAAAATCAAGCTGCATCTGCATCTCAATCACACAATTTTAATTTAACTTAAATTATTTAAGGAACTACCCTGCGCTGCATCTAATGCTATTTTGAGCCGTGTTTTCCAATTTAGTTCCGAAATTCCAGCTTTAGGACCTGTAAAAGAAATTTAAAATTAAAGTTAGATTTTTTACCATTCATATATGTTCGGCTGAAAACTCAAATAAGTTGCAGTAAATGATTCAAACAATATAGCTCAGTTATACCGTATAGATGGTCTCTAAGAGACCCTCCGGACATGTGTTCGTAAATAAGCATAAGTTCTTTAGATTCTTTACAGTAGCCAAGTAATGATACCAAGTTCTTATGATGAACTCTAGAAAGAAGATCAACCTGTTATTCAAGTACAACCAATGGTTCAATTTATGTTTAAAAACACACACACACAATTTTGATGTTTGATAGGAAATCAAAAAGTACAATTTTTTGGATGCATATTAACACACTTTCTAATTTAAAAAATTGGATTGACAATAACATCTTAGATATATCTTAATTCTTAAACATATCTATAAACTTATCAAAATACTATTTGAATAGGATCAAAGACAATACAATACAAAATAGGAAAAAAAAATATCATTTGACACCTATGAGATAGAAACTAAACTAGTATCTAATGGCAGAGCTGCCTTTAATAACATATCCATCATGGAATTATTTTTTCTGTGTCAATGAAGTATTTCACATCATCATATCGTTCATGTAGCTAAGAGCAGCGTTTAATAACATATCCATCATGGAATTATTTTATATGTATGAATGAACTACTTGCACATCATCAATTGTTTGTGTGGCTGGTAGATTTTCCTTTGCCACAATTCTAAATGAAAGACCCTTAAGTTAGCTCTTTCATTGAACTAGTGTACAAGAATTTCATGGCGCACCACATGGCAAGGATTCTAACTGTAAAATTTGTGTGTTCCCCAATACCTAGTTTGCAATTTAATCATTAGATTCTAGAAGAAAATTACTATACCAGCAACACAAACATCCTTATGATGGTCTCCAACAAAGAATCCACAAACTATACTAGATGAAAACTCCACATCTTTAATAAGTCTAATCTTCTTATATTTCAATGGTTTCACTTGCTCAAGATAAAAGCATCTTTCATTATGTGCAATAGCTTCAGAGAAAACCACATAGTCTTCAAACAATAACAGTTTCACCCTAGTGAGATTCCCCACAATATAAAGATTGAAAGGAATTTAAGGAAAGAGGAAATAAACCTTTGGACTCCATGTCTAAAAATACTCTTCAACTAATCTTCTATTCCACTAGGAATCAAATTTAAAAAAAGAAAAGAGAAAACCACCTTCCAAACAAAAATTACAATAGTACCCTCAATAAATAAAGGACCAATAAACTCATCATTCATTTGACATAGAACACAAAATCCAAGACCTATCCATCCTCACTTAACAAGAATATCTTATGTCAATATTTTTCCTTCCAATAGCAACCAAAAGAACAACCAACTTTCAATCAAGCCTTCTCCCTTCTATACGAATATGTGCCACAATTTTGAAGAAGCAAGAGGACTATCTTGAATCAGTGCATCATATCGAGATCTGGTTTTTATAATTTGACTTTATTTATTCTTAGACCCCCTAATGATGTTTTCCTCCTCCCGGTTAATTACAAGATGTTTAATACAAAAGACCTCCATTCTCCTACATAAACATGTGAAAGTCCTAAATCTTGAGTTGAAAACCCCTCTTGACTACCTAAAGCTACATCTACTTGCCTAGCAACATTAGCAATCGTATTATATCATGAAAGATTTAAAATATCCAATATAACCTATAAGATAGTTTATGGCTATAATTTCATCATATCCATGGTTACGAACAAGAATAGATTAAGCCCCACTCCCAATATTCCACACAATCCATTTTTCTAAATATTGTAGACCACTTACCAAGTTCCTCCAAATCATAAAACCTCCCCTAGCCACTTTTGGCTCTTGGATGATCCAATTTACACTCAACATGGATTTCAAATATTTCACCCTCATTACCAGGATCCATAGAATATTATGAAAAATAATACGCCAATAGTTCTTGGCTGCATTGAAAAGCTAGTCCAAATTTCTCTATATTACATAAACCTCAACACTCCAAAGATATCAAAAATTCCAAATTGTTTGGAGACACCAGAGACATTCCTCTCCCCTTCTTGTCATTCTAAAGAAAAATAATACATAACCTTTTGATAGCACCTAATATACTTTTAATATTTTTTTCTAAAATCAACCATAGGACTCAGATTCCTTCCAAGACCTATTTTATTAACATGTGATGGCCTCCTAATAAATCCATCATTTCCACCAACGAAAAAATGTGTTTTTCCACATTTTTAATAAGCCAATACCAATATGTTCTTTGATAATTTTTAGGCTTAAAAAAATCAAAGATATTTAAATCCATCATTTAAAGAACCAAACCCGAGAGGAAAGATTTATTGAATAAAATATAATTGGGCTTCATCCAAGTCATTGCTGAAATAAGAAATTTTGTCCATAATGACCTCCATGACTAACACCACACTAAAACAATGCAAAATAGATTTGAAGAGTTTCCTTTCCTCAATAATTCTCAAGTGGAGGAAAAAAATTCATCTACAAATAAAGTGTGTTATAACCATCTCCTCACCAGAGTCCACTCTAATTCTAGAGTCTAATTTTTCCTCCATATTCATCTACTCAATCATTTAATGATGAGTAATAAAAGAATTATTGATAAGGGACAACCTTGACGAATGCCACGTGAAACTATAAAAAAATGTAATCGCTCACCATTAACTAGAACATAATAATCGATTGATCTCATATAACCCATTATCTAGGAAACTACATCAAGAAAGATTTAACTAAGAAATGACTAATCCACTTTAGCATATTATTTCATCAGGTCTTTCATCATCAAAATAGATGGAATATTTCTATATTTAATGGAGAGCATAGCTTCATGGTTGATAATGTTCGCATTGATATCAAATGGTGATGATTGATTGGTGTTAATTGTGTTAACATTAATCTATGTTGAATGTCATTGTTACAAAATTGGTTGGAATGCAAAGGTTGAAAGTGATGTGAAGTGCAAAGGAGATGATAATTAATGTGAAGGTTGAACTTTGTTGATTGGTTTATATTGATAAAAATGAGACATGATATATTGAGACACAAGCTAAAAAACATATGCTTTCATTAAACAAGAAAATTGTAGGGTACAAGTTTGTATAATGTAGTCATTGTTAGAGAAATGACACTTAATTAGCTTCTCTTTTCATGACATTATCTTGTGATATTTCTTATTATTATGTTCTCTTTTGATTTATATTTTTCTTATCATCAAGACTTATGCCAAACAATAAATAGAAGAGGAAACAAAATGTAGGAAAATTCCAAGGTAAAACCCACTCCTTGGGGAAAATCGAGACAAATTTGTTTCTTCAATAGGGTATGAGACGACCAAGACCCTTAGACTATAGGAGTCTTCAATCAAGTCATCCCTTCACTGTGTTAGCGCCAAGATGTTCATGACACTCAGATCCCCCCTTTCTTGCACCCAAACTTCATCCTCTTTATCTTGACCAAAGTTGAGATCGAAACATAAAACCAAAAATCATAATGACATGGTACTAAGCATCATCATAGTATGAGAAACATCACTAATCATCATGAGAAATATCACTGAGAAAAATCATTGACTACTATAAGGAGTGTTACTGAGAAGAATCACTAATAACTAATAAATTTTCTATCAAACTACATCACTATAGCATCAAGAGTATCAGCAAGAATAGAGATGCCATAATTATAAAGATTGGAACCGATAGTATATAACATCATTATGTTGTAGAAGACCACTGAGAATAGGGAACCATATTATATCATAGAAAAACATTACTTCACCAAGCATCATAGAGCCTGTCATCACCAAGCCACTATACTTGTTGTAATTTTCTCCAAGTCCTCTGGTGAGATCTGAACCCAATTGCAGAGAGGAATCTAAAAATTTTAATGAGAAAATTTGAAATCATAGTGGGGTATATATAGTAGTTTGACTATAGGAAATGAGCTGACATGACAATTGTGAACAATTTTGTCCCTTGTGTGAAGCCGACTTAAAGACTAATGGAGGCTGACTTAAGAGGGAAGTTCTTCTGACTTGTATCACTTTTCTTGAGGGTTGTATTTCAAGTAGATTTCAAGGATGATGGCCTTGAAGAATATTACTTGATGGAGGATCCTTTTTTTTTTCTAAGTAAAAATAATTCTATTATGTATAAAGGTCACTGATACAAAACTGCCACAGTGTCATCTGTGAGAGCCTGAACATTGGGCTTGATATCCATACTTGTCCAAGAGAGTCTGGACTGCCCTTGTAGGGAAACCAATCCTTTTAACAAAAATATTCTCACCGCCCTTGGAAGGGAAACCGGTCTAAAGTTCATAATTAGCAAGATAACAGAGAAAAAGATACAGAAAGTAACAATCAGCCTTTCCAGCTGAGCCTTAAAGCAAAAGAACATAAATTTCCAATAGCAATTGGTCAGGAATACCAGAACAATTTGAGAGTTGTGAGGATCACGGTTCATGAGCCTGAGTCGGGGATTCCTCCACAATACTGCACCCATAATCATCACTGTTGTCATCCATGCCGCCTTTGACATCGCCTTCTTTGCCAATGTCTGCATCCACCTTGTGCAGCGCCTCCATGGAAGACGGAGAGAAGTCTGCAGGCAATACCGAGCTTCTGGGGGAGCTAGGGATGGGAGGGGGCAGGGAAGAGGTTGCGAGGATTGGAGCAGAGAGAGGGGACTCTTCTCGAAGAGTTACAGTGATGAAGGCTATAACAATGGGACAGTTTGAGGAGCATTCAAAGCGAAAATCAGCCCGCTGGGTGGTTTTACGGATAGGGAGGCTTGCAGGCTCATGAGAAACAAGAGGGAGTGCATAATTGGGGGGGGGTCAGTAGTAGGGGGGGGGGGGGGGGGGAATTCCTATCAAAATGAACAGAGTCACCATGTCGGCCTCGTCTTCTGTAACTTTGCGTGACCTAAGGCTAGTCCAACGCCTCATTATTTGAGGAGGACCCCGAGGCATAACTGGCAGAAGGGCGATACCGAGCTCCACGACCCCGACTAGTGCCTCGCTGACACCGCATTCGGTGGCGGAGGCGCAGCATGGAGGTAGAGGAGGTGTGATGAATTCTTCCGTAGAAGTGGTAGACAGAGAACGCAGATGCCCAGAGAGAGGAGTTGACACCACTCAAAAAATTCGTCCGACCGCAACGCAAAGAAGTAGAACCACCGAGATGAGCCTCCCAAGCACAATAAGGATATTTGATACTACAGAAGAGACTGTGGGTGAAATGGTACCCGGGAAGCGGCTCAAAACAAGAAAGCAAGGTGCAACAGTGACTAGTGTGCATTTTTGTGCTAGATTCAGCAAAGCCGAGAGGGCAAACACCGCTAAGAGGAAGCGGGGAGCCTCCACTGCAACTACAACCTTCCGAACAATCCAGAACGAATTCCATGGCTGAGTGAACCGCCATATGAAGTTGAATGGGCGTCCATGTAGAGGTATTAACGTCGGCTCGAGCTGGCGAATTTAAGACTGCATTAAAGCCTATACAGAGGGCCATATGGCCACCCCACACGAGCTCCCTCGGGAGACGCGTAGGGTGCCATGTCCCATCAAGCCTCATATTCATCCGCATCCGGAGGATGGAGGATCCTTTTGAAAACCTAATGTTACATGATTTAAAAGCCCAAAAATTGGATCAATTCAAATCTGTAACAACTAAACAAGAAGTCCAAAATGGGGACCTTAATCTAAATACAACCCAAGCATGAAAGCCATGTTTTAATAAGTCATTTAATAATAATAATACTTTCTTTTAACAAATACATTAATAATGAAGACCGAACCTAGTTATATTCTTCAACACTCCCTCTTAATTAGGGAGGTATTCATATATTAAAGAAATACATGGAATATCTCACTTTATCTATGAAGAAGTTTAGGGACCACAATGTCATGGACTAGATTCCTGACCAAGGAAATCTATCCATTTGGTCAGTCTACAATTTAGGCACAACATTTCCATGGACTAGATTCCTGAGCAGGGAAATATATTTGAGTGGGACTAAGATAGAATAAATATTTCAACCTCTATATGTACCATGAGGCTTACATATTAAGCACTAAACCAGGTAAGTAGGTGCACATCTACCCAATGTCGCCCTCCAAACCAGAAATCAAAACAATGTTTCGAATTGATGTCTCTCAGGGAAATTCTTCACTCAAAAACCCTTAATACACCTTCATCCAGGAGATCAAGGAAAACAAATATCTCCCAATCAAAATAGTTTGTAACCAAAATGCTATCAAATCCTTTGAGAGATTCACATGTGCAAACAAAAACCCTAATCATCAATAATTTAAAATGTATAATTAAAACAAACATCAGGGTTTTGATGTTTCCCTTCAATAAATTTCAGTAGGACTATAAATAGGATCCTTTAAGAAAATTTTTCTCGTCCTACTTCACATGTGGCAACATATATTTCCATAATATATTCCCCAACCAGAAAAAAAATTATGCCCTCCCTCTTAAATAGGGAGAGTTCTTCTATCTAGGCTCCCTCTTAATGTAGGGAGACTAACTTATTCTTTAGGTGTTGGGGAATATTTCATGGCTTCCATCCTTCTCATCATGTTTATCATATTAGCTTCTCCTCTTTATTATGTATGTGTACATATTTATATATCAAGTACAACCAAAACTATATAATCATAAAGTTATCCATATCAGAATCTTGGAAGAATTTTCAGCTTTATACATATGAGATACCCAGACTAGAGACATATACTCTTCAAAATTTCAGCAGGGACTTGTATCATAAACCCTAGACAAATTCACAATTTATTTCATTATATCTAGGGTTGAATGTTTATTTCAAAGGTATAATATACCTTGCTACAACATTTAGTAAACTCTAGAATCAATATAGATCTACAAGATATTTAACAACCTTTATAATCCATATGTTAGGCATTCCACTAGGGATTCATACAAGCCATAGATTTCATACAAAGGAGTCAATCAAGATTAATCACAACTTAGGCATTATCATGATTATCTTTCAATAGGTTTAGTTGTAGACCCTAGATATCAAATCAATTATCAAAACATATCATGAAGAGCCTGATCCAGGTGGATATTCATGGTCACCCACCTATTCCACTTGAGGCCCCACCATTGTCTCTTTCAGTTTTTCCGTTTTGGCACAACTTACTATTTTTAGCAGCTTTTCGGGTCCTGAACTTCCAGAGTCATTTTGAGGCCCTAAATGATGTTTTTTGGGAAAATCGGGAGCAACATGGGTCCATGGACCGATGTTTCCCACTAAAATTTTTTTGTCCTTGCATATATCTTTCTAATGAGGTATGTTTCACGTCAAACGAAGATCGTATGCCAAAGTTACGTCCCCGGGAAGTGGAAACACCAATTTACCCAAATGGGGCCCATAGTTTTGGTGCTTCATCTCCTAGGGTTAGGATTTTGGATGTTTAGGGTTTCCCATTGTTTCTAAATGATAAATAGGCCCTCGAGCCTCATCGTAACTCAGTTCAGAGGCCTGTAACTGCCACATCTCTTCTCAGAGATAGCTACCAATGCCCTAGCTAGTTTATTTCCATTATGTCTGTAAGCAAATTTCAGTCTTTGATATTAATGAAATGAAGTGATTTTTCTGTTGCATATTTTCATTTATGGTTATATGTTCATTCTGTTGCATTCCTGCATAAATCCGGATCAAATCTTCTACTGGGATTTGATGTAAACCCTATATTTCAATTAAAAAAAGCATAGCATAAGTGAGTTATAATAGGGTTCCATGTAAACTGTATATTTTCCATCTATAAATTCTCAACACACATTATAAAGATTCAAATGAATACACATACTAGAGAATTTAATCATTACTAGGATTTAGTTATAAACCCTAGACCTTTCAATTATCATCCTCGAAATTTCCGACATTGACTAAGGCTTCTCTCCAAACCCTATAACTCAGGACCATTAGAAATTAGTTCAACACACGTATCTATGATATCATCATTATAAGAATATCATATGTTTAACAATATTAACACATTATTCATATATTGACCTTGACTAGGCTAGGGATTCAATCAAAATAACATATACCTAGGGTTTCATTCCTAGGACTTTCCATAATAAAGATTTTTTGTGTAGACCTAACAAAAAATTAAGGTTTCGCTTCATTGTAAAATCAAAACCTTATTATATCAAGCTTCAAAGGTTCGAGATCATTTCAGATTTAGCAAATATAGAGCTTCCATGATCATGTCAAAATCTCAAACTCAACATTATCAATATATCAAACAAAGTAGCAATTCTTCAAGATTATCTTCTGGAGAAATATCTTAATAGTGTCTCTGTAATATGATCCAAAAAATTTAGTGTGATGTGAATTCTTTGTTTGAACTAGGCAACATCCATTGTAATGTTATAAGTTCTGCCACCAGATCTAGTCAATTAATTCAAAATGTGGGATAACTTTAGTTTATGTTTGTAACAACATTGTGATAGAGGTCATCTATACTGTTATATGAGATCTTTGTACGCATATGATATTTCCTTATGAAATTCGGTCTATTTCATTGTGATCCAGTAGCCCAAAAGTGTCAATCTATGTTTTTCAAGAATCTTTTACTACCTTTGATCATGACCTTAGCTCTAATACCATGTTAGAGAAGTCACAGTTAATTAGTTTCTCTTATCATGAAACTATCTTGTGATGTTTCTTATGATTATTTTTTCTTTGAATTTATGTTTCTTATCATCAAGACTAATTCCAAACAATAAATAGAAGAGAACAAAATATGTAGGCACATGCTAGGGAAGAATCCTACTCCTGGGGGAAACCTAGTGAAAATTATTTCTTCAATAGGCTCAAGATGAGACGACCAATACCCTTAGACTATAGGCTTCCTCCATCAAGTCATCCCTTCACTGTGTTAGAACCAAGATCTTCATGACACCAAGAACTCCCTTTCTTGCACCCAAACTTCATCCTCTTTATCTTGATTAAAGTTGATATAGAAACATAACAACAAGAATCATAATGACATTGTATTGAGAATCATCATAGGATGATAAACATCAGTGATCATCATAATAAATATCACTAAGCAACATCATTGATTACTATAAGGAGTGTCACTGAGCAATATCACTGATCGCCAAGAAAGATGTCATCAAACAACATCACTATAGCACCGATAGTATCACCAAGAATAGAGAAAACATAATTATAAAGACTGGAAAGGAGCTTAGATAAAGTCATTATGTTGTAGCAGAGCACTAAGAATAGGGAAAAAAATATGTCATAGAACAACATTACATAACTACACATCATAAAGCATGTCATCACTGAGCAATTGTACTTGTTGTAATTTTCATTGAGTCATGTGATGAGATACAAACCCAATTGCAGAGAGGAATCCAAGAATCTCAGTGAGGAAATGTGAAATCACACTCGGGTATATATATTAGATTGTCTATAGGAAATGAGCCAACATGAGCATTTTGAACAATTATGTCCCTTGTGTGAAGCTGACTTGAAGGTTGATTGAGGATGACTTAAGAAGGGATTTTTGTTGACTTGTATCACTTTTCTGGAGGGTTGTATTTGAAGTGTATCTTGAGGGTGATGACCTTGAATAAGATGACCTGATGGAGGATCCTTTTGACAACCTAATGTTACATCATCTAAAAGCCCAAAAAGTGGATCAATTTAAATATGTAACAACAAACCTAGAAGTCCACAATTGGGACCTTAATCTAAACATGACCCAAGCATGAAACCCATGCTTTAATATGTAATTTAATAATAATGATAGATTATTTTGACAAATACATTAATAACGAAGACCAAACCTAGTTACCTTATTCAACAACCAATACAAATCCGATTTGTCTCTTGTAATCGTTATTGTTGAGCTATATTATTTCCACTATATTTTATAACACAAATTAATTTTTTCAGATTTGAAAATGAAGAGATAGGTAGTGAAAAATTGTAGAATACCAAGAGACAATGCTGCATTTCATATTCCTCCAAAGAATACAAACAACCAATAAGCCATGATTATAAAATTTACATTGTTAAATGGAAAGGGAACTTTTGGAGTTAAGTATTTTGTATGAGAGCGTTCATGAGAAACAACAGAAGAGGAAAAAAAATGGAGATGTGCAGTAGAATTGACAACATAAATTTATATTAGGGAACCAGAATTATTGACTTTGTATTTTGATTGAGATATTGTAGTCTCTTTTCAAGTTGCAGCTTTATGAAGAAAAATTGGTAGCTTGTTGAGGTAGGAGCCTCCTCTCGATTTTAGCTTACAAAAAAATCGTGGAAGTTGAAACTTATTTTGAGGTAGGAGCCTCTTGTAGGTTGGAGACTACAAAAATTTGATGTAAGGAGGAAGCAAGAGCTTTCCTTCACATCAATTTTAGCCAAAAAATTGTGGTTTTATCCCTTATGGGTTTCCACTTATATCTGGTGTCTTCATGTGTTGTTTCTTGAATATTGTTTGAATTCTCTTGAATTATCAATAAGTATATCTAAAAATTTATCTCTCGTAACTATGAAAGGAAGCCATTAATAATTGAGTACATACATAAATCATGAGTTTCAAATGAAGAAATTTAAGTTGAGCAAAAATTAAGTTTTAAAATTATTGATTCACCTCCCCTCTTAGTATTTTCCAAACATAAATATCAATCTTGAGCCAGCACAATAGAATCATGGATCTGTCAAAGGAATAAAATAGAAATTGGGCCAAAGACATGTGAAGACAATCCAATATTTAACCTATTAGCTAGAAACTTTGAAATAATTTTAGATAAAGTGTAGCAGAAAGATATCGGCAAATGATCATTGAAAGTATTGGGCTCCACTAATGTTGGCATTAAAACAATGAAGGCTTCATTGAGATTACCAAAAAAAAATCCCTCCTCCTAGATTCCTCAACCACCTCCACAATATTCCTTCTCATATGATAAAAAAATCCACAACCAAATGCACAAACTAGTCATTAGGCCTTTTACTGTTGTCCTTGGACATCCTCTTCAAGACATCGAAGAAATCCTCCTCTAAAATAGGCCCACCTATCCATTATTATTCTTCATTGGATAAAAACATTATTTAGGACCTCATTACTCTCATCTCGTCAACCATATTAGAATGGATTCCATCCTCAAAAAAAAAATTGAAGAAAATCCTTGCTTCTTAATATTTTGATATGAAGACAAATATTGAGTGTCATCGTGTGGTTGAGTTGACAAAATATTTTTTACTGCAAACCTACGATTAGCAAACTAATGAAATAATTATTTATTGTTGTCTCCTTCAATGACCCAATTCACTCAACTCTTAAGCTTTGAAGTAATTTCCTAAGCCCTAAGAATGTCTATTTTTTTGTTTTTGAATTATTGATTTTCTCTCTTCATAATCTATTGAAAACCTATCACCCTTGAAAACCATGTTCGAAATTTAATTTTCAATAAACTCTAGTTCAACTAATTCCACATTCCTTTTATTTTTTAGTCACTCACCAACAACCCTGTTTAGTAATTTCAAATTTTTAGAACTCTCAATATGAACACGTGTAGACCTAACGAAATCCTTGAAGCTCTCATCATCCAACCAACATATATTAAATCGAAACAAAAAAGGTCTCATATTATCATCCCCTAGAGAAAGGAGGGTAGGTTTGTCATATTGTATATTGAATTAAAATAGAAGGGATAACTATAAAACATAACTTTTGACAAGAATTACTCCTTTACTAAAAATATTTCAAGTCAATTCCCAACAACATTTTCCCTTGATCGATTCTTAGACCAAATAGGAGCCATTCTTAGTTTCAACATCTAAAAAACCTATGATATTTGTCCAATGATGAAAAAAGCTTTCCCTATGCATCCATATTGCTAGATGACCTCCAAACTCCTCTTTCGGATAAAGAAAAATTCATATCTCCTACTGATATCAAATTATTCTTATCTATAAAATCACATTGCAATAGATTCAACCATAATCTAATTTTTTTGTCATATGGGGCCATAACAATTGATGAGGCAAATATTCATCCCTAGGGGAGAACTAAACCCTTCTATTGAAATTCGATCGTCACAGAAAGAGAAATTATTTTTATTGTTTTAGAGATAGTGTGATAGAAATAAATATAATAGCATGCACATACATAATAACAATACATTCAATCCATGTACACAATGATTAATCGTGGAAACCCCCAATTGGGGAAAACCCAACCAATAATAGGTATATTATTGTCCTTTGCTAAAACACATCCAATCAAACCAACAACCTAAGCTTCGACTAATCAACTGCGACTCAATATATTGGAGAATCCCCAAGCCTTTCTATGGCTTAACTACATGTAATACCATGAGCCAAAAATACAAGTTACAAAAAACCACAACTTTTATCGCAACCTTGACACCATCATCAGGTCAAGTTTATATAACAATCCTTGCTTCAAACTTGAATTTGAATTTTCCTTGACCTAATCCAACCAAATTTTCCAAGTGAACTAGCACCACTCACCTCCAGACCCTACCTCATTAACGTCGAGGTATTTAAAACTCTCACATGTTTTACTAGTTCACATGTTTCCCTCTATTACCACATGGTCCCCTATATCACCTATGTCTATATCCATACTTTATCGGCGCTTTATAAGAATACAGATGCCTTAGAAGGTCTTACATTAGTATGCCCATTTACAAGAAAATGTTTCATCTCGATTAAAAATTAATAAAAAAATAATTATCAACGTTTTTCATTGCCACAAACTCAAAGTCCTCTCCCAAACTCATATATTTTTTCTTAACAGAAGCTCAAGCTGCAACTTTTCGTAATGTCGTAATCAACTTCCACTATGCATAATATAGGTTACCTCTGCCTCTTCTGCTTTATCATTTTCCAATTTCTCTTCACCTAAAGGTCTTGCTATCTCCCCTCAATCGTAAAAAACTACACTCCTAGTATGCAAACTCATGCCACCTCTCGCTCTCATGAACAATACCTGCAACTTCCAATCCACTATCCCATTTTTGTATTTCTCTCTACATAAGAGAGTATTTGTAATTGACCAAGCTAAAACTAATGGTCATCCAACCTTGCTCGACTTATGTGGATATGATCCTAACATGTGTGTCATATTCCACAGAGGCCCATAATTAGTCATCTGCAGCAATGGATCTGCACACTGGAGAAAAGGGTGCATTTTCTTTGAAGCTGCGTTGAGGTAAATTCATATAAGCGTTGTGGTCAATCCATTTAATGTTTTATTTTTTTACTACCGCATTTTGTGATGTGAGAGAAACTATCTCTGTCATGAAGAAGGCAAGAGATCATATTAAAAGCAGTCTCCGTCGCTTAAGAGCCACCTTTTCTGGAAGTTTTGAGTCCCACAATCGTTATTTCCATTATGTAGTGAGCCACCACTGCTTAAAGAAGAAGGTGACCTGTGGTTTTCTGAAGTATCTACAAAAAAGTAACATGGAGAAGTTGTCTGGAGGGAGAGGCCAGTCAAGGGAGGACGTCATTGTACATTTCTAAAGAATTCAGGTACTTTTTTTTTTCAAGAAATTTACAGTTTTGAAACAGAGAAATTTTAATTTTGCGTAAGAAATCAAGAAAAATTAATTGTTGAAGAGACATAAATCACTGATATTTGATTTTTTTAATATTTTTTTTTTTTTTTAAGAGGGAATTAAAGAGAGTTTCGTTTTCTATGTAAAATTTCCTGGTTGAAGAGGGTTTTCTGTGAGAAATTTTCTATTTGAAGAGGGTTTTCAGTGTAAATTTGTTCGGTGAAAATTTAGGAAATTTTTCCTTTGAGAAATTTTTGAAATTTTTTTTTAGTAGAAATTGAAAGCAGGAGAATTTTTATTTAAGGAAGAAACCCTATTTGAAGAAAGTAAATTCGATTTTTTTTAAATCATAGCTGGAAATTTAAGAAAAAAGGGAAACCAGGAAACCATAGTAGAATATTTCTAGGAAGAAATGGTCAAAATGATGAATGTAAAGTTTGAGGTGGATAAGTTCATTGGAAAGAAAAATTCCCATTGTGGAAAATGAAAGCTAGGGACTTGCTCGTGCAAGAAGGTTTTCACAAAGCATTAGACGTGGTGAAGAAAGAACATGCAAGCATGATAAATTCAGACTGGGAGTGCTTGGATGTCCAAGCTCTCAGTACCATTAGGTTATGCCTAGTAGATGAAGTTCTCTTCAATATCGTTGAAGAGAGTACATCTGCAGGTTTGTGGGAAAAACTAGAAACGTTTTATAAGACCAAATCGTTAACCAGCATAATCTATTTGAAAATAATGTTTTATATTCTTTGGATGAAGAAGTTTACAAAAATGGTAGAAAATTTAAATTTTTTTAATACGCTTATTTTCCAATTGTAAGATATCGAAGTTAAAATTCAGGAAGAAGAAAAATATGTAACCTTGTCGTGTTCTCTTCTAGATTCATGGGACCACTTCGTAACTTCAATCAGTTTGAACACTAATTATTCTTTGTAATTTTAATTAGTCGTGGGAGATCTGTTATCATAATAAGTAGGAAGAAAATCTAGTATTGAAACATTTGCACCGGAATCCATGGTAGCCTAAGGTCAGTCAAAGGAAAGAGGGGAGAAAGCAAGGGGTTCTTCCTGATAAAAATTAAAACTCAAGAAGTGTAAAGCCAAATGCAGGTACTCCAACAAAATTGGACACCTCAAGAAAGGTTGTTGGAAACAAAAGGAGTTTTAAAACGAGAAGAAGGAAGAAAATCAAGTTGATTCAGGTATGGTTGATGAAGTTTTATCTACTTAAGTAGGAATAGTAGATGCAACTTTACCTATTTGTAATGTCTCTCAGAATGTTGAAAATTCGATGTTAGACTCTGGTGCTTTTCATCACATGAGTCCACACATAAATTGCTTTACTTCATATGAAGTTGTAAAAGGTAGTTCTATGTTTATGGGAAATATTGTATCTTTTCATACTGTATAAAAATTAAGATGTATGATGATATAGTTAGAACAGTAACTGAGGTTAGGCATGTACCTAAATTGAGAAAAATTTTGATTTCTTTGGGAGTGTTGGACTCCAATGGTTAAAAGTTTACATGTCAACATCAAGTGTTGAAAGTCTCAAAAGGTGCCCTGGTTTTTATGAAGGCAGAAAAGGTCGAAAATATTTACAGACTAAAAGGAAGTACTCAGGTGACTAAGGCAAAGATTGTATCAGAAAAAGAAGAAGAATGTACTTGCCTATGGCATCAGCGACTCGGTCACATGAGCGAGAAACGTCTACAAGTACTTATGAATTACCACAATTTTCTTCCTGATTTGAAATACTTGATGTTGGATGTTTGTAAACATTATGTGTATGGAAAGCAATGTAAACAAATATTTAAAATTGGAAGTCATAATAGTAAATAAATTTTGGAATATATCCATTTTGATATTTGGGGACCATATCCTACTACATCTTATGGAGGTGCATTATATTTCTTAACATTTATTGATGATTTATCCGAGAATGTTTGGGTCTATAAGTTTAAAAATAAAATTGATGTATTTAATTTTTTTTAAAAATTTAAAGTTATTGTGGAAAAGAAATAGGAAAACCAATTAAATGTTTAAGAACTTGCAATGGTGGTGAGTTTACTTCTTTATAATTTAAAAAATATTGTAAGGATGAAGGGATTTTTAGACATAAAAATGTTGTTTATATTCCTCATCAAAATAGCGTTGTTGAATGTATGAATCATAATTGTATGGAAAGAGCCAGAAGCATGATCAGCAATACTAACCTAAAAAATGGGTTGCTGGGAGAAGCGATATCTACTGATTGTTATTTAGTTAACAAATCACCTTTTGTTTCCATAAATTATAAAATTACAGAAGAATTTTGGTTGGGTTAGTCTTGTGATTATTCAAATTTAAATATTTTTGGTTGTGATTCCTATGTTCTTATTCCTAGGAAGTATCGCTCAAAGTTAGATCACAAATTGAAATGTTAATCTTTGTTGGGTATGATTATGTAGTGGAAAGATACAGGTTGTAGTATCCTTCTTCATGGAAGATAGTTATTGGTAGAGATGTAACATTTGATGAATCTTCTCTTCAAAAATCGGATATTGAAAATTTTGAACAGGAACGGGTATCATCAAATCAAAGAATTCAGTTGGAGGCTAAACGTTTTCCTGAAAGTCAAAAGGAAGGAGAGACTTCTAAAGAAAAAGGTGAAGAATAAGAAGAAAAGGAAATTGTAGAAGTTCTGGAACTTTTTCAACAACCAATTACTTTAAGAAGCTTTAAAAGGGAAATAAGAACACCCAAAAGGTATGAATATTTGGTTTCATATTTTTCATTGATCACTGAAAATGGTGAACCTTCTTGTTATCTGGAAGCAGTGGATGATGCAGACAACGAAAAATGGGAAACGGATATCGAAGAATAAATGGATTCCATAGCCAAGAACAATACCTGGTATCTTGTAGAACTTCTTGATGGGAGAAGTGTTGTTGGATCTAAATGTGTCTTCAAATTGAGATGAAAAATTGATGGAAGTATCAAAAGGTATAAGGAGAGGATGGTTGCAAACGTGTATTCTCAGGTTAAAAGTATTTATTTTTGTGATATTTTTTCATGAGTCGTAAAACTTGTTTCTATTTGTACTTTGGTAGCACTAACTACATTACTTTACCTTGAGTTAGAATAGTTAGATATTAAAAAAAATTTCTTCATGGTGATTTGGATGAAGATATATATATGGAACTGACAAAAGGTTTTATACAAGGTTGGAGTATAATATTAGTTTGCAAGCTCAAGAAATCATTATATGGCCTGAGGTAGTTGCCTAGGAAATGGTACAAGAAGTTTGAATCCTTCATGGTGAGCCAAAATTGTATTAGAAGTGAGTATGATCATTGTGTATACATCAAAATTTTCAATGGCATATTCATTATCTTGGTTTTGTATGTTGATGATATTTTTATTGAAAGCAAAAGCATGGAAGAAATCAATAGCTTAAAGGCTCAACTCTCTACTATCTTTGATATTACGGATGTTGGAGCGGCAAAACATATCTTGGGCATGGATATACATAGAGATAGGAAAAATGGTAAGCTTTGGTTATCACAACAGAAGTATGTGGAGAAAGTACTTGAAAAGTTTCATATGAAAAATGTGAAACTTTTTAATGTTATCTTAGCTCCGCATTTGAAGCTTTCTTAGGTTTTGAGTCCTATAACTAATGAAGAAAAGAATTATATGTCTCTTGGACCATATTCAAATGCGGTAGGAAACTTAAGGTATGCAATGGTATATACAATACCTGACATTTCACATGCAGTTGGAGTTGTGATCGGGTTCATGGAAAAACTAGCGGAAGAACTATGAGCAGTGAAATGGTTTCTTCAATATTTATGAGGCACAAGTGACCATTGCATCATATTTTATGGTAGTGAAGGATCATTCTGTGAATATGTGGATGTTGATTATGCAGGTGATTTGAAAAAAATGAGATCTACTATAGGTTATGTGTTTACTCTTGCAGGTGGAGAAATTAGTTGGATGTCAAAGCTTCAAGAGACATTTTTTTTTGTTCACTACTAAAGCAGAGTATATAGCTGCTCAGATGCTTTTAAAGAGGAAATCTAGTTAAAAGGTCTACTTGATTAGATTGGTAGGATGGAGGAGAAAGTGAATGTGTTATGTGAAAGTCAAAGTGTTATTCATTTGGCTACAAATCCATCTTATCACAGAAAGACCAAACACATTGATGTAAGGCATCACTTTGTGAGACATATGATCGATGGAAACAGAGTAGCCCTCAATAAGTTCCATACACACGATAATCATACATACATATTCACGAAGCCATTTATAGTAGAGAAGAAAATATGATGACTAGATTCTCTTAGATTTAAAAATAGATGATGAATGGGCATGGGAGAGGGATTAGGAAAATTGTTGTAAAGGTGGATTTTGTTGAAATGTGACAACAAATTAGTTTATTATTGTAGTTTGGATAAAATTGGTTATTTACCAGTCATTCAGTTGTATAACGAGGAGTTATGTAATGAAGTATCCCATATTAACTACGATTTCTCGAGAGGCTTGATATCATAGAGAATCATTATTGATTAATAAATATTTTCAATGCCTTGCCCTGTGGAGGTCTCCTTGACACATTGTCAAGGTTTTACCATGTAAATTCGTTGTGTTTACTAGTGTATGTTTGTTTTGTTTCCTATTCATTTTTCTCTATAATTATTTCTTTCTTATTGTACTCCCGATCCCAATACTCATTCGCGAGGGCACTCCATTGATGGGAAAATTTCCACAAGGATGACAAGTTGATGTTTACTTTATTTTCTCACCACAACCACCATCGTCTCCACAAGAACTTGTGATCTGATGGTGTACAATTTCTCTCTACAAGAAGCAAACCCACACTTTTATTTTGAATACATATCATCCATGTTTTCAACATTTACTTGCATGGTAGTGACTTCTTTTTTTTTGCACATGCCCATTTTATGTCTTCATATTTTGTTTCTTCCTTAGCTTCAAACCATAAAATATTTTATTTATTTATTATTTTTTTTATTTTGGCATGACCACTACAGGAAAACATTTCCTGATAGGTCCAATTATTGGGCCTCTTCTTGTGTTGTAGCTTCCATCGTTTCTTCTTATCCTACATAAATTAAACTAGCACCTTTGAACATGCATGACACTTCATTTATTAGGCCATAAAAAAAAACCCCAAGATGAGAGGTGTCCCCTTGAAACCAATTCATACTTTGACATATCTATTTTTGGCTCAGAAACCTTTTTTTATTCTTTTAAAGATAATATAAGAGAAACAAGTATAATAAATACATACATAACAAGAAGGAATTCAAGCCATGTACACCATGATTTACCCTAGAGAACCCTAATTATGGAAAAACCAATGAAAAATAGATCTATTATTGTCTGTGGCTGAAACACAACCAAGCCTTCCATCAAACTGAGGTTCCACCACTCAGATCTACCTCAAGCCTTTTAACCCCTTAACTACATGTAATACCATAAGAATAATACCATGAATCACCAAGACTAATTGTACAAAAGACACATATGTTGACACAACCTTCACTCCATCACTCGGTAAAGTTTATATATCTATTCAAGGGGCTAAACGAGGGGCCCAACTTAGCAATAGACCACCTGGATTCCTGCTAACATCAATGGAAAAGAAATTTCTCCCTGACAAGAGGTTGGATAAGCATTCAACATATTTAAGGCCTACACATAATCTCTTCCAAAAAAATGACATCCAGATTATGAAAAAAGAAGAAATTCTTCATAGCATTCCTCCTAGAGGAGCCCCCCAATCTCATGATATTCGAGGATGTCAAACCAGCTCCAAAAAGGGAAGAAATGAAATGTCAACGCCTAATAAATAAGCCAGTTCGAAGGGGAAACCTCCAATACATTACATGAATGAGCAACTCTTCGATGATACAAATGACAAAACCTCCTTTCTATATATAGGAGTCCATGGTGCCACAATGTAATCCTAGTGGGGCATAATGTAATCCTAGCCGACCTAACAATAATAATGTAAGGGCACAATAATAACAATATGGGGGTTACATGGGTACAACAATAACAATAACGAGGGCTACACTAACATAATAAGGGACTACACTATTAATATAGGGACCTAAAATGCCCCTCTCCTTCAAAAAAATGTTGTCCTCAATGCTTGAGTAGCTCTCGGTGCTTCTGTATAAAATTCTCATCCTCCCATGTATAAACATCAATGGGTAAGTTCTTCCACTTGATGAGATACTCTGAAATTGATCTATTTTGTAGCTGTTGAGTTCTTGTTTCTATGACCGCTTCAGGTTCCAAGATGATTTTTCCTTCCTCATCAACTTCTGGCAATATTGTTTGAACTGGAATATTTTCACCTATAACCTTCTTTAAGCATGAAACATGGAAAACTGGATGCACTCGTGAAGAAGCACGAAGCTCCAATTTGTATGCCATAGTACCAATATTTTGCAACACCTTGTAAGGACCATAGTATTTTGGCGATAATTTATTATCCTTCTTAGCTTGCTTGAGGGACATTTGTTTGTTTGGTTGTAGTCGTAAAAATACCCAGTCTCCTACATCAAAACTTCTCTCGCTGTGATGTTGATATGCCTGTTGTTTCATTCGATTTTGTGCCAAATTCAAGTTATTCTTTAAGAGTTTGAGAACTTCTTGTTGATGCTCAATGTGATCTTCCACTACTTGAACCTTCAAATTTTCTCTTAAATATGATGTGATGGATGGTGGATGATATCCATAAAGTGCCATAAATGGGGTAATTTTTGCTGCAGTATGGAAGGAAGTGTTATACCACCATTCAGCGAGAGGTAACCACTTGACCCATTGTGTTTGTTTATAAGATACAAAACAACGAAGATATCCTTCCAAACATTTATTTACTATCTCAGTTTGACCATGATATTGAGGATGATAAGATGAGCTATGAGCTAATTGAGTACCCAAAGAAGAAAATAACTCCGTCCAAAAATTTCCAATAAAAATGGGATCTCTGTCGCTCACAATAACCCTTGGGTTTCCATGTAGTTTTTGAATTGTGTCCATAAATATAGTAGCAACTGTACCTGCTTTAAATGGATGATATAATGCACAAAAGTGTGAATACTTGGTAATTCTATCAACTACCACCATGATGACAATATTTCCATTGGACTTAGGTAAACCTGTGATAAAATCCATTGAAATATCCTCCCAACATTGACTTGGAATGGATAAAGGTTGTAGAAGTCTCGGGGTCTTAATTGTCTCAAATTTATTCTTCTGGCAAACCAAACATTCCGCCACAAAGTTTTGAATATCAGATTTAAGGCCCTCCCAAAAAAATTCTTTCTTCATCCTATGGTAAGTTTTTAAAAATCCTGAGTGTCCTCCTAAAGGAGAAGTGTGTAATTCCAAAAGAATCTTTTGTTTTAGTTGGGAATTTTTACAAAGATATGAGCGATCTTTGTACCATAAAGAATCATTTTTCCAACTAAATGTATCAGATGTACTAGGATCTTGCTGCAACTTTTGAATGAGTGTCCATACCTTTTTGTCCTTCTTCCATTCATATCTTGCTTCGGTTATCCAATTTGGTTGGATAATAGAAATGGCACAAAGCAATGCTTCCACCTCTTAATTCTTTCTTGAGAGTGCATCTGCAACAACATTAAGCTTCCCTTTTTTATAGATTATTTCAAAGTCATAACCCAACATCTTTTTGACCCATTTTTTTTGCTCCTTTGAAGATAGTCTTTGTTCCAAAAAGTGTTTGATACTATCATGATCAGTTTTTACCTTCAAGTGTCTTCCCATTAGGTAAGTTCACCATTTCTTTAGTGCATGAAGTATTCCATTTCCTTCTCATAAATAGGTTTTGGTAAATAATTTCCTTTGATTGGACGAATTTCAAAAGCAATGAGCCTTCCTTCCTGCATTAAAACAACACCACTTCCATTTCCTGAGGCATCACATTCCACAATAAAGGTTTTTGTGAAGTCTGCCGTAGCTAAGACTGGTGCTAGGCACATTTCCTCTTTAAGATGTTCAAAGGCCTTAGTTTCTTTAGGAGTCCATGAAAATGCATCTTTCTTTAATAATGTTGTTATAGGTGCTGCTATTCTCCCATAATTCTTAACAAACTTGTGATAATACCCTGTTAACCTGAGAAATCCTCGCAACTGCTTTATGGATGTGGGGACTTTCCATTCCTTAATGGCTTTAATTTTGTTAAGGTCTACCTTAACACCCTCGTGAGATACAATATGACCCAGATATTCCACCTCTTGTACTCCAAAGAAACATTTGGATGTTTTTGCATATAATTGTTTCCCCTACAATAGTTTGAGCACCCTATCAACATGTTGAACATGATCCTTCCAAGACCTGTTGTAGATTAGTATATCATCAAAAAATACTAGCACAAATTTTCTAATGAAGCGTTTGAAAATGGAATTCATCAACCCTTTAAATGTAGAAGGTACATTGGTAAGGCCAAAAGGCATGACCAAAAATTCATAATGACCCTCATGAGTTCGAAATGATGTTTTTGGAATATCTTTAGTCTTCATTCTAATTTGATGATATCGTGAACGAAGATCCAAATTGGTAAAATAAATTGATCCATGTAATTCATCCAATAATTCATCAATCACAGGAATGGGAAATTTATCTTTAATGGTGAGCTTATTGAGCTCCCTATAATCCGGACACATTCACCATGATCCATCCTTCTTGTGTACCAATACTACGGGAGCAGAGAAAGAACTTTGACTAGGTTGAATTATACCCGCCTCTAACATTTCTGCAATCATACGTTCAATTTCGCTCTTTTGGAAGTAAGGATATCTATAAAGCCTGATGTTTGGAGGAACACTTCCTGGAATCAAATGAATAGCATGATCATGATCACGAATAGGTGGGAGTCCTTTGGGAGTTTCAAACACCTTGGAATGATTGTCTAAGACTTGTTGGAGATCTGCAGAAATAGATGATTTTGATGTTGGAACTTCTAGTGAGCATAATTGTGCAATTACGCCTCGCTGTTCTTTCTTTAGAAGCTTTTCATGACATTAGAGCTTATTATCCTTCCTGGCTTCCCCGCAATACCCCGTAATTCAACTTCCTTTCCTTCTGAAAAAAATTTCAAGAAAAGTTCTTGAAAATTAAAAGCTACCGTCCCCAAAGATTGTAACCATTGTACTCCTAGTACAACATCGGCACCTCCCATAGGAATGGAAAGCATTGGACTAGTCAATACATATTCCCCCATGGTTAGCTTGATATTATGGCATTTTCCAGAGCAATTTATAGTTCCTCCATTTGCAACCATCACTTTACATTCTGGTGTTGGGTATAGGAAACAATTTAATTCCTTGGCTACCTTACAATGAATAAAATTATGGGTGCTACCTGAATCAATCAACACTATTACCTTTTTCTTCTTGATATGCCCTTCTATCTTGAGAGTTTGAGGAGTGGTAATTCCTGCCAATGCATTACACGATATGGTCGGACTCATTTCTTCCTCTTCTAGGGTTGGTTCCTGGTGTATATCCTCTTCTTGTTCATTTTCTTCTTCCTCTTCACAATCTATGTAAAATAATTTCTTCTCAGCACACTTATGACATTTAGTGTATTTGCTATCACAACTGTAGCAAAGCCCTTTTGCTCTTTTTTCTTCCAATTGTTGTGGTGTCAACCTTGTAGGTTGTGGAAATCTAGGCATAGCAACACTTCCTTCTTTATAGAAGTAAGTGGTAGGCTTCCTTGTCGCCATAATTTTACATTCAATTTTTCTTGCCAACCTGAATGCCTTCTCCAATGAATCAGGTTCCAAAACGCGAACTTCATGTTGGATGTTATCCTTTAAAGTACCTATGAAGATATCAATCCTGTGTTCCTCTGGAATATCAGTTACCCTTATATTCAATTTTTGGAAGTCCTCAATGTGCTCCCCCACTAAACCCTTTTGTTTGAGATTTATCAATTGGCTAGAGAAGGTGTTGCTCTTTGTATCCTCATAATGTGCTATCATTTCCTCCGTAAAAATTAACAAAGTGACAATTTTTTTACGGGAGCAAAGCCATCGATACCATACAAATGTATTTTGTTCTAAATGTAAAGTTGCAATGCGTACCTTTTGTGTGTTTTGCACATTATGGGGATCAAAATATTGCTCCATCTGTAGTATCCATGTTACAGGATCCTTTCCATCAAACTTCCTCATATCCATTTTTGGAATATGGTGGTTCTTCCCGCCAACATTAGATTTTATGAAGTCACGATTAACATTTATTTTGTTCTCATCATGAGTTTCCTCTACTATCTTTTCACCATTAGGAAAAATTTCTTGTATCAACTTTGTCAAACCTTCCATGTCTTCTTTTAGATCATTCTTCATGTTTTCCATGTTGTCTTTCATTTTTTCATCAATCTTAGCTTCCATGTCATCCATCTTAGATTCCACGCCTTTCTTCGAACCATCCATATTATTCTTCAAACCATCAATCTTCACTTCCATGCCTTTCTTCAAAACTTCCATTTCATTTTGCTTGTTTCTTATGAGTCAGCCTATGAATGCCTCTTATAATTTTGATAGATCATGTTGCAATTCTTCATCTTCATGAGTCATAGTAGAGCCTTCTGAAGGCTTAATGGGTGTTGAATTATTTTTACGAGGCATTTTTTAGAACCCAATACTGATATATATTCTACAATATGCCCATGGAATCAATTCAAATTGATTCTTCAAACAAGACTCATGCAATTCAGAAAAAAATACACACATTTTTCTTGCTTTTAAGGAGCTCGATATTGAAAGTGGATTATCTTTGTGATTGCAGCTCTTCAATATCTGAAATTTGGCATTGAGGTAGCCTTCTAAATTATCTTTCGAATGCCATAGGTCTAACTTGATTTGGATTCTCCAAGGAAAAGTTATGTCCAATCTCCCACAATGACCTAATTATGGACTGGTTGAGTAGAGAAAACTTGTACGACTTGCCACGTGTCACTATTTCGTCTTTTAGCTCTTAAATTGATAGGAAATAAACTATATTATATTTACTTGTGACCACTTTTTACGGCACTCCAATCCGATGCTCAAAGAGAGAGAGTTATGAAGATTTTCCAACAATCACCTCTTTGAGGTGAAATTCAGGAGCCTGAAAAAGCACTATCTTCCACAGATCATATCTCCGAAAATATTGCGAACAAAGCTCTAAAATTTTGCAACGATTTTCGTCTGAATTTTAGCTTCGCACCCTAAAAATTTCAGATTCTAAACCTTGGTATAAAAAAATTTATATTGCAAATGCCACGATGACCTGTTTAGATTAAATTGAGGAGCCTGCAAAAAGACCTAACTTCCATATATCATATCTCCTAAAATATTGTGAACCAAGCTCTGAAATTTTGTGACAATATTCCTTAGAATTTTGGCTTTGCACCCTAAAATTTCATCTTCTGAAACTTTGTAGAAAAAAATTTATAGTGAAAATTCCACGATGACCTGTTTGGAGCAGTGAAACCCTAGAATCTCAAAGCTCTTATACCAAATGTTGTGAAACCAGCTCAAAAAAGAGAAGAAAAGAGATGTCAATGCCTTATAAATAAGCCACTTCGAGGGGGAAACCTCCAATACATTACATGAATGAACAATTCTTCGATGATACAAATGAAAAAACCTACTTTCTATATATAGGAGTCCATGGTGCCACAATGTAATCCTCGTGGGGCACAATCTAATCCTAGCTGACCTAACAATAATAATGTAAGGGCACAATAATAACAATATGGGGGTTACATGGGTACAACAATAAAAATAAGGGGGGCTACACTAACATAATAAGGGACTACACTATTAATATAGGGACCTAACATATTCATTAGTTAACCTTTGGTGTATACAAATTTTCTTTAAAGCCCTAAAAAAGGGTTGGAAATATGATTTTGACCTAAACAGGAGCTTTTTCTTTTGACCCCTTCCCCTACATCCTAGAGTAATGGAGGTTTGATTGATTCATATATGAAATAATTCATAAGAAAATATATTTAAACTATGATAAACAACTCACAAACCCTCAGCTTCTACAAAAAAAATTAATTTGAAAAAACTCACTAGACAACTATGCTGCAGCAAAAAATTATCATTGTGAAAAACTTCCAAATAGTGCAGAGGATTATCATTAGAGATCACATCTCAGACATCTATGCTCTAGAAAGACAATATCATGGGCTTCATTTCCATCCTAAATTCCAATCTCCTGATACATTCAAATCTTGATCAAGTCCATACTTTCTACCAATTCTTCAACTTCCTTTTAATTCGCATACTGTTGCACCTACCTTTCCCCCCCAAGAGTAACTCATTCAAGAGAATCTCTCATGATGTGTCCAAATTTTTACATCACCACATAAGAAAATCACCAAAAAAGTTCATGGTTGCACAACAGAAATGTATAATATCGCAATAGTAATCTCAAAATTACTTCATTCTGGAACTCGTGAATTCCTTGTTTCGAGAATAGGGATATCACTTTTACCATTATCTCTTTCCCTCCTAAGTTCATAGCATGTCTCAATTTTGAAGCCCAGAAAACGCTACAAACTTGCTATAGATTATTTTTGGTTATATATCACAGGTTTTTTGTATAAATTATACAAACAATACGTATACCAATGGATTCAATCTGATCTTGTGATATGCTAAAGAAATATATTGAATCCTTCTACAAATTAATTTCCAAAAATAAACACGATTTCCAATCATAAAAAGTAAATAAACAAGAAAATCAAACTACAATATAGATATTTCCTGGAGAAAACTTGCTGCTCAAAACCCCTTTATCTTTTATTTTATATTCAACAAGGAATCATGAAACAATAATAATGCTGTTGTCTCAGAAGAGTCTCCTACAATCTCACAACTGTCTCACACTGATCCGAACAAAATTGACCAGCACTAAGACAATTTTTAGCCTCTACTCAGCCTACCTTTCTTGCACAATTCATGTGGAATGAAATCCCAATTATTTAGGAATTTCAACCTTCTGAAACTGTGCAATGCTCATGGGAAATCCTATGGGTGTTTTAGTGCAGGTGAGCAACCTACTAATAATACCACTGATAGTTAACATCTCTTTAACCTTTATCTCAACTGGGTCTCCACTGGAACTGACATGTATGCACCTATTAATAGTAAATACTAGGGGAATTGTGAAGCCTAAAATAGGCCTCCTAAGGAAATTATAAAATAATAGTGCAAATAATAAAATAAGATTTTATTACATCATCAAAGTTTAGAGGGAAAAAAGTAAAAACTATGTTCTCAACTTGTATTTTCAACTTATCTCCCAAATTTTTTACTCAAATTTCTAGTTGGAGTACTCCTTGGATGAAAAATTTAATTCCTCATCCAAATTATACCCATGTTACATACTTGTGATGGGTGATTCTACAGGAAAAATGAGAAATACATGAAAAATGTGATTGAAATAATGTTTTTTCATGTATTTTTCATTTTTCGTGTAGCTGGGTCCATCGAAAGTATGCAACATGGGACCTCTTTGGACGAGGAATTAAATTTTCATCCAATGAGTACTCCCATTCGAAATTTGAGTAAAAAATTTGGGAGATAAGTTGAAAAAGTAGTTTTATTATTTTATTATTTTTAAATATTTTTACCCTTTTACTTAAAAAATCGTGAATCATCCCCCATGGTTGACATCATCATCTTGAATCCTATTGGTTCTTGTAAATTTTATTTTTGTTATACATTTTTCTTATGAGGCCCGTTTTAGACCTAAAGATTCCCCTAATGTCATCAATTACATGACAGATCACTACATGTGAATTAAATCTGATTTAATTCACTTGACCTCTCACTAGTGCAACAAACAGTTACAACTAGTTAAACTAATTTTAACACAATTAACTGAGTTAACTTATTTCTCATGCATTAAAATAATACAATAATTGTTGCATCTTGGACTGAATAACTAATAGAATCACTCTGCATGCCTCACCAACCACCCTCAACTAAAAATTCATGAGTTAATTGAGTTTATCACACTGAGTTAACTATTACAAGTGATTATGAGATAAGATTACATTTTATTGTCTAATTTAATTAGGGGAAAATTAAATTAGATGCAAATTTCTTGTGGACTTTTCAACACTCCCTCTCAACAACAAAGTGATTATCAGCTACCCTAATCCTTCCATTATGGTATTCCAATTTTCTCCTGGCGAGCGCCTTCATCAGAATATATTCATCCTAATCTTCCGTGGGAATGTACTAAAGTAACATAATGTTCCTCTAAACAAAATCTCCGAGATGGTGGTACCAGATGTCTATATTCTTGGACCTATCATGAAATACTGGATTAACCGAGAGTTTAATGCAACTCTGGTTATCACAATGTATCACCATTGGATCCATCTGATGACCAAACAAACCAACCAGAATCTTCCTCATCCAAATGGCCTCACATGTACCCTAAATTTCTTCCATGTAATCTACCTCGGTTGAACTCAGTGCCACGAATCTCTTCTTCCTACTATACTAAGAAATTATTGTTGATCCTATACTGAAGATCCCTCCTGATGTGCTCTTTTTGTATGATGGACTACCTACCCAATGTACATCGATGAAGCCCTGAATATTCACTCCTTTTCTCCATATGTACTATAATCCATACTATGTTGTTCCCCTAATATATCTCAATACATGCTTCCCCACCCTCCAAAATAGCTTGGTTGGCTTAACCATAGCTTCACTCATCTGGTTAAATGTGTAGAAAATGTATAGTCTAGTGTTCACCAAGTATATTAGTGAACCCACAAGCTACCTATAAATAGTTGCATCCACAACTACACCTGAAGTAGCATCCTCCTTCCTTCAGTTTCCTAGAAGAGGAGTCTCCATGGGTTTACAGCTCTCCATGTGAAACTCACTCAGAATCTCTTTGGCATACTTTCCTTGAGAAACAAATAGCTCACCATCCCGCTGCCATATTTCCAAACCAAGGAAATAGTGAAGGAGTCCCATGTCCTTCATCTCAAACTCTCCTGCAAGATCCTCTCTGCAATAATTTATGAGCTTCTCATCACCTGTCAAAATTAGATCATCAACATAAAGTATGATAATTAGGAGCTGACCATCCACCACATTATGATACAGGTTCACATCCACTTCACTCTTTGTGAAGCCCAACTTGTTGAAATAGCTATCAATCCTGGTGTACCAAGCACGAGGTGATTGCTTCAGCCCATATAGTGCTCTCTTCAGTCTGCACACATGAGACTCACTATCAAAGGTCTCACAAATTTTTGGCTTCTCTATGTGCACTTCTTCGTCAATAGATCCATTGAGAAACATAGTTTCCACATCCATCTGATGTATCTATCACCGCATCATTATTGAGATTGCAAGGATATATCTACTCAATGAATTCCTCACAACCGATGAAAAAGAACCCTGATAGTAAATCCCCTCAACTTGTCAGAATCACTGGGCTACAAATCTATCCTTGTACTTCTCCACACTCCCATCTACCACTTGCTTCACATTATAGATCCATCTAGATCCAACCACTGATTTTCTGACTGGTCTTGGGACAACTTCCCATGCACTGTTATTGACAATGGGGTCATACTCCTCAACCATGGCATCAACCCAAATTGTTTGTTGCACTGCTTCCTCAAAGGAGGATGGTTCTGTCACAATAATTTTACTCATAAAAGCCATGTATCCAGTAAACCTATCTGGAGACTGTCTTTGTCTGTGCAGTGAAGTAGCTACTACTACATTTTCTGTCACATAAAGTCTCAATCTATCAACTTCGGGGTGAGCCTTCTACCATGTCTGGTGGATGGCTCTACATGAGTGTTTTCTGCCACTCCATGATCCCCTAGATGTGGTTGCTCCGCATATTAAGGTTCATCCTTTGGATCCAGGAGTTCCTCCTCTGCATGAAAATCAACCTCCCTCTCTAGGGGCAATCACATGGCTTTCTCCTCATTAAATTTTATATCCCATCTCACAACTGTCATCTTACTGTTTGGAAAATACACCAAATAGTTGCGGGGATTATCAATGTACCCCAAAAATATCCCAATCTCAGATGTTGGTTCTAGCTTCTTCCTAGAATCTTTGGTCACATGGAAATGGGTAGATGAGCCAAAAATTTTAATATATGAAATATCACGTTTTGTACCATAAAAATCCTCCTCTGGTGTATTCATTCCAAGTATCCGATGAGGAATATGGTTTTACACAAATACCACTGTGTTGCATGCCTTTTCCCATAGATCCAATGGTAGGCCCTGATCATGCGACATCACTCATGCCACACCCAAAATTGTTCCATTTTTTCTTTCTGTGACCCCATTCTGTTGTGGGTTATGAGGCCCAATAAAATTTCTCTTTATAACTTTTTTGCTATAGAAGTTCTAGAATTCATTAGAGATGTGCTCACCACCGTTGTTACTCCTAAGAGCCTTCACATGCTTCCCCATATCTTTATCCACCAATGCTTTGAACTCACAAAATTTTGAGAACGTATGACCTTTCTTCTACATGAAGTAGATCCAACACTTTCTATAAAAATCATCAAAAAATATCACATAATACCTGTGCTTTGTTTTTGAATTGGTAGAGAGTGGTCCACATAGGTCTGAGTGAATTGTCTCAAGGATTCACGCTGCTTGGTTCTCCTTCTCATGAAAAGTGGCCTTTGCATACTTCCCCATGGTACATCCCTTGCATGTGTCTATCTGCATGAGAGTACCCTTAGGAAGTCCTGTAGAAATCTGTTGCATGAACTTCAAGGTTCCGTGGTGTAGATGGCCCAATATCCTATTCCATAACTCACCTTTATCCTGGCTCACCACTTTGTGTGCCTTACCCATCAATTTTGTGCAACCGTCTACATCAAATTTGTAGATATTCTTCACACATATCCCAATATTCTTGGCTTGTCCTATGGCTTTGTGTCGAAGGAATGCTTTCCCTTCACTGAAAACCAAATCATAACCTCTATCCTCCAACATAAAAACTGAAACTAAATTCCATTTCAAGCCTGGTACATGCATTATATCTTTTAATTATAAGGGTTTACCTAACTGTCACTGGAAGGTAACTGTACCAATCCTAGTAAGGCTATACCTCCCATCATCACCCATTTCAATATGCATCTAGAGGTCCTTCTCCTCCATGCTATTGAAAAGTTCTTTATCTCCCATCATGTGAAAAGATGTACCACTACCTAAGTACCACACTGATCTCATCACACTTGACACCGTCAATGGGATGAGCGAGAAGTCCAACTCAAATTGTGAGGCCAAAGCCTCACCAACTATAGATCCTGAAGCCTTCTTTTTTTTCTTCTTCTACAGACAGTTAGTGGCATAATGTCCATGCTCATGACAATGAAAATATTTCATTCAGTACATGTGACACTTCTTGCCTTCTTTGCTGGTCTCAGATTTGGAATAGGATTTCTTTCCTTTCCCCTTATTTTCCTTACTAGCCAAGGAATAATTTTCTTCATTATTTGTCTTAGATGAAGATCCATCCCTGGTATTCCCCCTAAATTCTTCTTGCACCAAATCTGACCAAAGTCACTCCCAATCAGGCAACTGCTCTCTCCCATTGAAAGAGTCCTCATAACTATGCCAACTCTTGGGAAGGCCTATAAGAGCTATCCTCACCAAGTCAACATCCACTACAGTAATTCTGATGCTCCCAAGCTCATATCGACATTGGACAAACTTGGTTAAATATTTTGGAATAGTGTCGCCTTTCTCCATTTTTATTTTCCTTAACTTTTATTTCATTTCCAATTTTCTATGGTCACTTCCACACTTAAACATATTTTTCAAATAATTCCACATTGAATATGGAGTCTCTTTGCCATGGATACTTGAGACAATGTAGTCTCGTACTCCCTCCGATATGATCATCCTTGCCTTCGCAACCTTCTTTTGCCAAGCATCAAGAAGAGCGACATCTGCTGCTCTGGGTTTGGGAATGTCATTATCAATGAATTCTTTCAAACCATTTTCCTCCAAAACTGCCTCCATCCTGTCTTTTTACGCAATGTAATTAGAACTTCCCTCGAGTGAATATTCCAATCTCAATCCATTTAAAGCCATCTTGATCATGATCCGCATGTCGCACCAAAGAATATTTTTTCAAATTGGAATGCTATTCAGCACAAACTCAATTTCTTCTCCACTATAGTGATTTCCTGAACTCTAATGCCATGTAGAGATTATAAAAACAATATGTATATAAATGGATTCAATCCGATCATGCGATATGCTAAAGGAAGTTATTGAATCCTTCTACAAATTAATTGCAGAAAATAAGAACGATCACCAATCACAACAAGTAAATAAAGAAGCAAATCAAACCACAACACAAATGTTTTCCCACAGAAATCTTGTTGCTCAAAACCCCTCTATCTTCTATTGTATACTCACCCAGAAATCATGAAACAATTATAATTCACTCTTCTCACAACAGTCTCCTCCACTCTCTCAACTGTCTAACACTGATTGGAACAAAATCAACCAACACTTAGCCAATTTTCAGCCTTTTCTCAGCCTGCCTTTCTTGCACAATTCATGTGGAATGCAATCCCTATTCTTTAGGAATTTCAGCCTTCCAAAACTACACAATGCTCATGGGAAATCCTATGGGTGTTTTACTGCATGTCGGTAGCCTACTAATAATACAATTGATAGTTAACATCCCTTTAACCTTTGTCTCAATAGGGTCTCCACTTGAACTGACATGCATGAAGCTATTAATAGTAAATCATTAGTTTCACGACAGATCACTGCATGTGAATTAAATCTGATTTAGTTGACTTGACCTCTCACTAGTGCAACAAATAGTTACAACTATTGAAAGTGATTTTAACTCAATTAGTTGACTTAACTGATTTCTCATGCATTAAACTAATGCACTAATTACTGCAACCTGGACTCAATAACTAATAGAATCACTCTCCATGCCTCACCAACCACCCTCAACTCAAAATTCATGATATAACTGAGTTTATCACACTCAGTTAACTATGACAAGTGATTATGAGAGAATATTACATTTTATTGTCCAATTTAATTAAGGGAAAATTAATTTAGACACACATTTCTTGTTGACTTTTCAACAATTTTGTCATGAAGGAGGCAATTAAATGCTTTTATTTGATTATTTTGACTGATTAAACAACCTCTAATCAGCAAAGGGAGCATATATTTTTCAGGGATGGTCAAAGTTAAACGTGCTATGCACTATCACTACGGACTTGCCTAAAAGTCCCATATTTCTACAACGAAGAAGATTTTAAAGATTTTTCAAGTTTTGATTGTATTTTTTAGACAAGTCAGCCACATGGAAAGGTAAAATGTCAACAGTTAAATTTTTTGATGAAGACATACTCTTCGACAAAGGCTTTCAAATTTCCATCTCATCATGGAAGCTACATCAACAATTATGACACCACCTCCGAAAAATTTGGAAGACTGGTCACCTGACTTGATGGGAGTATTTATGTTTTCAGTCATGGTTAGTGCCACCTCAAGCACATGACCTTTTCAATGTAAATATGTAGCTTTAAAATTAGGTTAATTTAATAAAGATTTTTTAGAGCCCTATTATGTTTCTAAGTCCTAAAAATAGTAGTTGTCTATTTTATCTCCTTGTAATATGCTTTTGGTTAGATTAGGTGTCAAAAAAATTATTTGAAGGTCGAACCCTGTTCGCAGACTCAATGTAAACATGCCTAAAGTTGTAAATAGGAAAATCATTGAAGGATAGAGGGTTGATTGATGTTTACTATAGACTGCTATTGTAAAATATTTTGATGAGTAATATACAGTGGAAACTTTCTTCTCTTTAGCTGAGGTTCATTGAGATTCTCATGAGTATTTGTCTTTTGTTTTCTACAATTTTATCTTCAGTATCCTAGTGTTTTATTACCTAGAATTCATGGCTTAAATGCCCTAACTTCCTTCAAAAATTTGGTCTACTGTGAATGTTATCTTTTCATCAGAATATATATATATATATATATATATATATATATATATATATATGCATCATCTTCCATGAATAGAGTTTCACATGTCATTGAGTTCCTTACATTGGCTCCATGTTCCCAATGGTCATGATTTGTCAGCATCTTTCACCTCCATAAAAAACACACTTAAAACCCAATTTGAGAGTTAGCCATCTGTTGAACTTCATTTAGATAATATCATTCTATATACTTAAGAGAGCCCTCTCAGGCTGAAAAGGCTAATTTTCAGCTAAAATTAGGTTTGAAATAGTTGCTCTAGGTTGACTGTTGAAGAAGCCCATGGGTTCTCAATTTAGTGATAACAGAACTGGAAAAAGGTTTTGACTAAGGTCACAGTAAAAGATGAGTTTGCAAGCTCAAGAAATCATTGTATGGCCTCACGCAATTTCCTAGGAAATGGTACAAGGAGTTTAACTCCTTCACGGTGAGCTAAAAATTTATCAAAAGTGAGTATGATCATTGTGTATACTTCAAAAGTTTCAATGGCATATTCATTATCTTGGTTTTTTATGTTGGCGATATTTTTATTGCAAGAAAAAGCATGGAATAAATCAACATGTTAAAGGCTCAAATATCTATTACTTTGATATGAAGGATCTTGGAGCAGAAAAATGTATCTTAGGCATGGAGATACATAGAGATAGGAAGAATGGTAAGCTTTGATTATCACAACATAAGTATGTGAAGTAAGTACTTGAAAATTTCAGTATGAAAAATTTGAAACCTATTAATGTTCTATTAGCTTCCCATTTTAAGCTTTCTTCAATTTTGAGTCTTAGAACTAATGAAGTAAAGAAGTATATGTATCTTGTACCATATCCAAATGAAGTAGGAAAATTAATTTATACGATGGTATCTACAAAACCTAACATTTCACATGCAGTTGGAGTTTTCAACAAGTTCATGGAAAATCTAGGGGAAGAACTGTGTGAAATGAAATGGGTGCTTTGATATTAATGAGGCACAAGGACCATTGGATCGCCTTTGATGGTAGTGAAGGATCAGTCTGTAGATATGTCGATGTTGATTATGGAGGTGATTTGGAAAAAAGGAGATCCACTATAGGTTGTGTTTTTACTCCTGTAGGTGGATAAATTAGTTGGATGGCAAAGCCTCGAGAGAAATTTTCTTTGTCCACTACTGAAGCAGAGTATATACTTTCCTCAAATGCCTGTAAAGAGGAAAACTAGTTAAAAGCTCTGCTTGATGAGTTTGGTAGGATGTGGGAGAAATAGAATGTGTTCTGTGACAATTGGAACAGGGTCTCCTACAAAGTTGCGAATCTGGTCCATTTTGTATATTTATTATTATATTCAGTCTAATGCAGGGGTTTTGGTGTAGGTCAAAGCCCCTAATGCATTGTAAGTGGGTCAAGGGTAGACCAAGAGTCCACAAACCATGGTTTGAAGACCATCAGATGCGTAAGCTAAAATAGTATAAGTAGTATAACCTTTTTTGATTTGATAGGTAGAAGAGAAAGAGAACTGAAAATAAGGATGAATTGTTAGATCTGGGTCGGGTTGTTTTGGGTAAGGACTCCTGTTTGCTATGTGCATGGAGATCCTCTGTCCTGCTGTGTGTAGACCCTACTGGCTGTGTGCGTGGGTGGTATTTGGGGAATGTAAGAAGATTTTGATAAAAACTATATGTGAAGTGTTGTTAAGCCATATAATGTTGGATGAATCTGTTATGTTATGGTTGCTGCGAAATACAGTTGTCTCACTAAGCTGCGAACTTATCTAAGTAGTTGCATTTAATATATTACTGTAATAAGAATATTGATGCACTTGCTTTTTATTTCTCTATTAATGAACATGAACCATCTGTGGTGACAATTTTGGCTGTGATTATGCTATTTTATGATTATAATTGATGATACACTCGTGGATGCGAACCTGCTAGAGTAGATCTGATAATTGTGGGCCTGCATTGTTACCTCCTCGCTTTCTCTGGGTGTGGAAACCTGGTTCCAACATCCTCCCATACTACTTTGGGTCAGACTTTGGCCTCCATAAGAGGGTCACTGCTGAAAGGGCCAGTAGTATATGGGATTTTTGGCAGACCTTAACCTCCAAACCTGGGTCAAGACCCCTCGAGCCAACAAATGGTTCCATTTTCGAGACCGGGAGAATTTTGAGAGAGGGATCGGGTAACGCCAAGGCTGTATTGGAAGCTTGGGAGAAAATAAATTGTTGAATGATTTGAACAAGTATTGATAAATTTCTACGAACTTTTTCGTTACAGATTAAGATCTTAGTGCGTGAAAGGAGTGTCCTATGTAGCCATACTGAGTGGATGAGCTCCGATCAAAGTGAGGGTACAACACGCAGTGGCAAGTACTATAGAACTAATCAAGAGGGAAATCAATCTATCTATACTCCAGTAACTAATTTTTCTACACATAACCCCCCATCAACACCATCTTCGAGTCTCCGCAGGGGCAAGAACTCACCTCCGCCATCATCAGAAGATGATATGACTTCACAAATGAAGTTACCGTCCTTCAAGGGTGTGAGGGATGAAGATATGGATCGGTTCCAGTTTGTCTCAGGGCCTGTATGGACTACGCAGAACGTAGTGACTGATGCTGTGAAAAGAGCGCAGCTGTCTCTTTATTTTGAAGGAGGGGACCTACACTGGTACATGGGATACTTAGACCAGCATGCAAATGCAAGCATTGAAGACATTAGGGACACCTTGAAGAAGAAATTCAAAAATCCTAAAGCCTACTCCCAGATAGTGAACGAACTGAAATATTTCAGGCAAAGTCCATCTGAGTCGGTATGGGAAGCTGATCAACAATTAAGAAAAGTAATCAGAGAAGGAGGATTCCAGTACGATGATAGAACGGTTCATTGCTATGTTGTTGCCTCACCTACGCATACCAATGGGCCACCATGACATTGAGTAGCAGGAGAAGGCCTTGGAAATAGCAATGAAGCTGGAGGTTGCGCCACGAGATGAAACCAAGTTGGGGGTCCAATAGATACAAGGCCAACTCGAAGTAATGCATATGGATATCCAGAACCTACAGAAGGAACGGGGAGTGGAGGCTAGCCCTGGCAGGTGGTGCATATGATGCAGAGTGAATGACCACACGGAGGGAAAATGTCTACTATTAGCAGATTGCATGCAAATGGAAAGACCTAGCCCACTACGCCCTAGAGAAGCTGCGGGACTGAGTAGGCTGGAACTATGGTGTGATGAATGTCGTGTTGTGGGGTTGCACGACACCAATCACTGCCCCCACCTTACCACTTGTATTCCGGAAGGTAAGAAACAATGGTGTAGGTTTTGTAGGGCTGTAGGGAATGATTAGCAGAACTGCCGAACTTATGATTTGATGTTAGACCATGGAAATCTCTATAGAGTACAGAAAAATCCATCATCACTAAGGACCCCTTCCAAAATCGGGGGTTCCCCCATTAGGAGTAGAGGAGGGGCCCGAGGCGGAACCGCTAGTAGGGGAAGAGGCCAACTGATTGGTTATAACTGTGGAGAGATAGGCCACTTTGCAAGGGATTGCTCGAACCTTACAAGGAAATCCTGCCGATACTGGAGGCAGTGGGACCACATGATCGAGGACTGCCTAGTTTTGATAGCTAAGGTGTAGGAGAAACAAAAAACACCTACACAGAATGTGCAAAGGGTTATAGCGGAGCCTCGGAATGAGGAACTAGGTATTAATATCCTAACCCGCTACGGCATAGCCACTAGGGGGGTAGAAGAAAAAAATGTGGTTGAGCCTCTGATCAAGAAAGCGGTTAGTAAATCAGAAGGCCTAGAACTAAAAAAGGAAATGGAAACCTTTATCGTAGCTCAGCAGGATTTCGTAGCAGCAGCTACTACGCAGGTTCCGGCGGCCACTAAAGAAGGAGAATGGGTCCAGACATTTTTACAAGCATGCATAAAACTACTGCACAACCAGTAGGCCATCGAGAACCTCTAGGAACTATTAAAAAACTGCGTAGAGAAAATTAACCCGTACCTGGAAGTGAAGGATGTAAACACACTATACGACTACAAGAGATGCACTGGTAGGGAAACGCGGCTCACGACACAAATGGGGAATTACAAAATGGAGCAAGCTATTTTGGATCTAGAATCAGATGTGAATGTGCCGTCCAAGAAAACATGGCACCACATGGGAGAACCCAAGTTGGAATGGTCCACTATCCAGCTATGCATGTCCAATCAACAAAAGATCATACCATTAGGAAGGTTATCAGAGATTATCATAAATATTGCAGGAGTCAAGATACGGGCTAACTTTAAATTCATTCAGATTGTGGACAATGCAGACCCTTACCTTGCGCTCCTAGGGTTAGATTGGGCCATCGACATGGGTGTTATTATCAACTTAAGGAAGAGGAGTATGGTATTTGAGAATGGAGGGGTACAAGTGGTAGTCCCCTTAGACCTCACAGAAGGAGAAAGGTATACGTAGACAGTGCGAATCGACAAGGAAGTAGACCACATCTACAAGCTGACTACACAGAAGGAATATTGGATCAACCCTACCACTGATAGTATGCTCTGCTGGGAAATTGATAGCGACTGTTTTTCCAACTCTGACGGAGAAGTGGAAAAGTGGAAAAGCTATTTGCACGATGTATCCATGCTGCAATGTCTCGAGATTACAAGGGATTTCCGATGTATCTCCTCAGAAGTTCGAGATCAACCCTACTTTGACGGTTCTGGTAGCATTGCGGAATTTTTGCAAGAATTTGAAGCCGAAGTTGCAAAGTAATGAAGGATATGGGCCCTCAATCTCACCCTACGTGTAGCACCTGTGAAGTGGTGGGATGAGTGTATGACATCGTTCCAGGAGTGGGGGGCATGTTGGGTTATGTTGCTCCTACACTTTGACCCTCAGGTTCACTTACGCAGGAAGTAAATCGGAGTGATAATCTGAAGTTATGCAGACTTGCACACAAAGGTTACTGGTGATGAGAAAGAGCATGTAAATTATAGGTGTGTCCCTTACAAAAATTATTTGAAGATAATGGATACTATGAGCGTTGTGGGTCTGGCTGCACCTCCAGCTCTGAAACAACTTCGCTCGTTCCTCCGCTTTGCAGAATATTACAGAAAAACCAAGTAGGAGTACGCATGGATCACAGCACCACTGAAAGAACTATTTCGTATACCTGTGATAGTTCGCAGGGATGCCGAATGCCAAGCAAACTTTGAAATAGTAAAGAAAATGATTGGCCCAATCAGAGCGCAGTTGAAACATCGGATGGACAAACAGGTGCGCCAGGAGCATATATGTGCATTAAGCACACCAGAGTTGTGAAAACTAGCCATTGGGACAGTCAAATCAAAAAAATTTCAAAATTTACCATTGAAGTGAGCGGGCAACATGCATTTAATGGGGCGATTACGGAAGATTTTTTACCGTTTACATGATAGTAAGCTCCAAGTACTGCTTGCCCAACAGTCGACCACTCATACTTGCTATGAAAAGGGTCGATCATACCAGACAAGGGTTCAGTACCAGTTGTATTGCTTATACTTGGGCTACCTTGCTGTAACGATTTCATGCTGCAGAACGATCTGTGTGTTTAGTGTTTCCTTCATGTCCGCACAACCTAACCCCTCAGATAGTAGCAACCCAGAGTTTTTTTTTGTGCTAGAATGATAGCTATGAACCCCACTGAGCTTTCTGAACCAGTAACCTCGATGGAACAAGGGACTGAGAAAGTAGTGAAAATCGAGTCTAAGGTTGAAGAGATTCTCTCTACACCAAGTCCATCCATGGGAAAAGGGAAAGCAAAGGCACATAGCTCCGGAAAGTCCCCGAAGACCATGAAATGGGTTGCACGAAAGCCATGAACATCCCCGCGAATCGGCAAATCCCCTAGGGAAGCTTGGGAGGAAGCACAGACCATCGAGCCAATTCACTAGTTACCCCCCTTTGTTCGGCCATAGAGGGCATCCACAAGAACACCAAAGAATCTTCATGGCTTGGTCACATACCTCCAGATGCCACTGACCACAGGGAAATTTCCCATCATTAGCGAACCTATGGGTAAGCTTCATGAGGTCAAGTTTGATGACCACTACTTAGCCAACGTCGAGGCATTCCCCAAAATAGCCCCTGCATTATACCTCGACACAATTCATGCTAACGATGGAGTTACAGTCGTCCCTCAGCGCTGGGTGTGGGGGTTGGCAGGGTCCAGGCTCCTGAACTTGCTCAGGATGCCCCATTTCGGGCATTACAATATTACAGACCAGCCCGCACGACAACTTCTCGCCCTAATTCACGAAGGATGCCTATGGATCCAGGAAAGGACACCTATCGATGCTGTGTTGATTCATAGGATTACAGGTCTCCCAATGAATGGACCTAGCCCTCTGGATCGAGTTGGTAAGAAATATGAAGTTACGACTACTCAATTAATGCGCCAAAAATTCCTGGTGGAGTAGAAGACAAAAGGGTTTATTGTCAAATCCATCAATGATCCTACGACGCAGTTGGGCACGATGCTGCTGGCCTAAAAATTGATGCGAAAATGCCAAGTCGCCACTATCCTCACCTACGTAATTCAGCTAGCAAGCCAATGTGCGGAAGGAGTCTGTTTCAATTGGGCTCAATACTTGTGTGACGAATTCTTGGCCAATGTACGAGAATCCTAGGATGTAGGGCGCTTTTTCTGTTACTCATGGCTATTGTTCCTAATTGCATTGGTCACCTAGGAAGCTCCTGCAGAATCTTTCATCCCTGAGCTTACCTTGGATATGTGTGAAGGAGCCCGCTATGTGCATTTGTGGGACTCCAAGGATGCACAACGTGTCGAGGAAAATCAAGTATTCTGGGTTCTCTTCCAGAGCAATGTGGCAGCTACCATCAACTCTTGCCCACACTTATCACCCACAGTATACGACAAATACAAGCACATCGCAACTTTTTAGGTGACCATGCATAGTATATAGATTCGAAGCCTAAAGGAGAGAGCTTGGACCTCGCTCCCCTATATGGTCACGGACGAGGAAATTGACAGTATTATTTCGCTCTGGCCTCTGCAGTAGAATATCAGCTTCAAGACCGGAGCACAGGGCCCCAAAGATGCCAGCACCACACAAGTACTTCCCCCTGCTAATAGTAAGGATATTGGAGGATCCAGCAAAAGTACCGGAAAGGACACGGAGTCGGCTGTGAAGAAAGATGTGCAGCAGAAGCGGACTAATGAGAATGATGTCGAAGAAGCATCACAGAGAGATTCAACCCGACTTAGGAATAAAATGAGGAGATGCCAGAGAAACTACATCCCCTCGCTGGACGAAGCGCACAGGCGAGCCTGCTAAAGGACCTCGTAAGGATCAGTGTGGTCACGGATAGAACATGATGAAGCTATCACTGTAACTGACAGTGACCTCGAACAGATTGTTGATGCAGTCTCTCTCGCCATGCAGGATTGATGGGAGGCCCTCGAGGAACAGCAGAAGGTTGCACTTATCACACTACAGGCCGAGATCCGTGAGCTGCAACTCAAGACGGACACACTGCACAGCAGTATGAATTTGGTATAGACGCTGCAAACAACTAGTAGTGTTGCGGTCACACCGACCGAAAGCTGCCTCCGCCCTTCTCTTTGTGCTGCCCTTATGATTACTCTATCCAACCTCAGCGTGCAGGTCCATAATTGCTTGGAAGTATAGCTAGACTTAGCCAGACTACCCCAATATGTTCTACAAGGGCTCCATACAAGCATGTTTCAGGAGATTCTGCACCGGGACCTGCAGATTCACCAACAGTTAGGCATGGCTGAGCAAGCGATCATCGAAAGCAATGTCGCCATCACCATGGCCACCACACAGTAGAAAGGATTTGAAAGTTTCATTCACCAGCTCTGCACAGAAGCTCCAACAGAGATTTCGGCCACCACTACGCCCCAGGCAAAGGTTGAGGGGTTGGTCATCGCGTTGAAGACATCACGAACAGAAGTTGCAGAGGTTAAGTCACGAATGGGGCAACAGATTGCCAATCTATAGGCGAAATTGCAGCCCGAACCACCTCCAAAAGTGTGGGTCCAGCAATCTGCGCTGGTCACCACTGCTACGAATGTCATCACAGGTTAGATTGAGTATGGTGCTCAACTACTGGATACGGCCATGCATTTGTGGACCAAGGTCCAACACGATCCGCTCCTACATGAAATAACCCAGACACTATGGCAGAAAGAAGAAGTGTTTGCAACACTGGAAGTCACCCTACCCACGCTGGTTCCTCCTTAGCACCTGGCATGGCTACGGACTAGCTAGGACCTCCAAGCTGAAATAGAAGTGCTCCAACAGAAGAAGAAGGCCCTCACCGACTGCCTGAAGCCTTCGATTGGTAACAGCCTTAGACTATCATAAGAAGTTGATGTAGCCATAACACAACTCAACCAAAGCTGAAAAGTGTCACCGCTACGACAGAAGGCCTGATCTCACAGAAATTGGTCAACATTGCCCAAAATGTTGCTTCCTAGAGCGAGGCTATACTGACCCCATTAGCTGAAGCAATCAAGCTGTTACACTCGCAGGTGGAGACCCCACCATCTCAATGACTTGAGATGAGTCACAAGATTGTGTTGGGGGATTGTTGGAATAGAATCTCCTACAAAGGTGCAAATCTAGTCCATTTTGCATATTTTTTATTATATTTATTCTAACGCGGGGGTTTTGAGGTACGTCAAAGCCCCTAATGCATTGTGATTGATTCAAGGGTAGACCAAGAGTCTGTAAACCACAGTTTACGGACCATTATATGCGTAGGCTAAAATAGTATAAGTAGTAGAACATTTTTTGAGTCGATAGGTAGAAGAGAAATAGATCTGAAAAGAACGACAAATTGTTAGATCTGGGTCGGGTTGTTTTGGGTAAGGACTCCTGCTGGTTGTGTGCGCGGAGATCCTTTGTCCTACTGTGTACGAACCCTGCTGGCTATGTACGCAGGTGGTATTTGGGGAATGTAAGAAGATTTTGATAAGTAATATATGTGAAGTGTTGTTAGACCATATAATGTTGGTTGAATTTGTTCTATTATGATTGCTACGAACTAGGGTTGTTTGACTAAGCTGCGAACTTATCTAAGTAGTTGCATTTAATATATTACTGTGATATGACTATTTATGCACTTGCTGGTTATATCCCTATTAATGAATGTGAACCATCTGTGGTGACAATATTGGTTGTGATTATGCTATTTTATGACTGTAATTGATGATATGCACGTGGATGCGAACCTGCTAGAGTAGATCTGATAATTGTGGGTCTACGTTGTTACCTCCTCTCTCTCTCTGGGTGCGAAAACCTAGTTCCAACACCCTCCCATACTACTTCGGGTGAGACTTTAGCCTGCGCAAGTAGGTCACTGCCGAAAGGGCCAGTAGTATAGGGGCTTATTGGCAAACCTCAACCTTTGAACCTGGGTCAGTACCCCTCGAGCCAACAGTGACAGTCAAAGTGCTACTCACTTGACTAGAAATCCAGCTTATCATACCAATACCAACCACATTGATGTAAGCTATCACTTTGTAAGACATGTGATCGATGGTGGCAAAGTAGCCCTCAGGAAGGTCCATAGACATGACAATCATACATACATATTCACGAAGCCAGTTAAAGTAGAGAAGCTGAGATGATGCCTAGCTTCTCTTGGATTTCATAAGATGATGAATGGTCATGGGAAAGGGATTAGGAAAATTGTTATCAAGGTGATTTTGTTGAAATGTGACAAAAAATTAGTGAATTATTGTAATTTGCGTAAAATTGGTTATTTACCAATCAACTAACGAGGATTTATGTAATGAAGTAGCCAATATTAATTAGGATTTCCCAAGAGGCTTGATGTCATGGAGAATCATTATTGATTAGTAAATATTTCCAATCCCTTGCCTCGTGGAGGTTTCCTTGACACACTATCAAGGTTTTACCACAAAAATTCGTTGTGTTTACTTGTGTATGTTTGTTTCTGTTTCCTATTCAATTTTCTCTATAATTCTTTCTTTCTTATTGTACTCCCAATCCCAATACCCATCAACATATTTGAGGCCTACACAATCTCTTGAAAAAAAGGACATCCAAATTATGAACAAAGAACAAATGCTTCAGAGCATTCCTCTTATAGGAGACCACCAACCTCATGATATTCAAGGATAAAATCTTCGTTAAATAACCTTTGAGTATATAATTTTCCTCTAAAATCCTTAAAAAAGGGTTGGAAATATGATTTTGACCTAAACCGAAGCTTTTTTTATTTTGACCTTTTCCCCTACATGCTAGAGTAATGGAGGTTTGATTGAGTCCTGTATGAATTAATTCAAAAGAAACTATACTTAAATTATGAGAAACAACTCACAAACGCTTAGCTTCTAAAAAATAATAATAATAATAATAATTTGAAAATACTGACTAGACAACTGTGCTCTAGCAAAACATTATCATTGTGAACAACTTCCAAAGAATGCAGAGGGTTATCGTTAGAGGTGACATCTCGGACAGCTATGCTCCAGCGAAACATTATCCTCGGTTTCATTTACATCATAGATTCCAATCTCATGAGACATTCAAATTTTGATCAAGTTCATACTTTCTACCCATTCTTCAACTTCCTTTGAATTCACTTACTGCTGAATCTACCTTTTACCCCGAGAGGAACTCCAAGAGAATCTCTCATGATGTGCCCAAATTTTTACATCACCACATTAGAAAAACACCACAACATTCCAATGTTGCACAAAAGAAATGTATAATATGGCGATAGTAATCTCGGAATTACCTCATTCCGGAACTCGTGAATTCCTTGTTTCGACAACAGGGAGAGCACTTTTACGGCTATCTCTTTTCCTCCTGGCAGTTTACCAAAAAACACTGATCCGAAACCCCCTTGCCCTATCTTCTGACTAAAGTTTTGTGTAGCTTTCGTTATCTCTTTCAGACCGAAGGCTCTGGACTTTGGATTTTGTGCCACAGTCATCGAGTGGTCTGCAATTGTTGAAATTTAAACGCAGTTATAAATAGCTTCATACTTGGGGTTGCATATTTCAATATTAGAGCTAAAATTAAACTACTCCCTGACCTTTGCTGAGATTCTTTTTTTCCCTTAATTTCTTCCGACGCACAGCAATATTACACGCCACAAACATTAAAACCATTATAATAGCTCCGGTTAGGGATGTTCCGACAACAACACCCACTTTCTCTTCCCCCCAATGAGTACGAATGAAAAGGCCATGGTTGCCAGAGTAGCTGCGGCAAGAATGAAAGATAAAGAGATTTTTAATGATTTTGTGTGTATTGAAACTACAAAACATCGAAATATAAGAATATAAATTTCGTGTGAATACAATAAATAATATATTAAATTACCTGAGTTTCAATGAAGGATTTTGAAGAAGTTGCACAGGCATTACACCATTGAATTTGTTGTTATCTATAAACCTAGGATCAGAAAACAATTGTTACAGAGTATTTAGTAATTAATTCATTTTGACTTACCAAAAGAAGTAGCAGAGAGACGTACAACTCTTTAAGGTTTTTGAGTTCAGATAGCCACTCCGGAAGACTACCGCTCAAGTTGTTGTTTTGCAGATGTCTGCACAACAAGCCAACAAAATCACTGCAATCTTATTTCTAATAGAGGATCGATCTGGTTCCTTTGAAACATATAATTGGCTTTGGCGAGGGTTAATTTTCAGAAGAAATCACTTACAGTCTCTCCAGCATAACTAAATTGGAAAAGTTTGGCAACGGTCCAATAAGTTGATTATTGTGAAGTGACCTGGTAATTTCAGCACGAATGAATAAATCTCATTTACAATATAAGACAAACTATGTTTCGATCTTGCATAATCTTAAGTGGTATTCTTATGAATCTGTAATTTTAACCAGCAATTATTAATAACGCTCGTCATCATTCTATTCAGTACGACATCAGCATTTGTGTATTTATTTGGGGATTACATAGTAGATACAAAGATTGGCGAGGATTACATGGTAGAATTCCACTTACACGTTAACTAGTGCAGTCAATTGTCCAATACTCTGAGGTATCGGACCTGTAAGATTCATTTCCGACAAATTGCTGGAAACGACATGAATTCGTAAGTTAGTTCTTGCAATTTGGGCTCAAAATAGTAAAACGTAAAAATGAAAATTGAGCTTACATTTCCGAAATCCTTACGGAAGTGTTTTTATGACAGCCTATTCCGTCCCAGACGATAAGGTAGCAAGGATCCGAAATCCAACTTTTAATGTTAAATCTCCTTTTGATACCTTCAAGAACTTCAACTGCAGGTTAATTAACACTACCTGGTTAGGCTTAATACCATCAATTTCGATATGAGGAGCGTCATAGACAAAAGGCACTTACCGTCTTCTCTGTATGTTGCCATATCCGTATCAATGAAATCGTATTTCTCAAAAGCGTTGAGTATGGGACTATAGATCGAATCAGCGGTCTTCTCTATTAGCATGGCGTAATTTGTCACGTTTATCAGGAGTTGGACCTCCACTGCAGAATAATTTTGCACTAGGGTAATGGATCCAGGAAGTTCTCCTTGACCATTTACATAAACATCAAAAGATCTAATTCCCTCTGTCATGTTAAGCTCTTTTGTCTCTGCAAAATATAAGAGCATCAATGAACCGTTCCCTTCTCCGTGACTGATATCAAATGATATGATCGGGTCGAGGCTTTCCCACGCCTTTTGCAACACAATAGCTGGAGGAAGGTCTTGTGTACTGTTTGTTGAAACTGGCGCTGGTATACTTACAGTACGTACAGAACTCCCCATCGTCGATAAACCCGTAAGGCCTGACACCCAGATGCGGTCGAAGTTGTCTTGAGGATACCTGATTACTATAAAAACCAATTTAGTGCTGTTACTAACAAGAAATAACGCATGCATAAAATCGCACTTGAAAGTTCACATATCACGGTTCCAACTTTTTATTATATATAACTACTTCCTCACGGAGAAATTAGAAAAATAAAGGCGGAATTAGTTGAGGTGAGTTACAGTTAGATTTGTGAGCGTAGTTAGACAGTGAGTTAAGCTAGTTGATTAAGTTCAGTTATGTGTGAGAGAGTGTGCATGTCAATTAGATTAAATACCCTTCACGGGTTCATTGTTTCAAGAGAATTTTATAATTCAGAGTTTTAGATTAATTGAAGAGCCACAGCTCATTATTCTTGTGTGAAATATTTGTGTGTTATTCTGTGAGGGAATCTTCCGGGTTTTTCCAACACCTCTTTTTAAGAATTACAAGGGAAACAGAAAAACCAGAGATAAAAGGTGAGAACTGAGATTGAAATAGCATGAAGAACTTGAACTCTAAATAGTTCTGACTTCAATATTCTCTCACCACTGTTCAAATAGGCATGTAGCTTCTGGAAATACACAAGCAAATGAATAGCAATGAATTTCAACACGATTGTTAGCTTAGAGTTTACTGTGTAAAGGGTTTTATATCTCTGAGAATACTCACCTTATTACCGATGAATTTCCCCCAACATAATATCTGATGTGTAATCTCAACATTCTTCCTGGTTTAGCCGGTGAATACATGCCATTTCGGAGCGTCCTCAACTCAATAGCATTGATAAATGGATCATAAATCTCGGATGTTCTGATCAAGCAAATGTACAGCACACTGCCAGCACTAACAAAGATCCTTTCGGAGGGCATTGAAGTGGTATGGTTAATCACTAGGAGTTTCGAGGCCAACAGACCCGGTGTTTCAATAGAAAAAACGAAGTTCTCTTGCAGTTGTGGAATTCCGGTCTTCTTTCCAAGGATAAACCATAATCTTAAGAGGTAAGGCAATTGGGGTTCCACTTGCAATTGATAGCAAGACTTATTCAGAGGCTTTGGGAAAAACCGTAGACTTTGCAGGTAAGGTGGTAACTCTGCGTCTCCCGTGTTTGCTGTCTGGCCGACATCTATGTAATTAGCATCAGGAACCCACGCTATTTTGTTTTCATCAGTGTAATCTGTTTTGCCCCCACAATCGACGCTGAGAAATCCTGCTGCCTCAAAGGATATCTTGTCAAATAATGCACAAAAAACTTAAAGTATCATTGAGCAAAAACAAGAAATGCTAAGAGTGAATCGAAAATAACCAAAACTCAACATATCCCGGTAACTGTTTTCACATGAGTTGTTTATATTTAGAATTAATCACCTGGTTGAGCATTGACAGACAATAGATGCGAGAGCACCGTTATAGCCAACCAACCAGCCGATTTGCCAGAACCGATTTTTGCCATGAATGCACTAATTTTTTGATTTGCTACCTCCTTCTAACACCGAATAACTGTACGTCGCAAACAGGAACCGGAGCCATACAGATCGCAACAGATCCTAAAAGCGGAAATGTTTCTGTTTTACATTTTTTCAACAGTTCGAATATCGGCCCTCCCTGCACAAGGCTCTGGCAACACTCTGCGTGTATCTTCCTTGTAATGATGCATCCGTCCAGCTCTGACGCGTTCTTTGGGATGTGAATTTGCCCACAGAAAATACAGACTTTCCGCTAACGTCAAATTGGCCTAATATAAAATTTATATGAAGTTATGTATAAAATTTATATGAAGTTATATAAAATTTCGGGTCGTCAACTATATATAGATAAATTAAAATGAGATTTTTAAATTTAAATAAATTTTCCTACACCATCATTAAAAAAAAAACTATAACTAATCAAACTATTACGCATGATCAAAAGTAATATAATTATTTATAATATAAATAGCAAATTTTAAATATTTTAAAATATTATTTTAAGATTAAATCCCTAATATCACACTAATAAATATTAACAATTAAATTAAAAATTTCAAAAAGTTATTTTTAAATATTAACAATTAAATTAAAATTTAATAAAAAATATTCAAAAGTAAAATTATAAAAATGGAAACAAAAAATTATACCTTTAGCTCGTATAGTTTAATTAACTTTTTTAATTGAAATTCAATCTATTAGAAAACTATGAATGAATTAAAATTGATTAAATTGAATAACCTAAAATTATAATTCTCGATAAAGAAAAATATCTTATTAAAGATAAATGAGTTTATTGTGTCTATAGGCTTATTCTACAGCCTAGTAGATGCGTAAGTTTCTCTGTCGAGATAAAAAATTCACTAATGTCTCTCAAAATAAAATTTAAAAACCAAAAATTTAAAAATAGCTACGAATTATATAAATTTAAAATATGAAAAGATTTACGAACACTCAAAAAAATATATAAGAAATAAATAAAAATATAAATAAATAAGAGCTATGGTAAATAAATAAAACATTTTTTTATACTTACTCTAAATATCATGGACCAAATTATTATTAATACGATGAAAAAAAATCATTAACCTTGATATTAATATTAACAATATTAATAATAATATTATTAAATCTAATATTTATATTAATATATTATAATATTAATATTATTAAATTTAATAACTTTGGATTAATAAACTATTAAATTTGTTATATTATAATATATATTAATGTATCTTGATATGTATATTAACTCTAGATATGTATGGGAGGGAAGAACAAAGACATATGATACATGTGGAGAAATATGAGGTGACAAGGGAGAGATCAACTAAAGGAGAGGGGCGAGGTGGAATGAAGAGAAAGAGAGGGGGAGGAGTGAGAGAGGTAGTGAAGGGTAAGAGAGCGAGAGGTGTGAGAGAGGTAAAGAAGGGTAAGAGAGGGAGACATCAAGATGGAGGTGGGAGAGAAAGGGGGAGAGAGGATTGGAGGGTAGAGAGGGGGAGAGATAGAGAAGGGAGGAGAGAGAGGGAGGTAGGAAAGAAAGTGAGAGAGAGGAAGGATGAGAGGAGGAGGACAGAGGGATGGATAGAGAGATGGAGTTGGAGGGGAAGGGGGAGAGAGGGATGGAAGAAGAAATACATAGAGAGTGAGAAGTGGAGAGAGAAGTATTGATAAGGGAGAGATGAAGAGAGAGTGTATGTTTAGCGGTGAGATAAATATATGTAGAAGGAGAAATGGAGATAAGGGGAGAGAGAGGGAGAGATAAGAAGAAAAGGAGGGATATAGTAAGATATTTTGTGAGAGAGAGAGAGTGATAGCGAAGGGAGAAGATTAGAGGGAAGAGAGAGAGAGAGAGAGGATTAGAGGGAAGAGAGAGAGAGAGAGAGAGAGAGAGTAGGTGGGGGGGCAGGAGATAGAGGGAGGGAGGAGAAAAAGGGAGAGAGAGGACTTGAAAGAGAGGAAGAGAGTGATGGGGGAAGAGAGAGGATTTTATGAGAGAGTAATTTAGGGGAGAGAGAGAGTGAGAGAGAGAGAGAGAGAGAGAGGGAGAGAGTGATGAGGGAAAAGAGAGGGAGTTAGGGGAGATAGGGAGAGAAAGGAAGGACAAGAGAGACAACTTGAGAGAGAGGATGAGAGAGGGGGGAATATAGGAAGAGACAAAGAGGGATAGAGATATGAAGTTGGAAGGGGAGAGAGGGAGGGAAGAAGAAAGACATAGAGAGTGATAAATTGAGAGAGAGAGGGAGTGTGTATGATTTTCGGTGAAATTAAGAGACAAAGAAATATAGATGGAGAGAAGGGGGGAGAGAAGCAGAGGGAGAGGCATATAGTAACACAGTTTGAAGGTGAAGAGAGAGAGAGAGGTGGTAGAGAAAGGAAGAGAGGTAGGATGTGAGGGAGTGGAGAGAGGTAGGGAAAGAGAGATGAAGATATTTGGGGAGGGACAGGGAGGTAAGAGGAAAGAGATAGAGAGACAAAGGTGGAGAGAGAGAGACTGATAAGGAATATGGAGAGAGGGGGAGAGATGACATCAGGAGGGAAGAGAGATTGAAGCAGGGGAGAGGGAGGGAAGGGGAGCAGAGGGAGAGAGATGGAAAGGAGGAGGTAGTGATAGATAGATAGGTTGGAGAAAGAGAGTGTATGTTTTCGGGTTGATATAGAGAGACAAAGGGAAATAGAGATGTAGATTGAAGGCAAAGAGAAATAAGAGAGAGATGGATACATGGAGGGAGCATAGAGAGATTCATAGATACGGAATGAGACAGAGTGTGTGTTTGCAAGGGTGAGATAAAGAGAAAAAAGAATGAGAGATGGAGGGAGATATAGATATAGATGGAGGGGGGATAATATTTTTTGCACTAGATGCATCGATTTCAATATAGATGGTTATTTCTAATCCTACTTGATTTCTTGCACTAGAGGCTTTGGTTTTAGTGTAGATGTTTATTTCTAATGATATTTGATTACTTGCACTAGATGTATTGATTTCAATGTAGATTATTTCAAATCCTATTTGATAGCTTGTACTAAATGCATTGATTTCATTGTAGATGGTGATTTATAATCCTATTTTATTGTTTGCAATATATACATTAATTTCAATGTAGATGTTGATTTCTAATTATATTTGATTGTTTGCACTAGATGCATTTATTTCAATGTAGATGGTTTCTAATCCTATTTGATTGTTTGCACTAAATGCATTGATTTCACTGTAGATGATAATTTCAAAGTGATTTATAATCCTATTTGATTGCTTTCACTAGATGCATTGTTTTCAATGTAGATGTTGATTTCTAATCCTATTTTCTTAAGTGTAGTCTACTCAGGCAACATTTTGGCCCAGAATCTAGTAAAGATTTTATCAGCATCTTGTTTACAGTTGTTAAACGTTAGTATTTTGAGTGCCTTCAGGGTTTTTGATAGTGTTGAATCCATTTCCACTATCAAAAATGGATTCCAAACACTCCAACTACTTGATTTTTTGAATTTTAGCTGACCATTTTCTGGTAAAAAACTGTCGTCCAGGCTATTCATTGCCTGGGTAGACAACTCCATTTTCTTAATTGCACTAGATGCATTGATTTGAGTGTAGATGTTGATTTCTAATATTAATTGATTACTTGCATTAGATGCATTGATTTTAGTGTACATGTTATTTTATAATCTTATTTTATTTATTGCATTATATGCATTGATTTCAGTGTATAAGTTGATTTTTGGTTTGATGTAATTGGATGTATGATGGTACATTAATTTTAAAGTCAGAGGATTAATAGTGTGCACTCATTTGAATTTAAGTAAAAAAAGTTATTGACAATGTACATTGATTTTTGTGTTATAGTAATTAAACTTATTAATATTGGAGAGCAAGAGAGACAAGGTATGATGTTTACTACAACAACTCAAGCTAATGTGAAATTGACCAAGTATAAATTTTATATGAAATTATATAAAATTTTGGGTAGTCAACTATATATAGATAAATCAAAATGAGATTTTTAAATTTTAATAAATTTTTCTACAGCATCATTAAAAAAACTATAACTATAACGCATGATAAAAAATAATATAATTATTTTTTATATAAATAACCAATTGAAAATATAAAAAAGAAAAAAAAAATTAGTTGAATGAGTTAAAAACAATATTTAATATAATAACGCATGACCAAAAATAATATAATTATTTTTTTCTATAAATAACAAATTGAAAATATAAAAAATAACTTAGTTGAATTACTTACTTAATCCACTTAAATCCCAAGAATAATATTTAATATAATGTACTAGGGAAACCTCTCATACTTAAATTGAAAATATTTTAAAATATTATATAAAAATTAAATCCCTAATATCAAACTAATAATTATTAACAACTAAATTAAAATAAAAATTAAATCCCTAATATCAAACTAATAAATATTAACAATTAAATTAAAATTTTCAAAAATTAAAAAATTAAATCCCTAATATCAAACTAATAATTATTAACAACTAAATTAAAATAAAAATTAAAAAATTGAATATTAACAATTAAATTAAAAATAAATAAAAAATCTTCTAAAATAAAATAATAAAAATGGAAACAAATTTAAAGAAATTTATTCTAAAATGAAGTCATAAAAATGGAAACAAAAATTAAACCTGTAGTTCTTATAGTTTAGTTATTATTTTTAATTGAAATTAATGTAGTAAAAAACTATTAAAGAATTAAAATTGATTAAATGGAATAACCTAAAATTATAATTCTCCATTAAAGAAGAATATCTCATTAAAGATATAATCTAAATAATGTGACCTTAAAAATAATTTATATAACTATATAAATAAATAATTAAAAATTCATTAAAAATAAATTTAAATAATATAGATTTAAAATATGAAAAGGTTTAGGAACACTCAAATAAATAAAAATAAAAATAAACTAGAGATATGGTAAATAGATAAAAACTCTTTTATATTTACTCCATAAACCTCTTTATATTTACAAAAACTCAAAAATGAGGTTTTATTTAGGTGAGACCTATGTGCCAAGTATCATCGACAAATACCATGGGCCAAATACCATATTTATAAAAGAGGTATAGTAAATAAATAAATATAAAAGAGGTATAGATAGATAAGGTAAATAAATAAAAGCATATCAAATAGGATTAGAAATCAAAATCTAATTATATACCAAGCGTATGGGCCAAATACCATGGACAAAATTATTATTAGTACCATGCAAAAAAAACATCATTAACCCTACTATTAAATATAATATTCATATTAATATATTATAATATTAATATTATTAAATTTAATAACTTTGGATTAATAAAATATTAAATTTGTTATACTATAATATATATTAATATATGATGATATGTATATTAACTCTAGATATATATGGGAGGGAAGAACAAAGACATACGATCTATGTGGAGAAATAAGCGGATGAGAAGAGAGAGATGCAAATAAACTAAAGGGGAGGGGAGAGGAGGAATGAAGAGAGAGACAAGGAGAGGAGTGAGAAAGATAGTGAAGGGTAAGAGAGGGAGAGGAGTGGGAGAGGTAGAGAAGGGTAAGAGAGGGGGACATAAAGATGGAGGTGGGAGAGAGAGGAGAGAGGATTGGAGGGTAGAGAGAGGGAGAGACGGAGAAGGGGGAAGGGATAGGGAGGTAGGAGATAAAGGGAGAGAGGGGAAGGGTGAGAGGAGGTGGACAGACGGAGGAATAGAGTGATGGAGTTGGAGGGGGTGATTGAGAGAGGGAGGGACGAAGAAATACATAGAGGGTGAGAAGTTGAGAGAGAGGGATTGAGAAGGGATAAATGAAGAGAGAGTGTGTATGTTTAGGGGTGAGATAAATATACATGGAAGGAGAAATGGAGACAAGGTGGCAGTGAAGGAGAGATGAGGAGAAAAGGAGGGATATAGTAATATATTTTGAGAGATATGTAGTGTGATGGGGAAGAGAGAGAGAGAGAGAGAGAGAGAGAGAGAGAGGATTTAATGGAAGAGAGGGAGAGAGAGAGAGTAGGTGGGCGGGGGGGGAGATAGAGGTAGGTAGGAGAGAAAGGGAGATAGAGGACTTTAAAGAGAGGAAGAGAGTGATTCGCCGAGAGAGAGGATTTTAGGGGGGGGGGGGGAGAGAGAGAGAGAGAGAGAGAGGAAGGACAAGAGAGAGGACTTGAGAGAGAGGATGAGAGAGGCAGGGATATATCAATAGACAGGGAGGTAAAGAGATATGGAGTTGGAAGGGGAGAGAGGGTAGGAAGAAGAAAGACATGGAGAGTCAGAAATTGAGAGAGAGAGGGAGTGACAAGGGACAGATAAAGAGAGAGAGTGTGTGTGATTTTGTGTGAAATTAAGAAACAATCAAAGATAGATGGAGAGAAGGGGGGAAGAGAAGGAGAGGGAGAGGAATATAGTAACATAGTTATAAGGTGAAGAGAGAGAGGGAGAGGTGGGAGAGAAAGGAAGAGAGATAGGATGTGCGAGAGTGGAGAGAGTTCAGGAAAGAGAGATGGAGATGGAGGGAGAGGGAGAGGGACGTAAGAAGAAAGATATAGGGAGAGAAAGGTGGAGGGAGAGAGAAGGGTGGTGATAAGGAAGATGGAGAGAGAGGGAGAGAGGACATCTAGAGGGAAGAGAGATTGAAGCAGGGGAGAGGGAGGGAAGGGGAACATAGGGAGAGAGAGGGAGAGGAGGAGGTAGTGATATATAGATATGTTGTAGAAAGAGGGTGTATGTTTTTTGTTTCATATAGAGAGATTGAGGGAGATAGAGATATAGATGGAAGTTAAAGAGAAAGAAGAGAGATGAAGACATGGAGGGAGGGATAGAGAGATTGATAGATATGGAATGAGAGAGTGTGTGTGTTTGCGGGTGTGAGATAAAGATAAAAAATAAGGATAGATGGAGGGAGATATATATATATATATATATATATATATATATATATATATATATATATAAATGGAGGGGGGAGAGAGGTTGTTATAGGTCAATTTTGGCACCATTCCCAATGACCTAGTTAAACTAGACATCATCCCCAGAACCAATGAAATAGGGTCTATCATCCCCCCTCATTGCAGTTGCTACATGCCCTAAGATGAAGAACAAGAAAAAATCATCCATGAATTCCATTGAAAGGTTTCCAAGATTTTAAGTACATGTTATATCACCTATGAGCTCACCTACGCAGCCTCTCAAGGGACTAACTGCTTTGCATATGCAGTTACCTCCATTCAAGGGTGCTCTACAAAGCACTTCCCAAAATTCAAGAGTGCGTTGGTCAATTGGGAGTGAAATTCTCATTGTTCCAAGATATCCACATGGCCAGTGCCTTCTAGAAGAGTCCATATTTGTCAAACTTCAAATCCATGTGTCCATTCAACACCTCTGATCTTGGGAACATGTCTTTCCTATTATTATAAAGTCATTGATTTTGAAACTACCTTCAGATGATCTATAAATTGAGCACAAATCCTAGTGCTTGAAAAGGAAGAGATTTGGTAAAGAAATGTTGTTGGTTTCTCAATTGATTACCTGATTTGAGTGATATGTTATTGGAGAGATGTTCATTTTGATGAGGCTAGTGTTTGAGTGTGTTTGGTGCATGTATGTACGAAATCACACCAAATTAAGGGGTGTGGTCTACCCACATAAGTTATTGGTAACAAGTAGAAAAAGAAGTGGATTCAAGCAAGTTAGTGGAACAAGCTAGAATCATAAGCATAATAGATAGAGAAATAGCATGCATATATAAGATAAAACTAAAATAAAACTAAAAAAATAAACATGAGCTCTAAAAAGAGTCAAATGAAAACAATAATGCAAACAGTGGCTCTTGGCCCCTCTTATTGAGCGCTGGTAGTAATAAGAGTGAAAATTTACCATCTTGCCAAAGGGCCCCTAAAATATGGGTTCTAAGTCCCAATACAAGGATTTTTTTATTCCAAGCTAGCCTCGGTGCAGTTTGCCTCTCTCTCTCTTATACTTTGATGGACTGAACTTGTTGGATGGCCAACAATTGAGTCCCCTATATCTTCAGCTCTGGCTCACACAGCTTGTATTGCTTGGGCAATTCTGGCCAACATAACAATGTGTTCACAAATTCTTCATCTCATGGTAGCCTTATATAGGAGATTTCAAATCCTCCCTTCCCTCTCTTGGTAGATTAAGGATGGTGACCCAAGAGAGCGGTATGATTCCTTTGTGTGCTCCAAATATTCCATTGTGTGCTCACTTGGTGTCTAAGGAGGCATTGGTGGTTTTCCTTATGAGGCTTCAAGTGAGGAATCACTTGTCCTTTGCTTTGTGTGGTCTCAAATAGTGAAATTTTTCCACTCCCAGGATTGCGCGCATATTGAGAGAAAAAAGTGCGCAAAAGGCACTCTTCACAAAGGATTATGCGTGCAAAGAGCATTTAGTAATTGTTCAAATTTTATTTTCCTCAGACCTTAGAGATTTTTAAATACTTTCGAGATTCTGTAATGTCTTCCAGCCTTGTAAATCCTTTTTCCTAACATTAATTAATGTCGTCTTCTACCGTATGATTTTCCAGTGTTAACAGTTGCCCCCTAATTTGTAAGGTCTAAGAAGCATTGTATAGCTGAAATATATTATAGTTTCTTTTCTGTATCGTGCGTAGAGAGAGAGAGAGAGAGAGAGAGAGAGAGAGAGAGAGAAACCTACGTGAAGTGTGCAATTGAAAATACCCTGCACCGGTTCCAAGAATGACCATGTCATAAGGAACCCCTGTAATAAAATATAATACATATACAAATTTTCTAAGAGGCCAACATGTCCCTTGCTAATTCTCTATCTAGTTAAAAAAATCTAGTTGATAGATATGTTTTCTATCTGTGTCACTAATATGGTAGTGATCTTGGCAGTTGTTGACGAGAAGGCTGACGACCCTAGGGGTGTTTTTTATTTGAAAATAGGTGGAATATGGTACCCATATGCGTAAACTTGGTATGGCATATAGCTATGCATTATACGCATAGGTGTTGGTTGGGACCTGCCTGTGTAAGCATTGCTGAAAGAGACGCTTATGGAGGTACAAGTCTTCGACGAATTTGATCAAAGTGCAGTGGTTGTATGATATGATACCATCTTAAAATGAAGGCTTTTGTTGTAGTCAAATGTTAGGAGGATCGATGAAATCTGTGGAAAATGATGTCTCCCACAGTGCCACCTGAGGATGCCCCTTATATGGAAAGGGATGATCCAAGGTATCGCTTCCTTTTTGGAAAATAGGTGTCGAAGTCAACAAAAAGAAAGCCTTAATCGAATGAGGGATCGCTGACATAAGGGGTCAAGGACCTAGATGTGATGGGTTTAATACAAGAATGTTGGCAAGGGGCGACTGAAAACTGATGATGGAGATTTAGTGGCCCAAGGCTGGAGTATACTAAGAAGCTTGGTGGCAATCATAGTTATTTTTTATGAGGAAATCCCTAGAGTCGATATGACTTCTAGGGTGGGTATAAACTGGCTATGAATGTCAAGGTGGCTTGTGCGTGGGGGTGTGGTACTCCGACCAAGGGTGTTCAGGGAATACTTCCATGGGAAAAAAAGATGAATGAGAGGGTGAAGGGATGTAGTGTGTCATTTGTGGTCTTTGTACACTTACCAAAAGAATAAAATAATGGGGTTTGGTTTGTACAAAACACAGAGACAGGTACCCAAAACATGAAAGTGTTCGCTCACTAATGTTTTGAGGAAGGTGTTTTTCTAGGGGTAGGGGTCCTATTGGTTGGTCTCGTGTGGGGTTGATGAAGCAGATGAAAAAGTATCGCATATGGGATTATGCTGGTGGAGGTATGGTGGGCCAAATGTGACGCGCAGTAATGTGCTTTTGATCTACCTGTACAACCTGGTCATTAGGGAAGGCGGTTTTAGCTTGTATGGTAAAACTTGACCTTATTCATGGTGGATGGATGGGCATGAGGTGCTTCCCGGACTGAAATGGTATGGTCATGGTGTCACTTTTGCTGTGATATATGGTCTACTATGGATGACGAGTGCCATGGAGGGGAGGATCTACCGACCAACGAGGATGTTTATCATGTGCAGGGTGAGGTGATATGGTTGGATATGTGTAACCTATGGTTGATTTTTGATGGAGAAATGATATTAGGATATGGAGATTTTTTTGGGACTCTATCATGCTGGGGGTAGAATGATACCCGCTTTGGAGCTTTCTATAAATAGGGTTATGAATGGTTTTGCAAGATTCTCTTGCAAAAACAACTACCTCAGGTGAAAGCATCTTCTTTATCAAATATCATTGAAAGTCATGAGATTTAAAATATATATATATAGATGAGAGAGCGCATACCTGTCGGCGCTGAAACATTAAATTTTTGGGAATGTGATTGTGTGGCATCACCTCTGTTCATCATAGAGTGTTGGTTGCGATGCAACTTAAAGTTCAAAGAACAAACATTTTGATCTCTTTCTATGGCCCTCCCAAGTTTTTTAAAACGGTGATATATAGGTGAATATGGCCCTAATTGAATTCATTTGTACATGCTGAGTTTTTGAGAGGTTAGAGGATTTTGCGTAGTAGTTCTTGCCATTACGGTCAGCTTGAGCACCAGGGATTAGAAATACCATGCCCTGGTAACTTCCATCACATCCTGTAATTTATTTTTTTCAGTTTGATGGTGCTGGGGTTCGTAGAGACTGGGTTTGTATGGATTCTGGGTTTTTTTGCCCTAGATTGTGGAGGCGATTGGGGCAAATGTGCGCCATCTTTGTGCACATTTTCGGGGGACAAGAGCGCTAAAGCATTCCTTTCCCCTTATTTGGCATGCCCAATGCATGCCCGTGGCAAACACAGGTGCACCCTAAGTGCGCCTATCGAAGGGACAGGCACGCAAAGCCAAGGTCAATTTTCTTTTTTTGGATTTTTTTCCTCTTTTTGTGTTTTTTCTATACTAATGGGTACATGTTTTGATGATATTTTATTGTGGGGGGAGAGGGATTGGCCCGAGCTCTGCACTATGTTGGCTTCTGATACTAGACAACGCCATTAGCTGGCACCATGGGGGCTGTCGAAGTTCACGGAGAACGAGCTTCTCCGGTCGCAGGACCGACTGCTATGTTACTTGATCCAACACTAGTGTATGAGGCGCAACATGTTTTTCTTGTGGGGGATGAACCTGGTCATCTGTCATGAGACGGATGTGTATATTGTGATCGGGCTACTGCCTCAGGGTGAGGCTCTGAGATATCCACTCCCTTCCGGGAGAGTGGATGTGGAGAGGTTTCAGATACGCCATTATGGTGGGGCGCCTCTTATAGAGAGGTGCATCAGCATTGCATCCGTGATAGATTTGGCATAGCGATGTGCTCTGGTGGTGATTGTGTGACTGGCAGGGTCTTTGGCTCTGCATCAGGCATCAGGCCCGCAGATTGGACTACTGGGCCGGTTGAGGTCCGAGCATTTTTATGTATTTTCCTGTTTTTTCTTTGTTAGGATGGTGACGCAACTCAAAAAGTTCCATCATGGATCTAAGTTGTTTGCATATGCCAATATCTTGTGCAACATTATGTACGAGAGGGTAGTGCTGCTAAGACTACTGGTGGCGGTGTCGCCTAGGGGGCCACGGGAGCCTCGTATGAGGAGGTGGGCTCCGGTCATGCTGCGAGGCAGTGGTGGCATGGTGGGGTGTTATTAGAATGCCACAACATAGACCTAGTTCGAGGCCAACCCACATATGTTCCTGCCATTCCTATATGTAGGGATGGACTTCCGGGGGGATCCAGACATGGGTCTCCCTTTTGGTTATGCTTGGGGGCCCACTAATACGTTTTGTTATGTTTTCTGCATTTATTTGAGTATCTAGGTACTTATGTGTTTTTATAGTGACACTGACATCATTTTGGGTACTCTTGTAGATGTTAGTGAGGTGGGTCGCCCCATGTCTCAGTTAGTGGGTCACAATCCTCTATGAAGACCTAGGGGTGGTGAGGGAGGAGATACTGTTGGGGGATCTGGTGGTGGTTTTGGCCATTCAGGGGAGGGCAGCAGCTCGGTTGCTAGAGAGGCTGCGGCCGAGTGGGCTCGTTCCGACGCAATGATAGCACATGCAGATACGATGGAGGCTCGTATTGCAGAACTGACAGCTTGGGTGTCAACTCTCTAGGATTCCTGGGGTCGAGTGGATCGCTTGACCCAAGGGATGCCTACTCAGGGTTTCATGGATGACTTTGAGGAAGTTTGGTTGGAGACTATGATATCCTGTGAGAGGGACTGTCAGCTCGTTCTACATCAGATGGCGATCTTGGTTGTGATGGTAGCTCTAATGGTGGCACTGGGAGCGATTGTGGGTCCAGGTGCCCTACCCGAGGGGGCACCACCCTAGAGTATAGTTGTACACAAGGAAAGCACCCATTATGAGGATGCTTCCCTTATTTTTGACAAATTTTGTATCTTTGGGCTGGTTGTTGGGCCAGTGACACTATTTTTGTACTCAAATATATACATTGTGACATATATATATATCTATAAATATATATATATATATATATATATATATATATATATATATATATATGAGATATTTTTTCCGGCTCTATACGTTGTGTCACCTCTTTCGGTTTATGTATGATGTTATGCTGATGGATATCTATATTTTTGGTTTTTTATGTATGATGGTTTATTTGAGATGCATTCCAGTTTAGGATATTGTTAGCTATGTGATCAGCTATTTGGTTTTTACTTCTTTGTGCACGTGTAAATGTGATATAGTCAAATTTTCTTCTTAATCTTTTGGCACGCAAATATTTTCTAAACAGATGTGTATCTCTTGTCTCAAATGTTTTGTTTAACTATGACACAGCTAACTGGGAATCAAGGTAGACATGCATATGGTGTATTCCCTGATGGAGGGCATCGCACATAAGTTCAATGACGACGTCATATTCTGCCTATTTTTTTGTCGTTGAACCGATGCACACACTATTTGTGTAGAGTGGCGATCATGCAGGGTGATAGATGACCCAAGTAGCTGCGGCTAAACTTTGAGACCATCTTGATGCTCCATCAGCAAATTTGAAATAGGGTTCAGGTTGGTGATCCATTGCGGCACTTTGAGCATTTTTATTAGGTCTTTTGGTCAAAAAAAATTAGTGGTTTGGTTTGGTGTACTTTCAATCTAGGGAAGGGTCAGCTTGGCCCTTATGGGTGAAACTTCTTGAGGTAAAGGTTGTTGAAGGGATCACTAAGGGAGGTCTCATCCAGTTCCACCAAGATGTATGCCCCCTGTGGGAGGCAATGTTTGATGATGTAGTGTCCTTTCCATAAGGTTTCGAACTTTCTTGGCCCTAGGGCTTCTTTTGCGACATCATAGCAGAGGACTAATTCTCCCTCTGTGAATGAGCGAGGGGTAATGTTGTGGTCAAATGATGCTTTTACCATTTTCTTATGGGCCTCATTGTGTTTTGGCGATTTTCATTGATTTTCATTGACAAACTCTAGTTGTACTAGGCATTTTTCTAGAGGCTAGGTATCATAAGGGAGTTTGATGGCGGTTTGAAAATTTTGGATCTTGTGGAAATTAGTGCAAAAGTGCAAGGTACCTTGATTTTTTGTGACAGGAATCGGGTGGAAATCTTGGGATGTGAGGGTGGCTGCAATCGTATTTCTGATATGTGATGATACCAATAGTATATGGTGGATCATGTCATCGACGTTTGGTGGGGGAAGAATCTCCGTAATGGGATTCCACGTGAGAAAAATGTTGGATTCCCCACTATGATGGTCAGTTTTTGGTGGGTGGAAATTGTGCCTGCTTCAGAGGTGCCTAAATGTTTCCATTAGCAGGCATACCTCTGGTGTTTGGTTTTGGCCAGTGCAGATAGTGCACGGTATCACTAAACCAATGGAGTATATTGTGTGAGATTTTATACTACTCATTGTTCCTGATGTGGACGCTTCGAAAGGGTATTTCGTAGAAGAGGTTGTCTTCTGTTTTGATTTCCGTATTGTTGGCTTAGGTGTGTCTAACCCTTTGGGGGAGTGTAGACTCAACTCTACTCTTGATGCTCATAGCTTGGGGAGGTGTACACATTTAATCGTATCGTGAAAGTGTGAACAAATCCGACAATAGGTGCATGTGATCTTCTCTTGGTTAGAGATAATTTTATGAGGGAGAGAAGAGACTATATGAAAACTATTTGCAAGGTGCTTCAGTTCTCTGCACTGGTTGACCCGGTGGTTGTTCAAGACGCACAGTCCATATGTTATCCTAGGCTTGGTTGGGGTCATTCTTGATTGGTGTGTTGTCTTAGTTTCCCTATTACACCATTGCGGGGGTGGGGATGTGGACCCGATGATTTATTTTTTGTGCCATTCCCAGAGGTCTTCCTCTCTCTTCTCTATAGTGTGAATCATGTCAATGGTGGGACGAAGTTGGGAGGACTAAGGACAGTGCTGCTCATAGTGGTTTCCTTAACATATTAGGCAAAATATCATTGATAATGAGATTTTGTTGTTCTCAGTTTGAGCTATGGCAGGGAACCAGCAGCGTAGTGTTGTTAAATCAGGACATGTGGCGACTGCATGATTGGGTGTTTTGCATAACGTGCATGTCGGTCTTCTCTGTAGAGAGTAGTTGGACGTAACTAGAGGTTCCCTGATTGGTTGCTTTTCAGTTGTGAAGAACATGATGGATCTGCTCATCACATCTTCTTGGGTTGAGGAACTATCTGTAGACTCTGCATCCATGTCGTCCTATTGGGAGAGGCGGACTATGGTTGAACGTAAAATAGCGAGGGTTAGCTGCAATTAGGGGAAATAGTGACAATTCTCCAAAAGGTGATTGCTGGCGCATAACGAAAATGTGAATTGTGTTGCCCGAGATCCAACGTAGTAAACCCTTTCTATAGGATACCATCTATGGATGAGTTCCAGGCCTATGCATTCTTCAAGGAAGTGACCCTGTTCGTTGCACAACATGCAACATATAATAGGAAGGGGCATGACTTGGGGTCTTTATTGTGCCCTTCATTCTTCTTGTAGGTACAGGATGGTACGAGGTTCATTTCCAGATGCCTGGGTGGAGGGATCCTCTTAATAGGATCGCTCGATGGCATGTAAGGCATCCCTATATCGTAGGAGCTCTGGGAAATGGTCAGTATAGTGCCCATAGTTGCTGCAGAGAGTGCATGCATTATTGGTATGCAATGCTTTGCCTTTGCCTTTGGTGGTAGGTTCATTTTTACAGGAATGTGGCATCGCAATGTCTGTCTCAGATCGAAGGAGTGGTTTTAATTCATCCAGCTCTAGACAGATATGGGTAGGGTGACCTATTATGTCACATATGGCACATATTGGTGATTCCCATTGAATGACGGGGGTCACCATCTTCTTTCCTCTTTTATCTATTTTCTTAGTTGTAATCACTGGTTTTGCAATGGGAATTTCCTTTGGAGGGATGGTTTTGACTGTTTATTGGATGGATGGGGCCTTCTCGGGACTGAGGGGCTTCAATCTTGTGGTAGTAATGTTGGTGGCTCATGTTCCCGTAGGGGGAATGAGGTACCACAGTGATATTTCCAATGATATTTTTGGTGTGTTTCCAAAACCAACTCGGGGACGAAACCAGCTGGGGGTAGAGGACAAGTGTTTGGGAAGCGACATAGGCTAGAGAGGCTGTCGTGGCCAATGACTCAGTGCCATTACTGCTTATGTCCATTTCTTGAATATATTTGGCACTTGATGTGGACATCATTCACACTGGAGCCCCTGTAACATCAGGTGATGATTCAGGGAAAACAGGAGGATCTCCTAGGAATTACCCTAGAACGGACGATGGTTTGCATTTTGCAGGATCATATTCGTGGTACAGTGAGAGAGCATCCAAGGATGTATCTACATAGGGTAGAATTACATCATTGTTTGTTAGAGGTCGTTTCTCGCTATTTGTTAGCTGGTCTACCATAATGATGTGATCCTCATGGGGGAACATCATGATGTAGAAGACGGAGGAGGCTATGGGAGACATGGCGTACATATAACTCTACCCAAGGAGTATATTGTAGTCTAGGTGAGTCCAAGACTTAAATTTCTATGTGGAATGTGTTTCCAGCTAAGAAGACTAGGATGTTTTGGTAGAGGCCGACGGGGGTTGATGGATGACCATCGTATGCTCGAAGCGTCATGATTGAGGGTTTTAGTTCAGGAGAGCCTAACTTCTGCCAAATTTTTTTGAACATGATGCATGTGGATTCACCCTCGTCTATGACACATCAGTGAATAGCAATATTTTGTACCGACACTAGTATCTAGAAGGCGACCATGGAAAGAAGCCTGGGGGTGGCTTTCTCTAAGTCAAAAGCCATTAGGCATGTATCGGTAGGGTTGATAGCATTTAGCGCAGAAAGAAAGGCTTTGTGCTATTTTGGGCATCATTGCTATACTTCCAAAGCTGAAATTACAATGGGAGATTGTCTTAAATTGTCCACGATGCTATAATTATGAGTCGCTTTGGATTAGTTTCCTACTCACCTAGTGGGTCCTTTTTCCATTTTTGGCAATGGTTCTATAGGCATCTTTGAAATGGTAAAATGTGTATTTGGTGCACTGGTACTTTCCCCTAACCTATTGGTGTCTGGTGGGGTGTCGTAATTTTGATTCCTTGTTTGGAAAAACATTTCTTCACTAGTAATGTAGATTTCATGGCTTCTTTTCCCGGATTCATCTCTATTTTGTTGGTGGGTGTTGACCAACCCTTGGTGGGGGAAATTTTCTTGCATCACAGATGGTTGTTGGGAAGATATTCCTTGTCCGCGATTACTCTGTAGCTTCTTCATATCAGGGAGATCGGTACAGTGGTGAGTATAGTGGTCGTACTCACCACATATTGAACAATAATGGTTTGTTCAAAGAGGTGGCCTTTTTCTCTCTCGTTGGGAATTGCTTGGCTTTTGGCTCTAATTTCGGTTGCAATTGCCTCCAGCCTGGGATCACAGTGGGCATTGCTGGTTTTTTCCCTCCTGTCTAGGGTTCCCTTTTGGCTTTTTTTTTCTATTTTTTATTCACCACGTTAGAAGGGTAGCTCTCTTGGTTATATTGGTGTGGCTGGTTTTCGGATGGCTGCATAAAGTTCACCTGTGCATTGATCTGGATAGACGAGTCTTGTGCTGGGGATTGGGCATAACACGGTCCCTGGTTTACACCTGGCTATTGGAGGGATCTCTTCCTTCAGTGTTTCTCTTTGCATACTGGGTCCCCTAAGCCAAGGATAGGGTCCTCCCTGGTGATACGTTTGCACCCTATTGGTCAAATTTTGCTGAGGCATATGATGACTTTGAAAACAGGGTTGAGTTATGTTTTGGGTAGAACTATAATTGTAACCGAGGTTTTGACTACTGCTCCCTAGGTAACCTTGGGTTAATGACCCAACTAGTCTGTCCACAGAGTTCGACGCGGCTGGAAATTCTTGATAAATTTGCAGGCGAGGGGTGTTAGGAAGGATGTTGTAAATGTATCTTGACTATGTATAAATCAGCTTAAGTTGCTGGGCTTTTCTCATAGCATCCTCTTCAGATGTGGGTCTCTGTTGGGCCACATCCTCTGAAATCTCTGTCGTAAGAGTTTTAGGAACAAATCTAAGAGAACCTGATCGTCATGTTTAGCTTTACATAATCTATGATGCCTCCTTCATTCATGGAGATGGTTCGAGATATGGATGGCAGTGGTTTTTCTAAAATGCGTCAGTAATGTAGAAATTTGCTGAATAATGATTAATTATCCACCGAGACTATCCTGTTCACATAGTATTTGAACTTCATACACAACACATAATCACTTCCACTCAACCAACTCAGATCATCAAACATGCGGAAATAAATCAAGCGATAACACATCAAATCATCATACACATTAACACAGTATGTATGGGGAAAGCTTATAGCTGAAAACCCCACAGCTATTGTGTATATTATAATGAATAAATCATGTAACAAAATCAGTACAATACTCCTCACAAGTACTCAGTACTTTCTCATACAGTTACACACAATCTAGCTCAGTTTTGAACAGGTTACTGGTTCAAATTCAAAACTCACCGCCAATTGCCTTGCCTCTATTGCTTGTTTCAATGCTATGGGATGGCCTCTTTATATAGATAAACCACCAGCCTGAACTGCGCAATCCTCATGGGCTTACTCCACCTATCTGTGTGTTGCAAATAGCAACAGTATAGTCACAACTAATAGCTAACTCTACCCTTTCATCTACCTCTTTCACTGGTCTCCACTGAACTGATCATGCACTGTAGTGAACTGATGTGTTCTTGAGTTGAATAATTATTTACTAATTAATGAATTAAATAATATTTAATTCACTCCACTCATAACTAATTGATTAGCTAGTTAAACTAATCTCAACTAGTTCAACTAAAATAAACAGAACACAACTCCACTATCTGTCTCATTAACTCCTCCAAAATTCTGCCACTGAAGTCCAACTGAAGTCAACCATGCATGATGCCATCAAACCCTTGGGAACCACGTGATTCCTCTGTCAGTTGCATGAGCCACTTCTGTAGCTCGAATTGAAGTGCTCCAAGAGAGTAAATTGTTGTTTATAGTCTAAATATTATTAAGGGTAAATAATATTTGACTTCCCTGTTTTAAGGAGAGGCAGTCTAAAAATAGACTTCAACCTCTTTGACCTCAAAAATAGAGTCTCATATATTTTTACCAACATGACACATACTTCAAGAATCTCAAACTGGAATCCCCAAACCATGCTCCATATGTCTAAAAATAGACATAGTCTAAAAATAGATTTTGCGCCAGAATTTGCCTGCGGGCCCACTTAGTGAAGGCGACTTCATTTCACTAAGCTCCATCATCTTGCCGCATTTTCAACACTCCCTCTCAGCAAGATATGGATTATCTGCAACCCCTATCCTGCCTCTGTGGAATTCGAACTTGCTCCTGGTGAGCGCCTTCGTCAGGATGTCGGCATCCCGATCCTCCGTGGGAACATATGAAAGCATCATGATTCTCCGCTGAACACAATCTCTGATATGATGGTACCTGATGTCGATGTGTTTGGACCTATCATGAAATACTAGATTGGCCGAGAGTTTAATGCAACTCTGGTTATCACAGTAGATCACTGTAGGCTCCAAATGCAACCTGAACAATCCTGCGAGGATCTTCCTCATCCAAATAGCCTCGCATGCAGCCAAGCTAGCTGCCATGTACTCGGCCTCTGCTGAACTGAGTGCCACGGATCTTTGCTTCCTGCTGTACCAGGAAACTACTGTCAACCCAATGCTGAAAACTCCTCCAGAAGTGCTCTTCCGGTCCGTTGGACTCCCTGCCCAATCTGCATCAGTGAAGCCAGAAAGCTTCGCTCCATCCTCCTGTCTGTACCATAGACCATATCCCTATGTGCCTCTGATATAGCGCAATACATGCTTGCCTGCCTTCCAAAAGAGCTTGGTAGGCTTAACCATAGCTTGCGAAAGCTGGTTAACTACATAGCATATATCGGGTCGTGTATTGACCAGATACATAAGCGACCCCACCAACTATCGATAGACAGTGGCATCCACTACCTCCGCCGAAGTAGCATCCTCCTTCCTCCAACCACTAGGAAGAGGAGTGTCAACAAGCTTGCAGCCTTACATGTTGAACCTCTCTAGAATCTCCCGAGCATACTTGCCCTGAGAAACAAACAGTCCTCCGCTGCGCTGCCAAATCTCCAATCCCAGGAAATAATGAAGGATGCCCAAGTCCTTCATCTCGAACTCTTGTGCAAGATCCTCCTTGCATGAAAGTATCAACTGCTCATCGCCAGTCAAAATCAGATCATCTACATAGAGTACGATGATCAACAGCTTCCCCTCCACCACAATCTGGTACAGGTTAGGATCCGCCTCACTCTTGGAGAATCCAAGCCCGGTGAAGTAGCTGTCTATCCGAGTGTACCAAGCACGAGGTGCTTGCTTCAGCTCGTACAGTGCTCTCTTGAGTCGGCACACATGCGACTCACTGCTGAAGATCTCAAAACCTTCATGCTGCTCTATGTACACCTCTTCCTCAATAACTCCATTGAGGAACGCAGTCTTCACATCCATCTGATGAATGTGCCACCCCATCTGTGTTGAGAGAGCAAGGATCGTCCGTATGGAAGAGTACCTTGCGACAGGTGCAAAGGTCTCCTCATAGTCAATAACCTCGATCTGTGAAAAGCCACGGGCGACAAATCTCGCCTTGTACTTCTACACACTCCCGTCAGCCGCCTGCTTCACCTTGTAGATCCGGGTGATCTCTCCTCTTGATTACTTTTGTACATACTATTTATAATACAGAAGTATCATGTTGTTCCCGAAACAAACGTGTTAGTGTATGCTTTAATGTATGAATAATATTTGTTATACGAGCATTCATTATGATTTATTTAATGTTTTATATGAATCTCACTAACATTAGAGTAGATATATGATGTACAACTTGTCCTTTGTGCTGGTTTCTTCTTGTATTTCAGGTTAAGGAGGAAGGATGGTTGCAGGGAGTTTGAACTCCACGTGGATCTACTTCAAACATAGGACCAACGGGTAAACCTCTCATTCTGCTCTATTTAGTTTTTATGAACGTGCATGATTGTGTGAGTCTCTGTTAAGTAGTACGCCCCTGCTCTGTGGAGGTTGAATCCCAACCAACCTCTAGGGTGTTAATTCCCTGAAACAGAACTGGCGACTCCACTGGGGATCACATTCTTGTGATTCTCCTGTTGGGTTGTTTCAGCTGTTTGGTAGGTTTCCAACAGTTTTTTCTGTCTTTTACAGTCCAGTTTGCTTTCTTGCAGTCAGTCTAAAGTCTTGGTGTATTTCCCAGACTTGTCTTTTTGTTTTTCATTATCTTTCTTTGTATACGCCTTTTTGTCTGCACACAGTCGCGTATACCCGCGAGTTTGTGTAAAAGGATCCGCGTATACGTGAGCTTCCCTATACACAGACGCGTATACACGCTGGTTGCATAACTGCTAGGTCGCGTATACCTAGGCAGATTTTGAAATTTTAAGATTCTGGTGTTTTTGGTCTTTTCTGGCTGTGGAGGCCTGTGTCTGCAGAGTCTCTGTACTTACTGGAGTGTGACAGAAGTGGTTTCAAGTCTTGTTTCTCTTTCGTTTGTTCAAAAACTAATCTTTTTGGCAGAGTGTTCTGGTTGGTGCTAGCACTCCTGGATTGAGTTCCAAGATTGCTTTCTGAGCATTCTTGGCTGTTCTGCTTTATCAGAATAGAGAGCTTTTGCTCACTGACTCGCTCCTATCTTTGTGTTGTGCTTTGCATTGCGTTTTTTGCTTTGTTTTCGATTGGTTTTCTTGAGTTTCATAGGCTAGGGTTTTGTTGCAATTTCCAAAGAACTTTTCTTGCTTCTTTGGAGTCTTTTGTTGCGGCAAGTTTTCACTTTTCGTTTAGGCTGCTTGGCTGAGTTTTTGGTCTTCCGTTGCTCTTATTGATCTTGCTATCATTAGCTTTATAAGGTTTGGGGGCATAGTTGAAGTTTGTGCTTGGAATTCGGTCTCGTTTTGGCTTGAATTGGGATAGTTGTGCTTGGTCTTCTTGAGCTCTTGTTTTATAAAACTGAAAAGCCCAAAAAACATTTGTTTTGCTTTTTGTTTTTTTTTGCATTTCAAAAACTCAAAAAACATTTGGTTTTGTTTTTGTTTTTGTTGCGTTTTTCATTTTCGTTTGGTCATATCTTTTGGAGCTTTTTGTGAAGTTTCTTGCTTCTAGTTTTTGGTTTGATTTTGAGGAGAAGTTGTCATTTGATTTCTTTTTCTTGTTGTCAAGTATTTTTGTTGTCTTATACTAAGAGTTCTTGTTTCAAGAATTAGCTTTCTGGATAACAAAAGATGAGTTAAAACTGAAGGAGCTTTTTGGGAAATTTCACCTTGTTTCAAGGGACTTTTTGCATCTTAGAATTTACATGCTAGTGGTCATTTGCATTAGGTGCATTGAATCATTTAGTTAGCTTCTTAGTTTTTGTGAATGTGAGTTTGTAATTCGAAAAGAAAAATACATTTTTTAGTCTCGTAGAACTTATATAGAAATTGCTCTTCATCGAAAGACAAAGAACTGCATGTGCATGTAGTCAGGTTTTTATTAATTTCTTTCGCGTCAAAACATCATTGGTTTCAACTCCATATCCTTGTGACTTAATACAACAGCCTTTAAAATAAGCGATTTAATCTTAAAACAACTAGCAAGTTTTACTAAGTGTCAATCACCAACTAGCTAGGCTGTAGGGCCTTGGAATAGGTGAGTGGAGAGTTAACTCTCCAAGGCCGCTCAAACAAACATAGAAGTTGATTAATTGAGCGAAATCCAACTCCGTGAGGTGGACTGGGAAAACTCTCATCCGAGAGTCAAGCGCGAGGGGAAGTGAAGGTTGAGAAGAGGGATACCCCCCCTCCGATTAGCTGAATCTGACCTCAAGACCGTTCCTTGACAGTCTGATTGGTGTCCATAGTTCTTTGTTCTTGGGTTCCACAGTGTGTGGGGGGGGAATACCCGTGGTACCTGAGGCAGACGTCGCATCACTTCCAGCAGTACTTCTGGGGGGTGCCCTTGCGAAGCTTGGGTGCTTGAGCCGGCAAAGGCTGTTGTTAGGAGGTCGGCGTAACTGCTTCTGATACCTTCACTAGTTGTTCTGGGCCCTAATCATCCCAGACTGCTTTCGGAAGGTCCTATACTTCGCTTTCCTGTATTTTGGTGTCCGGTCCTCATCACCCGGAGCGGAAATACTTGGAGGCTGTTTGCTTGCTGTTTCTCAGGGATTTTATTTTAGTGAGTGCTCTTTGCTCCTAGCTTGCCTAGCTTTTCACTTTTTTGAGTCTAATATAATAAATCTATAAAAGTGGCTGATCAAGAGCCTCGACGTTCGAGGAGAATCCGGGGGTTATCTCCCGAGAGTGCAGAGCCTTCTTCGAGAAGGCGTAGGAGCGATTTAGCAGGTGGTTTTCACCCTGTAGAGTCTGACGCTGTGGAGAGAGATCCTCCACTAAGATCTGAAGGTTTCGTTGCTGATTCCGGTGTCGGTTCCGAGAGGAGCGTTTCGCTCACCTCGAGGGTATTGTTTCCTCAGGAGGAAGATTTTCAGATAGAAGATATACCTGAGCCTGCAGCTACAGGTCCATCTCCTCTTCCTCTTGATCATCGGTTTGTTATTCGGTGCGTCGGACAGTCGAGACAGCTAGGATCTTCCATATCTTTCTTATCTTTCGATGGCCCACGGCCAGGACGGCTCTACGTGAGTCTTGTGGGCATTGATTCTATGTCGGGCGGGGGCCTCTACTCTATCTTCGATTAACCGCCTTGCTATGTTTAACTGCAGGTTCACCCAACGCCCATGCTGTCGGTCCCTTCGTTAAAGGATGTCCATTGTACAATCCCTCTTTTCCTTCACCATGGAATGCTGTGGATCTATTTACATGTCCAACATGGCTAGTGGATCAACTTCTTTTCAGCGTTTCCCCTTTGGGACTGGGCATATTCCTAGTCCCAATCCTTCTTTAGGGTCGTTTCCTTTTACGTCCCAGACCCAAAGTTTCAATCCTTGGGCTCAGGGGCCAAGTTCGACTGCTTTTATGGGGTGGAATCCTATGTTTGCAACGTCAGGGGCAGGGAATCAGTTCATCGCGAGTCATCGAGATGCTCTTGTTGAAGTCGTAGTAAGATGTTGACCCAGTGAAATGAAGTCGCCTTCACTAAGTGGGCCCGCAGGCAAATTCTGGCGCAAAGTCTATTTTTAGACTATGTCTATTTTTAGACATACGGAGCATAGTTTGGGAATTCTACTTGGAGATTCTTGGAGTATGCGACATGTCGGTAAAAATAGATGAGACCCTAATTTTTAGGACCCAGGCTATTTTTAGACTGATCTCCTAAAAATATGGAAGACAAATATTATTTACCCTTAATAATATTTTGACTATAAACAGCAGTTTACTCTCTTGGCGCACTTCAGTTTGAGTCATGGAGGTGGCTCATGCAACTGACACAAAGAATCACGTGGTTCCTAGGGTTTGATGGCATCTTGCATGGTTTACTTCAGTTAGACTTCAGTGGCAGAAGTTTTGGAGGAGTTAACGGGACAAATAGTGGAGTTGTGTTCTATTTATTTCGGTTGAACTAGTTGAGATTAGTTAACTAGCTAATCAATTAGATATGAGTGGAGTAAATTAAATAATATTTAATTTACTAAATATTAACTCATTAGTCAACTCAAGAACACTTCAGTTCACTACAGTGCATGATCAGTTCAGTGGAGACCAGTGAAAGAGATAGATGAAAGGGTGAGTAAAGCTATCAGTTGTGACTATACTGTTGCTATTTGCAACACATAGATAGGTGGAGTGAGCTATGAGTATTGCAAAGTTTAGGCTGGTGGTTTATCTATATAAGGAGGCCATCACCTAGCATTCAAATACGAAATCAAGGTTGGCTATCAAGTGGCTAAGGATTGGAGCAAGTGATTTGCTAGATCTAGCTTGATAGTGTGTAGCATGGGAGGTAGTGCATGAGAGCTTGTGAAGAGTTTTTGTACTATGATTGTTACATGATTTCTCCATTATAATATACACAATAGCTGCGGGGTTTTCAGCTATAGGCTTTCCCCATACATACTGAGTTAATGTGTGATTGAATTGATGTGAGATTGCTTCTATTTATTTCCGCATGTGACAATTAATTGTAGAAGAAGGTTATGTGTTATGCATGCAATTCGAAATTGATGTATGATCGGGTTAATCTTCATTGGATAAGTGATTTATTCAGCTAATTTCTACATGGTATCAGAGCGAAGTTAATTGTCGAAGTCTATTACGGTGATTGCAAACTTATTTCCTCGGACAGAGTCTGCATGCGGGCCAGGTAGCCTCCGGAATATTCATCCTTCTTTGTAAGGTGAAAGATCTGGTGAATGCCCTTTGCAGTCAATCTCCGATTTGGAAATAATTTGTTTTCAAGTGTAGATCGGAAGCGATAGAGCTTGGAGTTTGGAATTCGAATTTTGCAGAAGGTTGTTCTTCTTGGTGCCGGTGTTGAAAGATGTCTTCTTTCAATGGTTTGCGACTCGAATATGCTCTTGAAGGCAATTCGAACTATGTTGCATGGAAGGATCGCATGGAAGCAGTGTTAGAAGATAATGGTCTGAAGGAGTTCGTGGATGCGGATGTCCCAAAGCCCACTGATGCGGCTTTGGTCGATGCATGGCAAAAGAAGATCGCGAAATGTCGAAGGATCCTGTTGGAGGGCGTCAAGGATCATATTGTATCCAGCCTGCATGGAAAGGCTACTCCATATGTAATGTGGAAAGCTTTGACGGATCTATTCCAGAGTAAGAGTGACCAAAGGAAGCTGGCGCTCAAAGATAAGCTCAGGAACATCAAGATGGAGAAGGGCGACAGCATCGCCAAATACCTCACGAAGTTCACTCGGTGCAGAGATGAGCTGGGAAGTGTGGGGGTGGTTGTCAAAGTTTCACTGATTGCATGCTTAGTTTCAAGTATGCTGGGATCGGTGTGGTTCTTGGACAGCGGTGCGTCATTTCATATGACGGGAGATCGGGAGTTGTTCTCAGATCTGGAGGACAAGGATTGGGGTATGCACATCGAGATGGGCGATGACGGTAGATACAGTGCGACTGGTATCGGTACCGTATCCTTTCAGAGGGAGTCTGGTAAACCCTTTGTCTTAAAGGATGTCATGCATGTACCTGGATTGAAGAAGAACCTGATTTCAGTAGCGATGTTGGAGGATAGGGGTTATGATGTGGTCTTCAGCGAAGGAAAAGCTTTCCTGCGCAGTAAGACTACTGGAGAGACCCGGAAGATAGGGGTTCGAACTCAGAACCTTTATCAGTTGCAGGTAGATGACTGCGCAGCTATGGCATGCAAGGCTGGAGATGTGGTGAACCGGGATGATGAGGGCGAACTATGGCACAGGAGATTGGGCCATCTTCACCATGGAGCTTTGAAGATTCTGCAGCAGATTTCTACTGGACTTTCTAAGGGCACTCTTGCGCAGTCAGATCAGTGCAAGGGGTGTACTTTAGGGAAGTATGTGAAAGCCACCTTTCACGAGAAGGATAGTCGCGCCACGACGATCCTTGAGAGAGTTCACACAGACGTGTGTGGTCCTTTCTCAGTTGCTTCGACGGCAAAGCACAAGTATTATGTGATCTTTGTTGATGATTTCTCTCGAAAGTGCTGGATCTTCTTCATGCAGAAGAAGAGCGATACATTCGCGAAGTTATGTGAGTTTAAAGCACTGG